>CM053033.1:119569251-120046751 GCA_028564925.1 Lithobates sylvaticus
ATATATATAAATAAACATAGGGAGAACCCGGGCAAGTTCGAAAGGCTTTGGGCTCCTTGGCTTGATAGACCAGGAATAAGCCCTAGGGAACTTGTCATGTCAAGAATTCTTTGATGTCCCACACGATGATTGTGTTTAGTACATATGCTGGTTGCAATATTTGACTGTCAAGAGGCTTAGACTTGTTGGCTATATGAGAGGAACAAATTGTACTATTGTAGGCAAATGTTTGATGTGATTTGTACAAATGCATGTCGAATTTTGAAATGTATGTACACTGAAAGTGGTTTTCTTTTCAATATTTATTTTTTTTAAATCAGAAAATAAACACCATACATAAAACAACCTGTCCCAACCAAAATAACATCCACTTTGTGCAATTTCCCAAAATTTACCCCGATATGCCATGTAAATATTTGTGATATGTATTTGACAAACAAATTTGTGATTTTTTTTTCTTTACAACTCTGCTCGTGGAAAAAAATACACCTTAAATACACCAATCATTGTGAAGAGATTTACCTTGCAAATCTGAGCTTCATTGCTGAGTGGGTGTTCAATGTTGTCTTTTAAAGCACACTCCTGTAAAGAGTCCATGTCAATTCCTTCCAGTAGAATAAGAACTTCAAAGTACCTTTAAAGTGAAGGAAAACATCTTTCAGGGTGGTGAAGACAGTCACTAGTGTCAACTATATTTAGCAAACATCAGACAGCTGAAAGCAGGATAAGTGACTTAGAGGACAAACTCCTCAGGGAAACACAAGCTAACACCAGGCTGATTAAAACAGGTGATATGCATGCTGACGACCTCAAAAACAGAATGAGGCGTAACAATGGAGCGCATCGTGGGTCTCCCCGAAAAAGTAGAGGGTAGAGACCCCACAGACTTTGTGGTGCAGTGGCTAATTGAGATATTTGGGAAGAAGGCCTTTACCACATTGTATGCAATTGAAAGAGCACATAGAGTTCCCTTGCGGCCCCTTCCACCTGGCCATCCACCAAGACCAATGTTGGCTTGGTTCCTACACTACAGAGATAGGGAGATTATTTTGCGACTGGCCTGGGAAAAGCAAAACATCCAGTTTAATGGAGCACGGATCTCCTTCTACCCTGACTTTTCTTCGGATGTGCAGAAACGCGGGGCCCACTTTACCAAAGTCAAAAGGCGTCTACAAAAATTTCAGGCCCCATACGCTATGCTTTACCCTGCCAGGCTCCGTATCACAGCACGGGGGAAAGCACATTTCTTTGAAAATGCATCAGATGCATCGGCATGTCTATCAGGCCAGGAGGCCGGTGGCGGAGGATGACTGAGCCCATTCTATGCACCTTGGAGTTCCACATGAAGGCTTGTTGGGCCTCATCACACTGTGCTACTTCTCTGCCTGCGCAATGAGATGGGAACATACATACCTTTCGTTCACAAAGAGCGTTTTCTACAAAAGTTTTTTACCTAGTGGATTATGGTTGGAATTGGGTCCCTGTTGGATCCTACTCAGCATATGAAGATGAGGACCGGTTATCTTACCAAAGTTTGGGATGTGCTTATTACTTACCTTGCTATGTTTACACAAATGGATCTAAGATGGCCACGGTTCCGGTGATATCATGGAATGTTAGAGGGATACATGACTCTCTGAAGCGCACCATGGTGTTTACCTCCCTACGCAAATACTTACCTGCCATTTGCTCATTGCAAGAGACCCACCTGACTCCTGATTCAATTTCTTGCTTGAAACTGTCATGGGTGGGATGGTCCTATCATTCCACTCAAACCACTTACTCGAGGGGTGTGAGTGTACTGATACACAACTCTTTAGATTATCAGGAGATAGAATGTGCTGGATGCAGAGGGGAGATATGTAATACTGCTATGCCGTATGTTTGCCTTGAAATGTATTCTTGCATTTTATACGTTCCGCCTCCATACAATCACCAATTCTCCTGCTTCTCTAAATCATACATGTCCCTATCCCGAATAGATCTTAGTATTTGCTCATCTGAAGCCTCCTGGTATGTATCAGAGATTAACTACACTATCCACGGCATCTCTGATCACTCGCTTCTAATTACAAGACCAATAGTGAGACCAATCTTGATTATGTCCAGGGCCCCTTGGAAACTGAACGCCTTCTGGCTTAACCACTTGCTTACTGGGCACTTAAACACCCTTCCTGCCCAGACACTTTGAATGACAATTACTCAGTTATGCAATACTGTACCCAAATGAATTTTTTGTCCTTTTTTCCCACAAATAGAGCTTTCTTTTGGTGGTATTTGATCACCTCTGGGTTTTTTATTTTTTGCGCTATAAATGAAAAAAAAAAACAATTTTTTCTTTGTTTTTGTGATAAAATTTAGCAAATTATTAATTTTTCTTCATAAATTTTGGCCACAATTTATACTGCCACATATCTTTGGTAAAAATAACCCAAATTAGTGGATATTATTTGGTCTTTGTGAAAGTTACAGACTCTACCAGCTGTGGTGCAAATTATACAAAATTGATCACACCTGATGCACTGGTGACTTATCTCATTTCTTGTGACCCGAACAAGCCAGGAAAGTACAAATACCCCCAAATGACCCCTTTTTTGAAAGTAGACATTCCAAGGTATTTAGTAAAAGGCATGGTGAGCTTTTTGATGTTGTCATTTTTTTCCCACAATTCTTTGCAAAATGAATTTTTTTATTTTTTATTTTTTCCACAAAATTGTTATTGTAATAGGTTATTTCTCTCACATGGAATGTGTATACCACAAATGACACCCCAAAATAAATTCTTCTACTCCTCCTGAGTATTACGATACCACATGTGTGGGACTTTTACACAGCCTGGCCACTTAGAGAGGCCCAAAATGCAGGGAGCGCCATCACGTGTTCTAGGAGCATAAATTACACATCTAACTTGTTGATTACCTAGTACACTTTTGAAGGCCCTGGAGCACCAGGACAATGACACGTGACACTGACGTGGCACTGATGACAGGTGGCACTGATACGTGGCACTGATGACATGTGACACTGATGTGGCACTGGTGACAGATGGCACTAGTATGGGGCACTGATGACACGTGACACTGACAGATGGCACTAATGTGGCACTGGTGACAGATGGCACTAATACGTGGCACTGATACCATGTGGCACTAATGAGAGATGGCACTAATATGTGGCACTGATGACAGATGGCACCGACACGTGGCACTGATGACACGTGACACTAATGACAGATGGCACTGATACGTGGCATTGATGACACGTGACACTGATGACAGATGGCACTGATACGTGGCATTGATGACACGTGACACTGATAACAGATGGCACGTGACACTGACAGGTGGCACTGATGACAGATGGCACCGACACGTGGCACTGATGACACGTGACACTGATGACAGATGGCACTGATGACACGTGACACTGATAACAGATGGCACGTGACACTGACAGGTGGCACTGATGACAAATGGAACTGATGACACGTGACACTGATATGGCACTGATGACACGTGACACTGATGACAGATGGCACTGACGACACATGGCACTTATACGTGGCACTGGGGACAGGTGCAGTGGGGACAGATGGATGGGGACAGATGGATGGGGACACAGATGGATGGGGAGACAGATCGCACATTTCGGGTTTTTTTTTTGTTTTTTTTACTTACGGCTGCTGCAGCCGTTCATCTCTCTCTCCTCACACGCTGTCTGTGTGAGGAGGGAGAGCGGCGCTGACAGATGATCTCATGTTTACATATGAGATCATCTCTCATTGGACACGCCGATCTCGCTGTAAACGGCCGCTGTGATTGGCCGTTTACAGCGATCTGTGACCGGCTGTGTCCGACGGACACGGCCAGCACAGAACTTCCCTGATGCGCGCTCTCAGGAGTGCGCATTAGGGAAGTAAACAGGAGGACGTCCAGGGACGTCCTCCCAGCAGAGAGCGTCCGCGCTGCAGCCGTCTTTCGGCTATAGCGCGGGCGTGAAGAGGTTAACTTATTCTCATCCCATGCGCAGATAGTAACCAAAATTTGGGAATTCTGGCAAGTACATGGGGGTCATTCTAGGATGGAAAGCATGTGGGAGACATTTAAGGCCTTCCTTCTAGGTACATTTATCAGGGAGATCAACATGATTAAGCAGGCCACCTGTGCCCAAAGGGAGGGTTTGGAGCGACTGGTGAGTGAGCTGGAGGCAAAATTTATCTCTGATCCTACAGAGGAATGCAAAGACTCATGGCTATCTGCTAGTGAGGCACAAAGTCGTCTTGCTACCTCGGCAGCAGAGCGGAAAAGCTTCTTTAATAAACTGGCATACTATGAAGAGGGAGAACAGAGCGGTTGCCTGCTAGCCAAAATTGCCCATTTGCGCCAGAAATCACCCTCCATTAGTGCAATAAGAAATCAGGCGGGAGCAGTGACCAATGCACCTTACCTCATTATGTCGGAAATAGTCTCCTACTACTCCATTCTATATCAATCTAAACAGGCTTACTCAGCAAGCTCTCTGCAGACTTACCTTGAGACAGAGGACCGCCCTACTTCATCTGTTACTGCTAGGAATCAACTGGATCAATTATTCCAGAGGATTTCTATTCTATTGGCCAAGTCCCTTTCAGCTGAGATGATAAAAGTTAAAACTGACCCTGAAGGGCGATTTATTGTTCTTACTTTACAAATATCCACTGTGACCTTTACTCTGGTCAACGTGTATATTCCCCCTCCGTTCTCAGCGGAAGTACTCTCCAGGTTGTCACTTCAGTTATTGACTAGACCACCTGGCCCCCTAATCTATGTGGGGGATTTTAATGCCATCTTAGATCCAGCATTGGACCAGCATTTGTGCAGAATCTGCATATGCCTCTAAACCTGCCTCTGACACAAGAGAGGCATGGCTACAGAGCCGCAGGGAGTATGAACTCAGTCTGCTAGATCTCACGCAAAAATGCATGCTGCATGCTACTCAGAAATCATTCGAACATGGTAACAAAGCCGGCCACCTCTTGGCATACCCGACTAGACCTGACCATTCTCCCATTTCCATCCCACGTATAAACACGGCCCAGGGCACCATCAGTGATAACCCAGGGGATATCCTAAACTCCTTCTTATGTTTTTACAAAGACCTATACACCTCTAGGGTTGACTATGATGAATCCCAACTGAATGACTACTTGACTGACGTATCCCTCCCCTCCTTATCAGATGAGGGGCGCGATATGTTGGAGGCGCCTATCACGACTGAGGAAATAACTGAGGTAATTTCCCAAAAGTCTACATATAAGACACCCGGCCTGGATGGTTTCCCGACCGAATGGTACACGCAATTTAAAGACCTTGTGTACCCTTTTCTCTTGTGGACTTATAACAAAGCCTTAGATGTTGGAGTCCCCCCAACGACGTGGGAGGCTCTGATTATACTTCTATTAAAACCCCATAAGGACCCACTCAAATGTGAATCTTACCATCCAATTTCGCTCATTAATGTGGACGTTAAGATTCTGGGCAAAATACTAGCCAATCGTCTAAACAATGTAGTTGCATCCCTGGGTCAACAGTGACCAGGGGGGCTTTATTCCTGGCAGGTCCACCAGGATGAATATCCGCAGGCTGTTTCACAACCTGCACCTACCCGTGTCATTGTGTCCTTGGACACTTGCAAGGCATTTGATAGTGTGGAATGGCCATACCTCTTTCGGGTACTACAAATGTATGGCTTTGGCCCCCGTATCGTAACATGGATAAAACTCCTTTACACCTCCCCAGTAGCTCGGGTCCGAGTCAATTCCACTATCACCGACCTCTTTCCAATCACTAGGGGCACACGACAGGGGTGCCCGCTGTCACCCCTCTTGTTTGCCCTGGCCATGGAACCACTTGCAGTTCGCATCCGTTCCTCCCCTCTAATAAAGGGACTTCCAATTGCTAATATAGAGGAACGCATTTCACTTTACGCAGACGACGCGTTGGTGTACCTGGCCGACACGGACGAGTCACTGCGAGTCCTGTTAGAGGAGGTCACTACCTTTGGGGACTACTCAGGCTTTCGGGTGAATTGGGATAAGTCCAGTCTCTTTCCTTGGACGTGACTGGTCCCCCCCTGATACACCCTGAATCCAAGCTCCAAGTGGTGTCCTCATTTAGGTACCTTGGGGTGCTGGTACAAACCCCTTTATCTTCATATATCGCCAACAATTTAGATCCCCTCTTGGACCGCCTCCAGAAGCAGACCAAGCAGTGGATGGACCTGCCCCTGGACCTTATGGGGAGGGCCAATGTTCTTAAAATGATATATTTACCGAGACTTCTCTACATTCTTGCTAACTCCCCATGCAGAATACCTAAACATATTTTTAAACGAATAGACACGATATGTACTACTTTCCTGCGGAAGGGTGGTTCCCCAAAAGTGGCACTTGAGACGCTACGACTGCCAGCACACCTGGCGGGCCTGGTGTTTCCTAACTTTTTCCTATATTATCTGGCATCCCAGCTGGTGCACATCCACGATTGGTCATGCTCGGTCCCGACTAATGCCTGCACCTCCACAGAGGGGGCTATTGCATCTGCCCTGGAAACCCTACTTAATATCAGCTACAGATGCCGGGTCCCTGACCGCCCTGGAACCTCTGTACTTGACAACTCTCTTTCATTATTCCGCTATATTGTTACTAAGATATCCAAACATGCATGGCTAAAATCCCCCAACAACCCCCTGTGGTTTAACCCCAATCTACAAGAATTGTTCTCCCTCCCTGACCCCAATTGCTGGTACTCCAAGGGGGTTAAATACTTATGCCCCCTGTACAACACCCAGGGCTTTAAAACGTTTTCCCAACTACGCCTAGACTTTGACCTACCAAGATCGTACCTACTTTATTACTACCAGCTCAGGCATGCTATCCACGCCCAGTTTGGCACACTGGACAACCCCACAGACTTGCCCCCATTGGAAAAACTACTAAGACAACCAGACCCCACTGAATTAGTTTCCACCTACTATGCAGCCTTTATGTCTGACTTTAACCCCAGGTTTCATAAAGCACAAGTGAAATGGGCATCCCTAGACATCTCTTTGATAGATGAAGACTGGTCAGAATTTAGTGACACATATAAAACATCTGTTATTGCCTCCCGGGACCGGATTATACAGATAAAGATTTTTCACCAGACCCACCCCGGCCAGGTTGCACAAGATGGGTCTCTTGCCCTTGGCTGCCTGTTTCTGCGGCTGTGGTCAAGAGGCTGATTTTCTACATTGCTTTTGGACATGCCCGATGGTCCAGGATTTCTGGAAGGAAGTAGGTGCCTTTACCTCGTCAGCATTGGGCCTCCCAAATATACTTAACCCCAAAAACTGCCTACTAGGCGTTTTTGGTGATTTACTGTATCGTCCCATGCCAAGAGACTGCTCTGTATACTCTATTTTTATGCAAAAAAAAAAAAAAAAACTGTTCTTATGTCCTGGAAGGGTGCGCAGACCTTGCTGAAATCCCTCTGGATAAAACAAATTAATTACTCTATCCCACTGTACAAACTCCCTTTTGAACTCAGGAAATGGAACAAAACCTTTCACAAAATCTGGGGTAGATGGTTAGCTAGCCCATTAACCCTATCTCAGCACTGATTGACCACCCTTGATTGTCCACAGATGGGCTGTGCCCCAGAGATCTCTCATTTCTGGGCATACGCTATTACCATGACCTGATAGCATACTTGCACTTTATACCACTGTGCCTATTTTGTATCTTTTGCAATGATATCTATATTATTCTCTGTGATTGAGCATACTGCCTAATGTTGTATACCCCTGTATAACCAGATTGCCTGGTATTACTGCTGTTTTTTTGTTTGTGTTTTTCTATGTTTGTTGGTTTGTCTAAAACCTAATAAAAATATCTTAAAAAAGGAATCAACTGGATGCTCTTCTCACTTTGGAGGAGCTTCAGGAGACTGGGATGTTCTCTAACTCTAAAGCACCAGGGGAGGATGGTATTCCAATAGAAGTGTGCAAGCAATATGCTGGCAGTATATTACCAAAGCTATTGGCCGTGTTCAAAGAAGCTAAACGAGAACAAAAAAAAGTCTCCCCTTGTCCATGACCAAAGCTAGTACGGTTATTAAAACCAGGTAAGGATCCACTGGATCCAGTTTCATATAGGCCTGTATCCCTTTTACAGAATGACGTGAAGATTCTGGCGAAGGTCCTGGCTGTGCGACTGAATGGGGTGATACCCTCTATCATACATTCTGATCAGGCAAAGTTTATGCCCCAGAAATTTACGGCGATAAACCTGCGTAGACTCTTTCTCAATGTACAGTCAAAGGCCGACAACAGGGGGATAGAGCGCTGTTATCTTTAGACGCCCACAAGGTGTTCGATAGCATTGAGTGGACATACTTGTGGGCCATATTGAAAAAATTTGGGTTTGGAGAGGAATTTATTTCTTGGGTCCAGTTGCTATACAATGCCCCCAAGGCTGCCATTAGAGAGGCGGGTAGTGTCTGTAGATTTCAGTTTGTACAGGGGCACCAGGCAAGAATGTCCTTTGCCCCCACTCCTGTTCACTCTGGCCATTGAGCCCAAGGCTTTCAGTATGGGGAACTACAGGAAAAGTTAATGTTGTATGCGGATGATACCATGCTGCTTTTAGGGGATACCACAACATCATTAAATAAAGCTATGAGGGTGGTACAAACCTTTGGTCATTATTCTGGGTTGGTCGTAAACTGGACTAAATCCTCACTCAAGTTTCTTGATAAGAGCCCAGACCAGCAACTAACAACGCTCACTATCACTCGGCCCGCCCCATGGCGCGCCGCGTCATTGGATGTGATTGACAGCAGCGCGAGCCAATGGCTGTGCTGCTTTCAATCCATCCACTCCACGGCCAGGGTGAGCAGCGAAGAGGACGTCGGGGGCAAACGTGGGACTTTCGAAGGGTCAGGTAAGTATAACAGGGGGCCTGGGGGGGGGGCGGCATTGTCGGATATTTTTTCACCTTAATGCATAGAATGCATTAATGTGAAAAAACTTTTACCTTTACAACCCCTTTAAGGTTTGTGAATGAACAGAGGGATATTTTTTTTTCTCCCCCTCTTCTCACATTCCTTCCCCTACTTCCCCTCTCTTCCCCCACAACCCCCCCCCCCCCCATATTTTTTTCATTTTTCCACTCCTTACCTTTCATTTCCATTCCCCCCCCCCCCTTTTCCCATGCTACCACTCCCATCCTTCTTTTTCCCTTTCCTCCCCTCCCCCCGCTTTCACTCTTCTTCACCTTTCTCGGTTTCCTCTTTTATGTCCCCTCTTCTCTTTTGTGTTTTTCCTCCCTCCCTCGTTCCTTCTTCCTCTTTTTCCTCCCCCCCCCCCCCCCCTACCCCCCCCCCCCCCCCCCCCCCCCCCACCCCCCCCCCCCCCCCACCCCCCCCCCCCCCCCCCCCCTATTTCTCAACTTCCCCCACTTTTTTTCCCTCCCCAACTTCACCAATTTATCAACTTTAGGTCATTTTTCACTTCCAAATACTTCCCTGAACAAATATCAGCTTATCTGACCCTGTTCTGGGTCTTTTCCGGTCAGCTTGCTCTGCATGTCATCCAGTGTCTGTTCTTTCCATCTGACAGAACATCGAGTCGCAGGTAATACATTCTTTTGGGCAATTGATGGATATCGGGTGGGGTGATCAATGACACATTTACTTATTGTTTTGCATTAGGAAATGTATATTGCCCTTAACTGTACTCTGTTCTATGCAGTATCACATCCAACCAAGAGAAAAAAAATATTCCCTGAGGAAGCCTTAACAGGCAAAAAATGGGACAAATCACTCTGTAATCTTCTTTGAGTGACTATGTTTTCCATCAACCTTTTGGATGTGTAACCATATCTGCGTTTCTTATGTACAGTCAATGTTTTTAAATATTTTCTTGATGTAATAAATTCTGTTTTTATTTTTATATACTTTGGAGTGTTGTAATCGGACTTCCTTGCCTGGCACCTTAAAAATCCCACCAAAAAATCTCCCTTGGTTCATTCATACTCTCAGGGATGTTGGTGCCATTTCTTTGACACTGCCGCCAATCCATAGTACCCCTTTTTAATAAGGTTTGTGAATGTATAATAAACTGTATTGCTCTGACCGGCCGGCAGTGGGATTTATACTATGTTCGTTTTCATCTTACGTATGTTAGTGTTTTTAATTCTTTTAAGCCTGAATAAAAAAATTGTTTATCAGTATCACGCTATGGGCGGCCCCCTTTTTTTATGTACTTGAGCTAACCAGTTGGATGTCCCTGAGTGGAGAGGAGGTTGTGGAGGTCCCTCTTTCCCTTTGAGTGGTTGTTCCTGATCCGATCGGCCCTATCAGACATCTTTTATCTGGGAAATTGCAGGCTTCATATGCAGTGCTCGTTATATTTAGCCATCCGGTAAGCGGCAAATTCAAAAGGTGGAGGGGATCGCACAGAACTCTTACATGTCACAGTGTGATTTTTTAAGATCTGTCACTGTGGTGTTTTATTTGCTACAAATTACAAGTCTGCAGACTACATTGAACCAGGTTTTTTGTACTAAAGAAGACATATGATCAGGACTAATGCAGTCCTCACTGGACTCTATTTATCAGAAATAGTGTGTTCTTTCATGGCCACGCTACATATGCACTTTTCCCCTCTTTTTTTGGACATTAATTATTTGGTTATTTGTGTTTCCCTTTTTATTTAGTTGTATTTAGTTTCTATTGGCGCAGCTTTACCCATTTGTATGTTATTATGTGTGAGTATCCCACCTCTAGCAGCAGCCTTTTAGGTTAGGATTTTATTTTCTCCCCATTTTGGTTTAAAATAATTTTTTATTAGCGCGGTCTATTTATTTTCATTTTACCTTCCAACATGACAATGACCCAAATCACACAGCAAAAATGATCACACAGTGGCTGAATGAGAAAAAGGTGAATGATCTTGCATGGTATAGTCAGAGCCCAGACTTAACCCCCATTGAAAATCTGTGGAAAGACTTGAATACTGCAGTCCACAATTGGCCGTCATCAGATTTTTTTTCCATCAAAAAGGTTTTTTATTGAGTACAAGGAGTCATACATGGAGACAAAGGCATACAACATATGTTGCTAATAACTAAAGTGTTACATGTTTTCACAAAGATATTGTTATAGAAAATAAAACGTTGTAATAACTAGCTGAAACAAACCAGCTTAACTTTAGTGAGTACTGTATGGTCACGCTAAGATATGGCATCTTGTCGTATCATTGTAGGTTCATGCTATAGTTTCTGGAGCCTCCCTCCAGCCACTTCCCCCATATTTTATCCTATTTGGAGGGACAACCCCTGTGGGAGTAGATTCGTTTCTTATAAGGTAAAGTGTTATTTACTGGGGGCGTGTCCTGGTGCGAGCCGAGGTGGACGTCTGGACAGAGAGCTCCAGATAACCTGAAAGTAATCCGACGCCATCCGAGCAAAATAACTAGACCCAAGCCACAAAAAACCCACCAGTCTCACCAGCTTAGTCCACAGCTGCGTTGGGGGGTGCTATTTTGTGAACACGCAGGCTCTGGACGTGGACAAGCAAGATCCCCAGGCATCCGAGGCCGCCGCCATCTTGGACATCCGAGGCCTCCCGGGGAGATCGTTTTACAGCACCTGTGAGAGGTAAGGGACCTCCATCCATCCCCACCTACCACTCACCAACCCAGCAGGGACAATCCGGTGGCATTTCTGAGTCCCAGGGACGTCCGTGGAGGCCGCAAAAGCGTCCGGCCTGGTGCGGCCTAGTGAGGCCTAAGAATCCCCAGTGTTTCCTGACGGGGCGGCCCCGCCGGAGCGCTCCGCGGCCGGTACGGCCCTCATCCGAGACGGGGATCACTCCCTGGCACCTACATAGATACCTACCCAGGACCCTGCCACAGCGGGGGGGGCTGCAGACTGAACGGAGCGAGCGTGGGCCTGGTGTCCCCCAGTTTGCTGCACCTGATACACAGCTCCAGGCCTTCCCTACATTGATGCTGCCAGCCCCAAATCATCATCAGCAACATCCCTGCTGTGCCCCTGCCTGTGTGTTGGCTGAGCAAGGGGGGACTACGGACATACATAGACTCCCTGTCCACAACCTGCTTGGGTCACATGACGTAAGAATGGCCGAATGAAGATATGTTCTCGGGGGAGCTCCCGGCCCAAACCGACCCCAATGATCTTTTAATTGAGGACTGTGCACAGACTTCGTGGCATGAACACCCCTAATAGGTGCTGGACTAGATCGGCAGCTCGCAGCAACAGACACTCTGCCTCTCAACCCGATATAACAAGCTTTTTCAGGGAGCAACGGCCCTTACCCGACACCATACCTTCCACACCAAGTGCGACATACAGGACGACAGACAACGCTACCCCTGCATTGACGGCCACACCGGACCAGGTATTTCCTACAGGGCTGCCAGCTATACTACAACCAGAGATGGCCGGGCCCCACCAGTCTCAGGGTAGTCTGGACGAAGACCTGCGGGTCATGCTACGGGCCCTGCCGACACGTGCGGACATAGAAGCACTGCCGACCAGGGCTGATATTGAATCCCTGATCATGCGGATTGAAGAGGCACACAGTAAGGATATACAGGAGGTGAGGGCCGAACTGCACGGAATAGACGACCGGGTCACCTCTGGGGAATCCCTCTTCTCATCACTGACCACTAGAGTGCAAACGCTGGAGAGAGCCCAGGACACTACCAGGAAGGAAGCCCAAGAAATGCAACTGCAATTGGAAGAAATGGAGGACCGTAGCCGCCGTAACAACCTGCGGCTGAGGGGCATTCCAGAGGCTACAGGCTCTGAGGACCTGACCGTCACAGTTACGGCCATCCTCCGGAACTTAATGGAGGACTTACCCCCCACTATAGAGTTCGACCGGATACACCGCACACTGGGGCCGAAGTCAACAGACCCAGAACGCCCAAGAGATGTCCTGTGCCGGCTTCACCGATACACTCTGAAGGAGATTTTGCTCCGAAGGCATGGGATCACGGGGAGATTGAATTCGATGGGGCACATATTCAAGTGCTCCCGGATTTATCCAGGGCTACTCTGCAGCGCCGAGCGATCCTGAGACCGGCTCTTGAATTGGCCAGAAGAAAAGGCTGTACATACCGCTGGGGATACCACCTTGCGGTGATTTTCCGCTCGGATCATTCATCTTTCACCCTGCGCTCACCTGAAGATCTTCCTGCATTTTTTGCCTTCTTAGACACAGACCCGATCCAGGTGCCAAATTGGTTGGTGAGACTGCCAAAACCCGCCGGAAGAGCAGGCCCACCCAGGAACAGATCTAACCAGCCTCCACGCTCTCAACGCCCCAGAGGCAGAGCCCGATCGTATGTCAGAGATGACACACGCGAATCCTAGTCGCACAGCATAAAACGGTATGGATGATCCAATTGTTGTTTTTGCCTTCACTGAGCCCAGTTGACCCGGCTTCCCCCAGTAGTTAGAAAGATTGCCCGGACCCCCCCCCCCCCCCCCCGAGATGCACCGTATGCCGGCTTGACCTCGGGCGGTATGTAGACTGTCCTACCAACACCCGCATAGTGGGGAAATACTTTGACACTCAGTCCCATATGCAGCCAACAATTTACGGTGAATACTCCTCTGCAGCTGGCCAGGCTTGCCCCTTCTTTTTTATTTTTTTTGGGGCATGTGTACTGCTCAGAGTCCCCCCGGCCCCGCCCATCCAACTTGGAAGCCGGTTGAACATACAATGGAGGAGGGGAGGCCACAATGCAATGCCCCCAATTCATGTGCTCCTTTGAACTCTGGCAGACACCCGCTTGGCCCCTACCCCCCCCCCCCCCCCCCGGGGGTTTTCCCTCTCAGCCCAGATGGCAGGACCGTTCCGGAACCCCCCTGATATTTTGTCACCATAGGCACCGGGTAAAGAAGGGACTTCGAGGAAGATGCCAAGATCAGCCATGTGGAAACAGGGAAATCAGAGGAACCCCCGCAAGGACATCTTTTGTGGCAATTGGTGGGCTGGTGATTTTGAATTGGGGGTGGGAGGGGGATGGAAATGTAATGTGATGTGATGGGGTCCCAGGGGGGGGGAGAATATGTTGGCTAGGCGGCTCTCCATCCATATGTTTACCCCTAGGATGTGACGGCATGACGAGTTGGGTGGTTGGGGGAGAGATAACGGGGTGGGGGGTTAGGGGGAAAAAGGGTCCTATTGTTATGGATATTCTGGACTCCCCCCTCCCCCTCCTCCCTGCGCCGCGAAGAGTCTTGATTTGAACCACCAGAGGGCTCTAGATTTACTTAAATGATGATGTCGAGCGGTGCGGGGGGGGGGGAGTGATGGGGGATTTTAGAGGGTATACTGGGAAGTTTCAACCAACTCAGTTGAGTTGGGCATGTTTTCAGCCAGTTTGCAGGCTGATGGAACCAGGATAGGCTATTGAAGGCATTTACTAGAAAATGATGCATATATGCACTGTTATATTAAGTTGTATTTTGCACGTGAAGAGCACCCTATGTATAGATACACTACCGCCACTCAGATAATCACACAACATACTTGCACAGTAACAATTCACATGGGTCCTGGGGGCCTGGGGAGGGCGGGAGCTCCACCCTCGGTCTCCTATTAGACACAACTCCACCTAGGCCAACGCTTTCCCAGCTGGCCTGGCAGTCGTTACTACAGCAGTTTTGCTGCAACCTTAGATCGCAACACCACAGCGCGGTGGCTGCTGAGGGCATTTCAACCCTCAAACCTTTCTCTAGGACTAATCAAAGTCCAAATCCGTTTCCTCTTTCTTTCCTCTCCACCTAAAGCTTCTCCTTTATCTTAGATCCTTTAACCCACCCAACCCATCTTCTGCACCCCCTATCCCCCCCCCTCACACCCTAAACCCTACCCACCATCACCACACGACCATGGACGCAATACAGGTTGTTTCCCTAAATGCCAAGGGACTTAACATCCCTGAAAAGAGAAAGATGCTAATGCATGATATGAAAAGGATGAGGGCAGACGTCGTTCTCCTACAGGAGACGCACTTCAGGGAGGATAAGTACCCGATCCTAAAGAATAGGTACTTCCCCACAGTGTACCACTCTACATACTCGGAGGCCAAAGCCCGGGGGGTATCCATCCAAATCGCAGCGAGAGTACCGTGGACTCTAAAGGTAGCGAAAACTGACCCAGCAGGGAGATTCCTGTTTTTGAAGGGGCAGATTGGGGAGACAAAAGTGAATATAGCAAACCTTTATGCTCCAAACAGTCAACAAGACTCCTTTATAAGGAAACACCTAGATTTGCTCCGAAACTTCGCAGAAGGCCAACTTATTGTAGGCGGTGACTTAAACATACCCCTGATCCCCTCAGAAGACACATCCACCGGCACCTCATCCTCCACTAATAGGTCCCGCAAAATAATACATACCGCTCTTACCAATACGAGACTGATAGACGTCTGGAGCCTATTGCACCCAGGCGAACGAGACTACACTTTTTTCTCCAGAGTTCACCAGACATACTCGCGCATAGACCACTTCCTTATACCCCATGACCAGCTCCAGGCAGTACAAGACACGACGATAGGGTCTATTACCTGGTCGGACCACGCCCCGATAACTATGAGATACGCGCTATCCGGATACGACGTGAGGAGGAAACAGTCTTGGAGACTCAACGAGAGCCTCCTTCAAGACCCTGAAACGTTAGCTGACATTTCAAAGGAAATCACGCACTACTTTAATACAAACACTACAGCAGACTCGGACAGGGGCTTAGTCTGGGAAGCACATAAGGCCGTGATCCACGGAGTGCTGATAAAACACGGGGCCAGGATTAAGAAATTGAGATCTGCTCAGATCACGTTGCTATTGGATAAGCTGCAGACATTAGAAGCGAAACATAACTGCACACCGACCAGAGAGTTTGGGGGAGAGCTAGACACAATAAGAACACAACTGACTGGCCTACTACAGTTTAAAGCAAAGGCGGCCTTACAAATTTCCCGCAAGGGGATATATGAGTCGGGAAACAAGTGTGGCAGGCTACTGGCACAATCTCTACGATCTCAAAAGGCGGCAGCATATATCCCACATATACACTCTCCGACAGGACAGAAAAAATCCCTAACTCAGCAAATTGCCCAGGAATTTAAATCCTACTACGGGACTCTATACAATCTTAACTCCACCCAACCAAACGCAGAACACATCAGAGAATACGTAGTAGAGTCCGTTTAGTGCACATATAAAACATCTGTTATTGCCTCCCGGGACCGGATTATACAGATAAAGATTTTTCACCAGACCCACCCCGGCCAGGTTGCACAAGATGGGTCTCTTGCCCTTGGCTGCCTGTTTCTGCGGCTGTGGTCAAGAGGCTGATTTTCTACATTGCTTTTGGACATGCCCGATGGTCCAGGATTTCTGGAAGGAAGTAGGTGCCTTTACCTCGTCAGCATTGGGCCTCCCAAATATACTTAACCCCAAGAACTGCCTACTAGGCGTTTTTGGTGATTTACTGTATCGTCCCATGCCAAGAGACTGCTCTGTATACTCTATTTTTATGCAAAAAAAAAAAAAAAAACTGTTCTTATGTCCTGGAAGGGTGCGCAGACCTTGCTGAAATCCCTCTGGATAAAACAAATTAATTACTCTATCCCACTGTACAAACTCCCTTTTGAACTCAGGAAATGGAACAAAACCTTTCACAAAATCTGGGGTAGATGGTTAGCTAGCCCATTAACCCTATCTCAGCACTGATTGACCACCCTTGATTGTCCACAGATGGGCTGTGCCCCAGAGATCTCTCATTTCTGGGCATACGCTATTACCATGACCTGATAGCATACTTGCACTTTATACCACTGTGCCTATTTTGTATCTTTTGCAATGATATCTATATTATTCTCTGTGATTGAGCATACTGCCTAATGTTGTATACCCCTGTATAACCAGATTGCCTGGTATTACTGCTGTTTTTTTGTTTGTGTTTTTCTATGTTTGTTGGTTTGTCTAAAACCTAATAAAAATATCTTAAAAAAGGAATCAACTGGATGCTCTTCTCACTTTGGAGGAGCTTCAGGAGACTGGGATGTTCTCTAACTCTAAAGCACCAGGGGAGGATGGTATTCCAATAGAAGTGTGCAAGCAATATGCTGGCAGTATATTACCAAAGCTATTGGCCGTGTTCAAAGAAGCTAAACGAGAACAAAAAAAAAGTCTCCCCTTGTCCATGACCAAAGCTAGTACGGTTATTAAAACCAGGTAAGGATCCACTGGATCCAGTTTCATATAGGCCTGTATCCCTTTTACAGAATGACGTGAAGATTCTGGCGAAGGTCCTGGCTGTGCGACTGAATGGGGCGATACCCTCTATCATACATTCTGATCAGGCAAAGTTTATGCCCCAGAAATTTACGGCGATAAACCTGCGTAGACTCTTTCTCAATGTACAGTCAAAGGCCGACAACAGGGGGATAGAGCGCTGTTATCTTTAGACGCCCACAAGGTGTTCGATAGCATTGAGTGGACATACTTGTGGGCCATATTGAAAAAATTTGGGTTTGGAGAGGAATTTATTTCTTGGGTCCAGTTGCTATACAATGCCCCCAAGGCTGCCATTAGAGAGGCGGGTAGTGTCTGTAGATTTCAGTTTGTACAGGGGCACCAGGCAAGAATGTCCTTTGCCCCCACTCCTGTTCACTCTGGCCATTGAGCCCAAGGCTTTCAGTATGGGGAACTACAGGAAAAGTTAATGTTGTATGCGGATGATACCATGCTGCTTTTAGGGGATACCACAACATCATTAAATAAAGCTATGAGGGTGGTACAAACCTTTGGTCATTATTCTGGGTTGGTCGTAAACTGGACTAAATCCTCACTCAAGTTTCTTGATAAGAGCCCAGACCAGCAACTAACAACGCTCACTATCACTCGGCCCGCCCCATGGCGCGCCGCGTCATTGGATGTGATTGACAGCAGCGCGAGCCAATGGCTGTGCTGCTTTCAATCCATCCACTCCACGGCCAGGGTGAGCAGCGAAGAGGACGTCGGGGGCAAACGTGGGACTTTCGAGGGGTCAGGTAAGTATAACAGGGGGCCTGGGGGGGGCCGGCATTGTCGGATATTTTTTCACCTTAATGCATAGAATGCATTAATGTGAAAAAAAACTTTTACCTTTACAACCCCTTTAAGGTTTGTGAATGAACAGAGGGATATTTTTTTTTCTCCCCCTCTTCTCACATTCCTTCCCCTACTTCCCCTCTCTTCCCCCACAACCCCCCCCCCCCCCATATTTTTTTTCATTTTTCCACTCCTTACCTTTCATTTCCATTCCCCCCCCCCCCTTTTCCCATGCTACCACTCCCATCCTTCTTTTTCCCTTTCCTCCCCTCCCCCCGCTTTCACTCTTCTTCACCTTTCTCGGTTTCCTCTTTTATGTCCCCTCTTCTCTTTTGTGTTTTTCCTTCCTCCCTCGTTCCTTCTTCCTCTTTTTCCTCCCCCCCCCCCCCCCTATTTCTCAACTTCCCCCACTTTTTTTCCCTCCCCAACTTCACCAATTTATCAACTTTAGGTCATTTTTCACTTCCAAATACTTCCCTGAACAAATATCAGCTTATCTGACCCTGTTCTGGGTCTTTTCCGGTCAGCTTGCTCTGCATGTCATCCAGTGTCTGTTCTTTCCATCTGACAGAACATCGAGTCGCAGGTAATACATTCTTTTGGGCAATTGATGGATATCGGGTGGGGTGATCAATGACACATTTACTTTATTGTTTTGCATTAGGAAATGTATATTGCCCTTAACTGTACTCTGTTCTATGCAGTATCACATCCAACCAAGAGAAAAAAAATATTCCCTGAGGAAGCCTTAACAGGCAAAAAATGGGACAAATCACTCTGTAATCTTCTTTGAGTGACTATGTTTTCCATCAACCTTTTGGATGTGTAACCATATCTGCGTTTCTTATGTACAGTCAATGTTTTAAATATTTTCTTGATGTAATAAATTCTGTTTTTATTTTTATATACTTTGGAGTGTTGTAATCGGACTTCCTTGCCTGGCACCTTAAAAATCCCACCAAAAAATCTCCCTTGGTTCATTCATACTCTCAGGGATGTTGGTGCCATTTCTTTGACACTGCCGCCAATCCATAGTACCCCTTTTTAATAAGGTTTGTGAATGTATAATAAACTGTATTGCTCTGAAGCCAGTAATGGATGTATTATGCTTGTTTAATAAAAAATAGTTTTGAGATAAAAAAAAAAAAAAACTGACTGGCAAGGCACTGTCAAAAGATCTCCGGGATGAAGTTGTGGACAGGCACAAGTTGGGAGATGGATACAAAGGCTTTATCAATGCCTAGAAGCACAGTGACGTCTATTTTTAAGAAGTGTAAGGAATTTGGTACAATGCAGACTCTCCCCATGGATCAGGAGGTCGCTCCAAACTGGATGAAAGAGCCAGGAGGAAACTAGTCAGAGAGACTACCTAGAGGCCTAAAGCAACTCTGAAGCAGTTGCAGGAATTTACGACAAAGAGTGGTCATTGTGTGCATGTGATAACAATATCACAAATTCTCCACAAATGTGGCTTGTATAGGAGGTTTGCAAGAAAAAAAGCCACTCCTCAAAAAAGGCCACATGAAGTGACGACTGAGCTTTGCCAAAACACCCCTTTAAGATTCTGAGGCCACATAGAAAAAGGTGTTCTGGTCAAATGAGACTAAAATATAATATATCTATATATATTTTTGGCCTTAACACCAAACGATATGTCTGGCGGAAATCCAATACAGATCACCATCCTAATAACACTATTCCTACAGTAAAGCATGGAGGGTGGTAATATCCTGTTATGGGGTTGTTTCTCTGCAGCAGAGACTGGAGCACTTGTCAGGATAGAAGGAAAAATGTATGGGGGCAAAATACTGTCAAATTCTTGAGGAAAATCTGCTGCCCTCCGCCAGAAAGTTGTCAATGGGAAGAAGGTTTACCTTCCAACATGACAATGACCCAAAACACACAGCAAAAATGATCACACAGTGGCTGAATGAGAAAAAGGTGAATGATCTTGCATGGCCTAGTCAGAGCCCAGACTTAAACCCCCATTGAAAATCTGTGGAACGACTTGAATACTGCAGTCCACAATTGGCCGTCATCAGATTTTTTTTCCATCAAAAAGGTTTTTTATTGAGTACAAGGAGTCATACATGGAGACAAAGGCATACAACATATGTTGCTAATAACTAAAGTGTTACATGTTTTCACAAAGATATTGTTATAGAAAATAAAACGTTGTAATAACTAGCTGAAACAAACCAGCTTAACTTTAGTGAGTACTGTATGGTCACGCTAAGATATGGCATCTTGTCGTATCATTGTAGGTTCATGCTATAGTTTCTGGAGCCTCCCTCCAGCCACTTCCCCCATATTTTATCCTATTTGGAGGGACAACCCCTGTGGGAGTAGATTCGTTTCTTATAAGGTAAAGTGTTATTTACTTAGAGAGCTCTGGTGGGTTGGGTCTCAACCACACCCTGGCTATGACCTTCCTGGCTGAGAAAAGGGTCTCATGCAGAAATATTTTGGTGAACTTGTTTAGTTCTGAGTCTGGAAAAATTCATAATAGGCAAGCTTTGGGCTGTACTGTTATAGGGGAGCACATGGTATCATGTAAAAATTGTACCACCTGTGTCCAGTATGCCAGTATTTTGGGGCACTGCCAGATGAGGTGGTAAAATGAGCCTGTCGCATGGTTACCCATTGGGCAATTAGTAGTTTGGGTGGGCTTATACCTGGCGATTTTAAGTGGTGTGAGATATGATCTATGCACTGTAAAAATCTGGTTGAGGCGGTCTGAAAGCTTAGGAGAGACCAATTTGCATGCGTCTAAGGCTTCACCCCACTCCTCATCCTCTAGGGGTCCCAGTTCTCCCTCCCATCTAGTTTTTTAACTGGTATGCTGACACTGTTGGTTGTGGGAGCATTAACATGCTATAGAACTGTGAGATAATTTTTTGGGGGTCTGGGTACTTTACTGCTTCCATTAGGGGATTGTTGGCTAGCGGTGTGTTTGCTGGGAATTGGGCATGATAGGTGTGGCGTAATTGTAAGTATCAAAAATACATTTGATTCGGCAGCTCAAAATCAGATTTCAGTCTATCGAAGGATTTGAGTGTTCCGTCCTCAACAATGTGGGAAAGGGGTGAATTCATTGGTTGCTGGTATTTTAAGCCTGGTTGAAGCTATGTCCCATATTTTTTTATAGTGGTAGAGACCTACGTTTATTTGCTCTACATGCCCCTCCCATTTTACTCAAGATTATCGTGAGGGGGTCTTTGGTGGATCAAGTCCACCCTGGGCAGAGAAGTCCCAGGAATCGGTCTTTATCCACCTTATCGATGTGGAAGAGTTGGGAAAGCTGAGCCGCTAGATAATATTGATTAAAATGGGGTAGGGCGGTTCCTGCGAGGTCAGTGGGATTTTTGAGTTTATGCCAAGATAGTTTATGTCTTTTATTGCCCCAGATAAAGTGTTTAAGTGTGGCTTCCATCAATCTGAAATGCCTAAGTATTAGGTATACTGGTGAGTGCCACAGTATATAAAGAATTTTTGGCAGCAGAACCATCTTTACAAGGTTTATTCGGCCCATCACACCCAAAGGGAGGCAGGCCCAGGTCTGAGTTTTTTTTCTTAAGCATTTCATAGAGTGGGGTAACATTCAGTGCTATGTGGTCATTTGGGTCTGGTGGTTTGGATACCGAGGTATTTGATGCCATCAACTCTTTGTAAGGGAAGCTCGGCTCTGTCTCTGGGGGGTGGGTAGCTGTGAAGTGGGAGTATTTGGGACTTATCCCAGTTAATGCGAAGCCCGGAGAAGGTTCCAAAGTGTTCTATCAGGGATAGGACCGTGGGGAGAGAGACCTCAGAGTCCTCCAGGTAGAGCAGTGAATCGTCAGCGTAAGTACTAATAGTTTCAGTCACTTCTCCTTTGCCAAGTCCTATTATCTCTGGGTGTGTGCGTATAGCCCCCGCCAATGGGCCAGGGCGTAGAGGAGTGGCGACAGGGGGCATCTAGTACCTCTAGAGAGGGGAAAGTGTTCGGAGGTCCATCCATTAGCGACCACTTTTGCCATAGGGGCTTGGTATAGCAACTGTACCCATTTTATAAACTGGAGGCCTAGTCCGAATCCATGCAAGCAGGTCTACAGGTATCCCCATTCGACCGAGTAGAATGCCTTAGCCGTGTCTAAAGCTACTATTATTCGGGATCCATAGTTAACATGTGTCGATTGAAGGTTGATAAAAAGTCGTCTAAGGTATTCCTGCCTGGCATAAAGCCTGCTTGGTCCCCATGTACAAGTGAAAGTATGACCTTGTTGAGATGGTTAGCAAGCACTTTTGCCAGAATTTTAACGTACACCTGTAAAAGGGATATGAGCCGATATGACTCGGGGAGGTGGGGGTCCTTGCCTGTCTTTGGAATTAATACATAGTGGCCTCACGCATTGAAGCTGGGAGTTCGGACGTTACAAAGATAGAGTTATATAGAGATAGTAGTCTGGGGATTAAGAGTTCCGAATAGGTGGAATAGAATTCCACTGGTAGGTCGTCCGAGTCCTGGGCCTTAGACCTAGGGAATTGTGCTACAGCTGTAGTGACCTCGTCCACTGTGAGTGGCGCCTCTAGCTCTTCCACTTGCTCCTCTGTAAGCTATGGGAGAGTCAGGTCAGAGAGGAACGAGTCCATCACAGATGTGTCGCCTGGGGCTCGAGTGGTATACAGAGCGGCGTAGAAGTCTCTAAATTTTGCTGTTACCCCTCTGGGTTCTATCACAAGAGCGCCATCAGGGGAGTACAGTGAGATCACCACTGGTGGTCGCTCCTTGCAGTGTACCAGGTATGCTAGGAGTTTTCCTGCTCTTTCCCCATGCAACGAGTTTTGTTTGTGGAAGAACATTTTGCAGTTAGATTCCTCATAGTGCATTTGGTCTACCACCCTGGATCTTAATTTAATAGCGTGGGCTTTTTCAATGGTGGGGTCTCTAAGGTGCTCGGTCTCGACCGTGGTCAAGTTCTCTGTCGCTTTGTCAATGGCTTGTGTGTAGGTACTTTTGATCTTGTTAATGCGCATGGCGAGGGTCATGCGGGCATGCAGTTTGAACGCATTCCAGACAGACTGTGGTGTTGCAGTGCCTTCATTTAAGGTCAAGTATTGAGCCCAGTCTGTGGCTATGTCGTCATCCTCTGGGAACAGAGTCAACCAAAAGGGGTTTAAGCTCCAGGTAACTGGTGGTCTTTCATGGTATAGGGACAGCTTAGCCCAGTAGGGGCAGTGGTCTGACAGTGATCTAGGGGAGAACCCTGTTTCTATTAGTCTTGGTTGGAGGGATTTGGATATGAGAATTAAGTCTATACGAGACATGGAGTGGAGAGAGGGAGAGAAGCATGAGTATGTCCTGGTTGTAGGATTTCTAGTCCTCCAGGTATACACCAGATTGAAGTCCAGGAGCATCCTGGCGAATCGAGTCTGGTGGGTAGGTGGTGGAGTAGCTGCGGCTCTACACAATCTATCCATATTGGGATCAAGGACATTGTTAAAATCGCCTGCCCATAGTGCTGGAATTGAGGGGTGAATAGCCATGAAGTCAAACCCAGCGGATAATATGGTGGAGTTAAACGGTGGCGGTACATAAAAGGCTAACAACAGTAGCATATTCCCATGTATCTTGACCTTCAAGAGCACGTATCTACCCTCTGGGTCCTGGAGCTCGAAGTGTGTAAATTTGGAGATAAGGACTGTCACTCCCCTAGACTGGGCTGTGTGGACTGAGTGGTAGGCCCAGCCTATCCATGGGCGTTTAAGTGCCCGTATCACTGGACCCTCAGCATGGGTCTCCACCAGGACAGTTAAATCAGCCCGCTCTTTCTTGAGCAACGAGAATATGGCGGATCTTTTAACTGGATTCCTCATGCCTCGGACGTTCCATGTAAGGAACTTCAAGGAGGCCATAGTAGCAGATGGGAGATATTTCCCGGAGCTCCAGAACTCAGCAGCCCCTTATATTTAAAAAGCATGGATGGTTTGTGGCTGTGATCAGATTTAACTGAAATTGAGCAGTTCTGCAAAGAAGAGTGGGCAAATATTTCAAAGTCTAGATGTGCAAAGTAAGTAGAGACATATCCCAACAGACTAAATGCTGTAATTAAAGCAAAATGTGGTTCAACAAAATACTGACACAAGGGGGGGGGGGGGGGGGGGGGTGATCCTTTTTCCAACTCAGCGATTCAGTTTTTGAATTATTATTTTTTCTGACATGGTGTTATATCTTTCACTTGGAGGTTCTAAGTTGCACTGAGTAAATACAGCTGGATAAAACAAAAACTGTCTGTCTTAATTTCAAAATGTAATTATTGTAAAGGGGGGGGGGGGGTTCTTTTTTATACCCACTGTAAGCAAGTCAAAGCAGTGACACAGCCCTCATCAGGAGACTCAGGCTAGCTAAAACACGCTTAGATGTAACATGTTCAACCCCATATTTTTTTTTTTTTAGAAGAGACCCTAGAAAATAAAATGGCAGTCGTTGCAAGTTTTTTATGTCACACAGTATTCGCGCAGCCATTTTTCAAAAGCAATTTTTGGGGAAAAATACACTTTAATGAATTGTAATGCAAAACAATATATATCCCAATTTTTGGTACAATAGAATATACTGCTCAAAAAATTAAAGGAACACTTTTTAATCAGAGTAAACATCAGGTCAATGAAACTCCTGGGGTATTGATCTGGTCAGTTAAATAGCAGAGGGGGTTGTTAATCAGTTTCAGCTGCTTTGGTGTTAATAAAATTAACAACAGGTGCACTAGATGGTCAACAATGAGAGTCAGTGTCTCTACTGGTAGCGTGAGGCGATAACTTGACCCTATAGAGGTTGCACAGGAATTCAAACTCCCCCAGGATGGCACATCAATACTTGCCATCGCCAGGTTTGCTGTGTTTCAGAGCATGAGGAGACAGGCGGTTAAGCTAGGAGAGCTGGACAAGAATGTAGAAGGTCCTTAACACATCAGCAGGACAGATATCTGCTCCTTTGTGTAAGAAGGAACAGGATGAGCACTGCCAGAACCCTACAACAATACCTCCAGTAGGCCACTGGTGTGAATGTCTCTGACCAAACAATCACACCGTGGAGCTCTATTGGCATTTGCCATTGAACACCAGAATTGGCAGGTCCGCCACTGGCGCCCTCTGCTTTTCACAGATGAGAGCAAGTTCACCCTGAGCACATGTGACAGACGTGAAAGGGCCTGGGGAAACCATGGTGAATGTTATGCTGCCTGTAACAGCGTTCAGCATGACCAGTTTGATGGTGGGTCAGCGATGGTCTGGGGAGGCAAATCTATGGAGAGATGCATAGACCTCTACAGGCTGGACAAGGGCACCCTGAATGCCATTAGGTATCGGGATGAAGTCCTTGGACCCACTGTCAGACCCTACACAGGTGCAGTGGGTCCTGGGTTCCTCCTGGTGCATGACAATGCCCGGCCTCATGTGACGAGAGTATGCAGCCAGTTCCTGGAGGATGATGGTATTGATACCATTGAATGGCCCCCACGCTCACCTGACCTAAATCCAATAGAACACTTCTGGGACATGTTTCAGTCCATTCTACTCAGTGATGCCCTGGTCCAGATCTGGAAAGAGATACCCCAGGACACCATCGATCGTCTCATTAGGAGCATGCCCTGACGTTGTCAGGCATGCATACAAGCACCTGGGGGCCATACAAACTACTGAGTATCATTTTGAGTTGTTGCAATAAAATTTCAGCAAAATGGACCAGCCTGTTGCATTGTTTTTTCACTTTGGTTTTCGGGGTATCTTTGAATTCAGCCCTCTCTAGGTTGACAATTTTCATTTCCATCAAACGATGTGGCATCCTTTCATTACCAACACATCACCCAGCCCATATTGGTATAGATATCCAGCATATTTTTCCCCATTGAGATGATGTGTTTTCAACGTTTTTCCTTTATTTTTTTGAGCAGTGTAAATACCTAACATGTCACGTTTTAAAATTGCGCACACTTGTGGAATGGCGCCAAACTACAGTACTTAAAAATCTTCATAGGCAATGCTTTAAGAAAGTTCCCAGGTTACCACAGTTTAGAGTGTTACAGAGGAGGTTCCGTGCTAGAATTATTGCTCTCGGTATAATGTTTGTGGCAATAACTCACGTGTGGTGAACGCTGTTTACATTTCCATTAACCACTCGCAGAACGCAATACATATATATACGCGTTGCGGTTTGCCAGTGGTTAACAGGGTTATGGCTGAAGCTATCGGCCATAACCCTGGTATTTTTATTTTCAGCCGGTGGCTGGCTCTCTCGTAAAAGCGATCCAAGTTGCTCATTAGCAAGTTAGAGCCCAAGTTAGACCCAAGTTGCTCAAGTGGCGGGAAAGGACGCCCCCCCTCCTGCCGCTCACCGATGCCAGTGAGAAACCATCCAACAGTTTGGCCGCCTGGGTCACAGAGGCAAGGAGAGACTAGATATTCTCTGATCACCTCTATGGCCTTGGAGGACCAGAGTGACATCATGACATCACTTTCATTCTAGGGCCGAAGTAAACAAATTCATTTTTTTTAAATGCAAAAGATATTTTTTTTTTTTTTTTATCTTTTACAAAAGATAAAGAAGAGATTTGGGGTCTTTTTGACCCCTGATCTCTCCATAAAGAGAACCTGTCATCCTTATTTATTTTACAAATAATTTTTATATTCCTTGTAATAGGAATAAAAGTGATAAAAAAAATAAATAAATAATAAGGGACAGTGTAAAAAAAGAAAAAAAAAAAGTCGTACACACATATATAAATGGTGTTCGCATGAAACATGCAAGGAACATTAGAGCGAGAGCAATAATTTTAGTGGTAGACCACCTCTGTAACTCTAAACAGGTAACCTGTAAATATTTTTAAAGCATCGCTTATGGAGATTTTTAAGTACCGTAGTTTGTGGCCATTCCACGAGCGTGCACAATTTTAAAACATGACATGTTGGCTATTTATTTACTCAGCGCAACATCTTCTATAAGATTGTACAAACAATTGGGGTATATATTGTGTTTTGTTTTTTTGAAATTCGTTTAAAAAAAAATTTTGCTTAAAAAACAGCTGTGCAAATACCTGTGTGACATAAAAGAATTGCAACAATCGCCATTTTATTTCCTAGGGTCTCTGCTAAAAAAAAAAAATACAATGTTTGGAGGTTATAAGCAGTTTTAAACTGGTCTTTAAGTGGTTAAGTATAAAGTATTGTCAAAGGCTCCTTACAGATATACAGAATGTATGGGAGAGAGGTCTGATGCAAAAAAAACATTATCCTAGTGCGTTGTTAGTTTAGGAAAACTTGTTTCTATATACAGTTCAAAAGTTATAGGTGTGTGGAAGATAGCCCTATTTACTCAACACATAATTCGTTTTGGAAAGTGTGCAGACTTAAAAGGTGGAATTCGCTATTACTCAAATCTTGGAATTACTTTATAACAAGTGATTTACCAATCCTTACCCAATTCGGTCTATTAAGGGGTCGAGGCTTTGTTCAACCAAGTGACGATTTTGTTGCCGACGTCCGAAGCCATGCTCCGTGAAGAGTTTAGTAAGTAACAGAAGATTGGTAGGAGGAATTGCAAAATAGGCATAGTACAAGAAAATAATCTCCAGCAACATGGCCTGCTCCCGGAGACACTGCATGAACCAGCGGGACACCTGGCGTTCAGTCTGTACACGACGCACAAGGGGATGAAGACAGAAAACAAATCAGCAATGTAGATTAATAAAGAAACTGCTGGAAATAAGCATAGACTATATTATGAAAATGTCAATTTAAAAGAGCATGGAAAAATGTACAGTACTTATACATACCATGAGGTTCCCATGAGTTTCCCATGTAGGTGCATCTTCTTTGGAGAGCTCCTCAAATTTTTTTATATATTTCCCAATTAGATCTCCCTCTTCCAACATATCCATGCACTCATTAAACTCTTTCTACAGGGAGAAGTTATTTAAAAAAAAAAAAAAGAAAACCAATAAGCATTAGTATGATGCAAGAAAAAAATATTTAGTAAAGTTATGCATTTTTTCTCATCTTATTAAAATACAAATCAATTTGAACCAAATTTGAGCTGTAAAATACATGGCCCAATGGCTCGGAAAGTAAATCATCATCTGACAAGCAGCTTTCCTATGTATTATTATAGTTCACCCACGTTAATAGTGAACAAAATATGCATGTGCTAAACAAATACATTTCTGAAAATGAACTAAACAAAAACGCAGCTGTCATTCAGACATATAATGTCCCAATCCAATAAAGCAAGTCCTTTACTAAGAAAGACCTCCTCAGGATGTTCGCATTCAGATGATGAAACGCATAAGCAGGGCTTCCAGTGGCGTTGCTTCCACTTCTGTAGAACGCATGCTGAAAAGCATAGCAGTGGTTTCATTTTCAAGCTTAGGCTTTGTAATGCTATGTAAGTGCACTACTATTTCATATTTGGGTTTAAATAAATATATCATAAGAGGCTTTCCAATTTTTCACTTGAGGGTCCTGCTGTATAATTCCTGCTGCTACTGAGAATCTTAAAAGGGACAGAGGAGCTTTTAGACCACATTGGTGGGGAATCCAGCGCATGGAACTTAAAAAGGGACAGTGGAGCATTGACCACATTGGTGGGGGACCGAAGAAGTCAACACCTTCGGGTGAGTGCTGTGTGTTAAGAAAAAGCACTGAGGCGTGAAGACACGCGCGTTTCTCTTTTTGTTTTATTACAGCACATGTGATTTGGATTTTTTTTCAACACACAGCGCACTTTATATCACATGGACTGATTTATTGTAATAGTACAGCATTTTTGGTGGCTATTATTTCACATTGGTACACAGTAAATATTAGCACCATCTTCCTTTGTAAAGCAGCTTTTCTAACATAAATGCTAGGACTTACTAGGGCCAATATTTGACCCCATATCTAGTCAATCATGCATACATTTTGGAAAGTTACAAAATAGAGATTCCTTTTTTTGGATATCACACAATGCCATTTCTGGATAGTTGGGTATAAATGGATGGCTAAAATACAGTCTGGATGATGGAATTTCCCACCCCAGGTGACCATGAGAGTGGTCTGACTGCAGAGAATGTGTCCAGAGAGGTAGTGTTCACCCAGGCCATGGGTACCAACAGACATCATGGCTCACCTTGTCAGTTATCGCCAAACCTAGTTTGGGTGGCAATAAAGTCCCAATGTCCATTTTGGCTATACCAAAAGGTAATAAGACCTAAAGTGTACTTTTCCCTCTTATGTTGCCCCGTAGAGGTCACCTTCATTGTTAGGTTAGGGTGCAACCTCAGCCGCTTAGATCCCTAGCAAACTAACAGCAAAAATGAAAAGCTAAATCATAAAGTCCTCTTTATAAATGTGATAAAAAAAACAGATCAGTGCAAATGAATGAATGAATCATTCAGTCCTTCTTTGCAGAAATATACATACCACAGAACAAACACATATAAAGCTTGGGTAATGTGAATGTCCTCTGGTAATTTTCCTATGTGCTGCGTCTAGATAAAAGGCTTTCTACAAAACTTCAAAAGAACTGCACTAATTCTATACCAATAGCAAGCTTTTGTGGAGATTAAAACTAAACAAAGGTAGTCCTATATTCTTCCTCCAGCTTCTGTAGAACCTCATTTTGGATACTGGTAGAATGGCAAACCATACTGAATACAGCCAAAGATTCAATGAAAAAGAAAGGATAAAAAGAAGGAAAAATTTACAGGAAGGGTAAAAGCAGAGTGCAGTGAAGGCAAAGTGTAGAAAAAGGAAATAAGAGACTCATATTGGTAGAAAAAGGATTGCGTTACCTCAGTTGACTCTCCAGGTCTAGAAACTCAAAAGGAGCCTCAGAAAGAGGATAACACAAATGCAGGTAGAGAAGTGCTTGTAATAGTTATAAGTAAAAAGAAAGGGGAAAAAGAAAATATAAGCCTAGCTAAAGGACAATTTTGGACCTGAAAAAGACCCTCGGATTTAGCTCCTAAAACACTATATAAAAATAGAAGAGCCAGTGTCCTAGGCATTGGTATAGCCAACAGAAGAGCAGTAACTCTTCTGCTCTGCTTACTATAAGCAAGCCATACACTACCATCAGTTAGACCCCATACACACCATTAGATTTTTTGCAGATTTTTGTCTTCAGATTTACCAAAATCATGTAGTGGAAGGGCCTGCCTGATTGAATACAAATTGAAACTCTTAAGGTTTGACCTCATATTATATGGTTTTGGTAAATCCGAAGACAAAAATTTGCAGAAAATCTAATAGTGTGTATGGGGCTTTAGGCTGTGTCCCTTGGGAACAATAGAAGAACAAGTACAAGTCTCAGAGCATTCAGTAAAACCTAATTTCCCAGAAGCATTGCAACTCTCTGGTGCTGAACATAAAGCAGACAATAGGACTGAAAATTCACATGAGAAAAATATGGGTACAGGATAGACATAAAATGTTAATATGTTGTTTACCTTATAAGGGTATTTTTCATCCTGAAAATAAGTCAGCAAATGTAGAACACATCGCAGCATACACATCCTGTCTTCATAGTAATATTCCGCCATCTAAGTTGTGAAAGGCAATTCAAAATTTAAAAAAGCTATAAATCACCCAACCCAAAGCACACATTTTAACAAGGTAGCCTTTAACCACTACACATCCGCACTATGGCCGAATGACAGCCTCAGTGCGGATGTCAATTCCGGGGAGGGCATCGTATGATGTCCTCCCCTGTGCACGGTCCCTGCGCGCTCTGATCACCGAGTCACTGAGACTCGGGTGATCAGCGATCCGAGTAAGGGGCGGGTCCCGGCCCTTACCATGTGATCAGCTGTCAGCCAATGACAGCTGATCACATGATAAAAACAAAAGCTCGGTGATCGTTTTTTTTTTCTCCTCACGCTGACAGCGGAGGAGAAAAAAAAAAAGTTGATCACCGGCTTATCTTAAAGGAACATCGGTCCCACTATGCAATGCCCACCAGTGCCACCTGTCAATGCCCACCAGTGCCACCTGTCAATGCCCACCAGTGCCACCTGTCAATGCCCACCAGTGCCACCTGTCAATCAGTGCGACCTAAAAGTGCTGCCTATCAGTGTAACCCATCAGTGCCCATCACTGCCACCCATCAGTGCCCATCACTGCCGCCTCATCAGTGTACATCAATGACGGACAAAAATTACCAATTTTATATTTTTATAACAAAATTTTAAAAAAAATTAAAAAAATTTTTTTTTTAAATTCGGTCTTTTTAAAACAAAAAAAAAAAAATTGCAGGAGGTGATCAAATACCACCAAAAGAAAGCTCTATTTGGGGGGAAAATTATAAAAATTTAATTTGGGTACAGTGTTGTATGACCGCGCAATTGTCATTCAAAGTGCGACATCGCTAAAAGCTTAAAATTGGTCTGGAAAGGAGGGGTTTAAGTGCCCAGTAAGCAAGTTGGTAAAGTAATTCCAAGGCAAAGGCTTTCCCCCCATTGTTATTGTAGGGAAGAGTTAAAAACCCTATCAGGTTTATTTTTTGCCATCTGTGTCCAATTGGGCAGATTTCTTTTCACTTCCTATGCTGTAAACACAACAGGAATAAAGAGAAGAATTTTCTAATGCAGGCGTCCTCAACCCCCGGGACAGAGTCTGTCATGGCCTGTTGGTGGCAGGGGTTGTCGTAGCAGAAGCTTGTGCCCACTGCTCTAACAGGAGGGAAAACCTCTTGCACAGCTGTCACCTAAAAAAGGTGTCTTCATTGAAAAATATTCCCTTTATTCCCCTTTCCCCAGTGGTGACACAGAAATATAAAAAATAAAGAAAAAGCACTTTAAGCAAGGATCACAGCTAAATGTTTTCAAAAGAAAAACAGAAAGCCTGGTTTGCAGAAAGAAAACCTCTGTAACTAAACAGAAATGTGAGGCCACTGCTCTTCCACAGAATAACAGGACTTTTGTCCTCCCTGAAATAAAATTTTTCTTGCACTCCATTGAGGGACACAAAGTCAAATCTCTGCCTGCTTGAGGACTGGACATTGACAAACAAAAAACTTTAGGCCATCCCAGGATATAAAAACCTCAGACAACCAGCATGCCACAGTTTAGTAGCAAAGCAGTACCACAAACAGGATAATAAAAAGAAGGGGTGGGACCTGTGTCCCTCGACTGAAATAACTTTACCAGGAGTACAAAAATTGTAGTTTCTTGCTCACCAATGGTCACTCACTTTTTAGGACATCCATTTGCACCGCTTTACCGTCATTTTAGCGGCGTTATTCGGCCACTAGCGAGTCGGTTTTAACCCCCGCTAGCGACCGAAAAAGGGTTAAAATCACCCGCTGCAGCTGCGCTTTGGCGGCGCTGCCCCATTAATTTCAATGGGCAGGGGCGGTTTAGAAGCGGTGTATACACCGATCCTACAGCGATGGAAAGATGCTGCTTGCAAGACTTTTTTTACCGTCCTGCAAGCGCACCGCTTCAAGGTGAAAGCACTCGGGCTTTCCCAATGGAGAGACAGGAGAGGCTCTTTACAGGCGCTATTTTTAGAGCTGTAGCACCTGTAAAGTGCCTCAGTGTGAAAGTAGTCTTATAGATATCTGTCAGTCTTAATTTGTATTCCTAATATTGTAATAGTTTTGTATGTACAGCATTTTTGTATAGTAAAATCACATTTACACACTGCAGAGGTCTCAGCTTCCTTGCTTATACCACAAAGTAACCTTGCTAGATAGGCGCAAGCAAAACACCCACGGGATATCAATATATGATAAAAGAGGTTACAGTACTATAAAATTCCACAGTGCCTTGCATAAACTCAATACTTCCCCATAAAATTTTGTAAACTGCCAAATCTATAAAAATTTAATTAAAATAAATAAATATATTTTATAAATAAATAAAAAAAATAAGTAGGTCAAGAAAGCTTAATGGTATTCCAGCCATGGATGATAATGTACACTCCAAATTTCTTTACAGTTTTCGATCTCACCAGCTCCAGTGATGTGCATAAGTGACATAATAGAAGAAGCAGATCAGCATAGAACTTAACCGTACTCTCTTTAAAATTCAATAAAAACAGGAAAAAACCCACCCAAAGCAAGTCATTACCCAACACTACCGAATAATCGCTCAAAAATGAAAGGGTCTATGCATGCCACAATCGCAGTCCTGTGCGTGCTGATACGTAACAACGTCACTATGCTTTGACCCCAACCAAATCATTTCCTCAATAATCAACTTCCTCAGAAAATTATATGGAGGGATTATTTTTATGTGAGGTGATGTGGGTTCTTACGGAAACCTCTAGCTGAGGCGATAGCAACCAGAAGAACTAGATTTTGGGTCATAGAGAGAAAGATCTCTTCTAAAGCTCCAAAAGGAGGACCAAATTCAAATCCTGTGGAGGAAGTGTGGATTTGATTTCGAAGAACCACATGGAAAACCCTGTCCATTAATGTCTTGGTCAGTGTGAGAAGCCAAAAGTCTCTGGAAAAGAGAGCATGGAAAAAGCAGAGATCTGGGCCTCATATAGTACGAAGTACCAACTCAAGCTAAAAAGGATCTGTCCTACAGAGAAACTCTTAAATTTTAACAAAGTCTGCCACGTCGGATAACAGACATTGCAGGAATTAGACTATCAAGCCTTGAGTATTGTAGGGATCAAACTCTGCAACTGAGGTGGTGAGAAATCTTTCCTGGGGCAGAAGATTATGATAGTTTGGCAGAGCCCGTGGTTCATTGTGTAACAAGTCTTAACCCGTCAGCAAAACACTGACAAGACCAACTTGTCCTATGAAGAATGGGTCTTTGGAAATCCTGTGAATGGACATGGGTTAACAAAACTGCATTGAAAAATACTCAAGACTCTCATTCAGAAGCAGGAGAGTAGGATGGCTCCTGGACAGAAGCACGCAACTTTGAGACAGGAAAGTCTAAGATGTCTCTTGGGTAAGGTATATTCCGGACGGAAGTGTCCAGGACCAGCCCAAGATATTGAAAGTGATCAGGTGGAATCAGCAATGAAAGTCAGAGATACATTATCCCCAGAGTTCATCCCAACTGTTCCCTCAAGATGACATCATTCAGGTAGCCCACAATCAGAATACTTCAAGAGCGAAATAGACTCATCACTGGAGACAGCAACTTGGTGAACACCTGAGGTACAGAGGCGAGGCCAAATTAAAGGGCCACACCAATGTGCACACACTGGTGTACTGGAAATATGAGTAAGTGTGAGTAAGCATCCCTTATGTCCACTAAGGCCAGAAAGTCCCCAGGTCCCGCTGATGCAGAGAGGCAAAAATTTATTTAAATGCCTCATTCGGGAATTCTGGGACATGAATGTAAGCATTTAAGGCTCTTAGGTCCAGAATTGGTCAAATGCCCCCTTTGAGCTCTGGTACGGTAAGCGGGTTGGGACAAATTCCCTGAAGACATTCCACAGCAAGAATTGGGGTGGCGACCACTTGTCCCAAGAGTCCAGAAGGCACATGATTGAGCCAGGTGCCAAGGAGTAACCAGATGACTAGAAACAAAAATGTGCAGAAGTGGCAAAGAACAAAACACAGGCCTGTAACACTGGAAAATCAACTGGATGACCATCACAAGATACTTGCATTCAGCAATATTGTTACCCGAAGCTCTAACAGGTTCATTATTAAAGAAAAGTGAAAAATGGCAAGACCTGTGACCTAAAAAGCCCCAACTCTCATTTGCCCTTAGATAATCGATGAAATATTTGTAATTTACAGGGAGATGAGGAAAACTTGAAAGCCATCATTATGAAAAATGTTTTTTTGCACTAAAATCATTAAGCTCAACTTAAATTCATTATTTAAAAAAAAAAAAAAAAAAGCGACAGACCTTTAACATCAGTGCTTGACTCTGCCTTTCATCTTGTGGCACCAGCTGGAAAACAGAGGCAAGAAATATAATACATTTTTTGTATGTTAATTATATCACAGAGCAGGACAAGGTCTGACCTTTATAGAGTCCTGGGTTCCTCTGTAATCATCCTGGAGATAGCACTGAAGCAACTGCACACTCTGCTCCTCATCCAGACCCTGCATCAGAGTAATAAGACAGATTACTACATTTTCACCTAAAAACATAATTTCTTTACCCCTCCATCACGCTAGAAAGCTGACTCACCAGAAACTTGCTTAAACGTAATCCAAGTTCTTTCAATGCAGGAGCTACATTGCTAGCTTTCACCTTGTCTGCAGAGCTAGTGCTAGAAGATCAAAGCCAAATACATTATTATTCCAAGAAAACTACCAAATGTAAAAGAAGCAACAGTGTTTAAATACCATCTTCAGCCATTGTTTGTTTCTTATCCCAATGGGGAAATCAGTTTAAGGCTACAAGTGTTTTTTTTCAAGCGTTTATGAGCTCAGTGTTTTTCAGGTGTTTCTATTGAAATCTATGGGGACAAAAACACGAAAAATTCTGCCTGAAAAGTAGCTCATGTACTTTGAATGACAGGCATTTGCTACAAGCGACAGGATGCTCAAGTGTGAACAAGGGATATTGAAAACAGTCGTTTTTATTTCTTGTTAAGCATTTGTGAGCTTCGAGCCACAAAATGCTCAAGTGTGAATGGGCCTTAAAACTTAAGAGCAGCTCTAACCCTTCCATACCATCTTGTGATAGTCCTGTGCCCTGTCACTGTGTGAAAAGGTTCTGGTATCGCCCAGGATTCTCATCCAGGCAGGTTGAGGGGAACCAGGGTGCTTTTCTCACTTGGAGGCAGGGCCGTCTTTAATATTGATTGGACCCTGGGCAAACATTTTCTTGGGCCCCCCTCCATGCAATTTCGCTCTCCACATGCTCCGAGACATACAATAAATAGCAGCTAGACTCAAAATCAGTTTACTGAATCAGATCAGGCAGCGATTGTGATTGGTTGCCAGATATTACAGTATATCATTACCGCTCACTGACTGGTTGCTAGAGGTTACAGCACACACAACAGCTCACTGGTTAGTTGCTGAGGTTACATCACATGATTTATGTTTGTTTATTGGTTGCTAGAGATTACTGTACATCAATACTGATTGGTTGCTAGAGGTTACAGCGCATCATCTTCTCACTGCCTGCACACCATGAACTGGGGTGGTGAGGGGACCCATCAATACCAATATAAAGAGCAGTTTTTAACACTGACCACCAATGTAATGAGAAGATTTACACTGACAACCAATGTGTCGGGAACACATGCAAAAATCGCTTTCCTGACACCACAGAAATGTGTTGCCCTTTAGCAGAAACATAGCAGTGCCATTAAATGTTAATGACACCCTCACGCATCTGCCGACATGCTGTGGTTTTGAAAGGCGTTCGAGACCTTCTTCCGCATTTCTAGCGCATAGAGCAGCTCATTGAAATGAATGGGCTGCCCTACACGCAACCTACATCTTTATCCACCCTGTCAAGTACACCTTTGCATCCTAAAACCCCTGCTATGGTATACATAAGAATGCTGCCTTTATTTACATATCAATGCCGCCGTTCCAGGGCTATTTACATGTAAACACAGAGTCTTCCGCCGAGTCACCTGTACACAACAATAGGGCAGAGCTGGGCAGCATTAGTAGCCGCACTTTACACTGAGATATTGGGACACAGCACAGAACTAAAACTTCAAGGGACAAGGGAATTTGAACTAGGATAATTGGCAAGAATGAGGCAGCTGCTTTGGGCCTCAGAACATTGATGGGGCGCAGGGCAGCTGCCCCTTTTGCCCTGCCTTAAAGACGGCCCTGCTTGAAGGAAAGTTTATTTATTATTTTTTTTGCATTGCATTTTTTTTTGCATTTTTTTTCATTGTTTGGTAAAACCTGGTTTTGAGACCCGGAACCCAAAGATTTTATAGTGAACGGGGTGGGATGAAATCTCCAATCCTGGGTCCTGGTGACCACCAGCACACTAATGGAGCAAGTGTGTGCTGTTTTTTTTTTTTTTTCTTTCTGTGTAGAGACCAGACTATGGTTCTGGGCTCTAACCTGGCAGACAGAGGAGGTCCCTGTCCAGGAGTACAGATGGGAGCCAGAGCAAGGGGCTGCCAAATGCACAGATCAAGCTTTTGAGCAATACTAAGTGGTACTGTGTCATGGTCTGTCGGACCAGACTGAAGGCCAGAAGGCTTAATGTTGTTTGTTTTTTGATTGAAAGATAAAATTTAGCCATCCTACAGTGACCGCTGTTTCTGGGGCTGTGGCCATCAGGGGGACACCGTTCACACATGGTGGACGTGCCCTAGACCAATTCGTTTTTGGTCTTGTATTCACTTTTTTTCACCTCCCCATATTCACTTTTTTTCAACTCCCCATACAAACATTTCTGGCCTATTTCCTACTAGCGGAAGCTTGCTTCCTATCTATTTTTGTCAGCCAAAAGAACAATTGCCCAAGCCTGGAAGTAACCATCTGTCCCCTTTCAGGGGGTGAGAGATCGCATGACCACGTTAATGCTTAAACGAACAGATGTCTAGAATCTGCAACGACACTAATGCCAAGTTCCTGAAAGTTTGGGCACCATGGCTGTCTCATGCATTTCCTACTCTACCTACTCCCCCCCCCCCCCCCCCCCCCCCCCCAGGCAGCTTGGGTCACCTATGATCCCAAGCCCTTACCTCTCTAGGCCTCTAACCCTGGCCTCTCTTCCTCTTAGCGGTCCTCATCCTTTCCCTGGCTCACTATTGGTCAGGTGCACATTCTCTTTCCTTAGCGTCACCTTTCTGCCTACCTTATTCCTGGTTTCTGATCCATCTCCTCTTCCTAGATTTGTATAGGTTACAAATTGTACCATTGTATGGATATTGGTGGGCCTAGAGCTATGTTTCTCAAACTTTTTTGTCTTGTGGCGCACCAAAAAGATCTAAAAAATGTCATCATCCATTTTAAGAAGTCTCTCTGGAATGAAAAGCAGAGAGGGGGCCCTGGGATGAGAGCAGAGAGGGGAGGCTTGGGATGAGAGCAGGGAGGGGAGGCTTGGGATGAGAGCAGGGAGGGGAGGCTTGGGATGAGAGTAGGGAGGGGAGGCATTTTTATTGAATATGTTTTATAGCAGAAGGTAAAAAAAAACAAAGGAGGTGATCAAACACCACCAAATGAAAGAGAGTTAATTAATTTCAATGGCCAGAATTATTATTATGGCCAATTAAATGAATTTAAGTAGAACTATGGGAAAAAGTTTTTTTTTTTTTTTTTGGATAGGGTAAGAGAGGGTTATATCCAGTCAGTTGTTTTTTTGCCGCCATCTGTGTCCCATTGTGGAGATTTCCCTTCATGTCCTGTCCCATAGTCAAACAGGCAGTGAGAGGAAATACCTGAAAATGAAGGGAATTTCTTGGGGCCCCCTCAGGGTCACCCAAACTAGTGTCCCCATTGGAAGATTTTCCCCTCCATTACTTTTCTGGGGACAACCCAAAATTTGGGATTTTATTCTACTTTAACTTTCAATAACGGTAAAATAGAGAGAGTCAATCTCCTTAATGGGGATACAGGCAGAAATAAAAATCTGACAGTTGTTCTAATCCCGCTTCACTCTATCCAAAACTTAAAAAAAAAGTTTTGCCTTTTGTTGTACTTGACACGCCTAAATGTTTTACACACGTTTAGAAGTGTCAAGTGTTTTTTTTTTTTCTGCCAAAGCGTTGCTGCCAGGTGGAGAGGCATCTAGAAAAGGCAAACGTGTGAACACGCTATAAGAGTGCCATCTCTTCTAGGAATAGCCACTATACCATATTATCCGGTCTGCTACCTTTGTTCCCATCATATTTTGTTCCAACCAGAAGGATATAGTCACACCTATCCCACTACATTTGTGAATTTTTCTCAAGCAGACTTGTCAAGTCAACATTAACAATCCAATTTGATATTTTCCTTGTTTCAAACATTTTGCAGTTTGTCCTTTCTCCAATTAAGCTACCTAGGATATAGCCAAGGTCATGAGACAGCTTACGTTACGTTTCTTTGCACACAGCAGATCAATCTAAACATTTAAAAAGTTGTACTAGCATCAGAGAAATTCATTCCAACATAGTTTATGCATTTTCTTTATTAATTAGCACTTATAATAAAATTAAATATAAAAATAAATGATAAACACTGGGGTTTAATGTTAGTAAATTGTTGATAACCTGTATTTACTTTAAATACTGAAACATGTGCTAGCAAAAATACGGTATTCTTTAAATATTCCTCCAACATGATTGGGTATTTGAAGTAAACACAGTGAATAGCACCACAACACAATGTATATAGAGCAGGTGCATTGCAGAAATGTGTTTATTTTGCCTCTCCTTACCACAATGCACAGGTAAGAATGATCCCTTGTTTATGTCCCCCTATAATTACTAATCTACCTCTCAGGGTTGTGGATGTACTACCTCACCACCCTTTGACTAGTAGAAATACAGGCTTTCTTATGGAAACGTCCCTGGCCCACTTAGCCTAATTGTCTTAAGCCCCCTGGGCCTGTTAGCCCCAAATCTATTTATGCGGGATTAACCTTGGTTCGGGGAGGGGTGGAGAGAGGGCATATAGCCCTAATCATTGAACCTACACAAAGGTTTGCCTCAAGGGGGGTTAGGCCCACTAGGCCCTACAGTTAAAGATTGGAGAAAACAGATTACCTTAAAACCTATGTTGAGACCCCCTACCCGTGGGGGCCCTATCAGTTGAAGGGGCCTACTTCACAAAAGGGTAAACATAAGTGTGCCTTAGTTATGATGTCACCCATCTCTGGTAATTGCAGCTGGGGTGAGAGTGGCCCCCGGGGAAGGTTCGGCTAGATACCCACCGGCAGCGGATAGGTAGAAATCCCCCTGTGCACGACACAGTCACGGCTTGTATGGAGCCCCCCTTTCCACTGGCATAGAATTCTGGCACAATGGCCAAACTATGTGTCTTCAGCCTAATAAGACATAGAGATGTAGGCCTAACTAGTGAGGACATTATGTCATAGGTGGTACCCCCCTCCCCCCCTTTTTTTATAATTAATTGTTGTTCTGTTTGGTATGGTATCATCTAAGAGCCTAGGGACAAAAAAGAGTTTATTCTCTAACATAAATGTCTTGACTGGGATCCCAGGGGGTTGTCCCCGTTGGGACATCACCCACTTGGGATTAAGGGTCTGGGGATGGAGATGGAGATGCGGCTCGCCTCCGATGGGCTTCGGCCCAGGAGAGTGGGCGGTCTCTCCATCGGACAGAACCAAGATTAATGCAATGTGACGGTTGAAGAATGTTATAATATTGCTGACAATTGAACAACTAAGTTAACCGCTTCCCGACCGCCTCATGCACATATACGTGTGCAGAATGGCATGGGTAGGCAAAATCACGTACCTGTATGTGATCCTTTAAATGCCTGTCCGTGGGTCGCGTGCGACAGGAATCAATGCATTTAAATAGCATTGATTGCTGTATAAATGACAATGGTCCCAAAAATGTGTCAAAAATGTCCGATGTGTCCGCCATAATGTCGCAGTCACAATAAAAATCGCTGATCACCGCCATTACTAGTAAAAAAAAAAATATTAATAAAAATGCTATAAAACTATCCCCTATTTTGTAAACGCTATAACTTTTGCGCAACCCAATCAATAATCGCTAATTGCGTTTTTTTTTTTAACAAAAATATGTAGAAAAATACGTATCGGTCTAAACTGAGGAAAAAAAATGTTTTTTTATATATTTTTTGGGGATATTTATTATAGCAAAAAGCAAAAAATATTGCATTGTTTTCAAAATTGTCGCTCTATTTTTGTTTATAGCGCAAAAAATAAAAACCGCAGGGGCGATCAAATACCACCAAAAGAAAGCTCCATTTGTGGGAAAAAAAGGACGCCAATTTTGTTTGGGAGCCACGTCGCATGACCGCGCAATTGTCAGTTAAAGCGACACAGTGCCGAATCGCAAAAAGGGGCCTGGTCCTTTGGCTGCCAATTGGTCCGGGGCTGAAGTGCTTAAAATATTGTTTAAAGGTCAATGTTACACCTTGTTTTTCTACCTGGTACTGTTAATATAATGAGTAGCTGAATATACCGAAGCGGTTAATGACAAGACCGCCCCCAGTAAGGAATAGCTAGAGGAGCCCCGTGCACTGACCTCCGAAGTGCCCTACCGCTTCCCCAACTAGGCCCTTGCTGCCAAACTAGGCAGTAGTTCTCCATTCAGAGATTTAGATTCCCCCCAACTCTCCCTCCTGTTCTCCATTTCTCTACTTTCCCAGTCTCCGACCCCTTCAGGGTCCCTCTCCAACTCTCTCTCCAGGTCCCCTAACCTGCCCTTCTTCCCTCCTTCCCCACACTCTACCTACCGCCCTTGCTCTTGGCGAGACCCAATGGCCCATCCCGACCTGTCTGAGATGTCTCTGAAAATAGTATCCTGGAACGTAAGGGGCTTGAATGTCCCAGAGAAGAGAACCAGCTGCCTCACTGATCTTTGGAGACAGAGACCACAGGTGGTATTCTTGCAAGAGACCCATTTTCGGGCAGACAAGATCCCTAAACTTACCAGTAAACGTTTCCCAATAGTGTACCACAGCACATCACCTTCCTCAAAATCAAAGGGCACGAGTATTCTCCTGGCCAACACCTTGCCCTGGCAGCTGAAAGACCTCCACGCTGATATTGAAGGCAGATACCTTTTTATCAAGGGTACGCTACAGTCGCAGACATTTACCTTCGCAAACCTGTACCTGCTGAACGTGGAACAGATGCCGGTACTTGAATCATGTCTGAGCGCTCTGGCTTCCTTCACAGAGGGAACACTGGTGATAGGAGGAGATGTTAATCTTACCATTGATCCCCGAAGAGATTTGTCGACGGGATCTTCTGCCCTTTCCCTGAGAGTACAAAACCGTATCAGAGAATTGCTGCACTCCTATCGATTAGTTGACATTTAGCGTATCCTTCACCCGCAAGAGAGGGATTACACCTTCTTCTCGCCAGTACATGGCTCATACTCCAGGATAGACCTCTTCTTGGTCTCCCATGCTACGATCCCACTTGTCTCTGGGGCTCAGATTGGGAATATTGTGCTCTCAGACCATGCTCCGATCTCCATAACCATAGCCATGCAACGCTCGACAACCAAAACGGCTACATGGTTGCTAAACGAATCCCTTATGCAGGATCCTGAGGTTAGAGCGGACATAGTGCGAGAACTAGGACTCTTCTTTGAGAGTAACAAGGACTCTGTCCCTAATCCTCTAACCATTTGGTCAGCACATAAGTGTTACATAAGAGGTATATTCATAAAACCTGGCCACAAACTTAAAGTAGCCAGAGAGAAAACATTGTCCGAGATGCTGGCAAAGCTCCACGAGTGTGAAAAACGTCAGAAAACTCAACCAGACAGACACCTAGAGGTAGAGGTAACTACCCTCCGAGAACAAATCAAGGAACATTCCCTGTTCCACTCCAAGAATAATCTCTTGAAGGTACGCAGAACTTTTTATGAGTTTGGAGATAAATGCAGAAGAACATTAGCGAATGCCATACGAACCCAACGCAACCTTTCCTATATTCCTGCATTGTCTACCCCCACAGGAGCCAAAATTCACAACTCAGCGGAAATGGCTGAGTCTTTCCAGGTTTTCTATGAAGCGCTCTATAATCTACATTCCCACCCTTTGGGAGATCGGCCCCAGAGTAGCTTAGAAGCCATAGAGACATACTTGGCAGCGGGGGACTTGCCCTCTCTCAACGAGGAGGAGGCTGACCTACTGTCACAGCCTAGAACCACAGATGAACTCACGAATCCCTTAGCTAGGGCTCCGATGGGAAAGGCACCCGGCCCGACGGCTTCACAAATTCTTATTATAAAATTTTCCAAACTCAACTGGCATCCCACTTTATCACTGCCTTCAACGCAATACTAGATAATCATGCTGTACCTCCGGACCTGCTGCAAGCCAGCATCTCTGTTATTCCAAAGCCAGAGAAGAACCCGCTTCTCTGCGCAAGCTATAGGCCTATCTCTTTATTGAATTGCGACTTGAAAATTATTTACAAAAAATATTGGCCGAACGAATAGGCTTTGTCCTCCAGTGTATAATCCCTTTAGACCAGGTCGGCTTCACCCGCAATAGAGAGGCGCGGGACAACACTATGAGGACAATAGATGTGGTGGCAAGGGCCAAAACACCTTAATGTTCCTTTCATCCTATTGTCGACGGACGCCGAAAAGGCGTTTGACAGGGTAAATTGGACTTTCCTACTAGCTACCCTGCGACGCCTTGGAATGCAAGCTTCCATCCTATCTTGGCTATCGGCCATCTATTCTAGTCCCACCGCATCAGTTAGAGTGAATGGGGTGGCCTCCAACCCATTTAAGATAAGTAACGGGACAAGACAGGGGGGCCCACTCTCCCCACTCCTGTTCATAATCTCCTTAGAACCCCTCCTACAACACATTAGGCTTAACCCGGATATTAGAGGACTCGAAACAAGCACATACCACCATAAAATTGCTGCCTATGCAGACGATCTGCTATTTTACATTTCAAACCCTCACACCTCGCTACCAATTATGTTGTCGGCAATACGGATTGCTCTCAGATTTTAAAATTAACCTCCAAAAATCAGAGGCACTGAACGTTTATCTCCTAGCTTCCGGGCTTCCCTTAGCAACAACTTTCCCTTCGGTGGTCTCCCCAAGCCTTCAAGTATTTAGGCACAAAAATCCCCGCTGACTTGCACCTCATCTAGCAACTTAATTTTCAACCACTCCTGAACATCTTCTCCTCTGACCTAGATAGGTGGAAGGGCCACGCAATCTCCTGGTTTGGCAGAAGCAACGTATTAAAGATGAATATCATGCCAAGATTGCTCTACCTCTTACAAGCGCTACCGGTAAAGATACCGCGGAACTTCTTCCTTAAGTTGCGCACAGTCTTTATTAAATATGTCTGGCATGGCAAACCCTCGCGGCTCAAAATCTCCCTATTACAAAGATCAAAACTCAGAGGGGGCATGGGCCTTCCTGACCCAGCCCTATATTGCACAGCAGTCCACATGAATAGGGTGGTGGACTGGTGCAGACACAAATCACACAAGTTATGGGTCATTCTAGAACAAGACTCGGTTCAGCTACCTCTGGAGGGCTTGCCCTGGAGTGGAACTGGGTCTTCCATATTCTCCCTTTCCCACCCGTTAATTGAGCCCACTCTACAAGAGCTTTGCAGATACTTTAAAATAGCAGACACGCCCAGTTTTCCCTCCCCGCTGACACCTATAATCGGACATCCAGACTTTTGGCCGGGTCTCTCTGATAAGTCCTTCCGGTTACACCCAGAACAGAGAATGGTCAGAGCCTCTGCCTTTTGCGGTCCCTCGGATTGGAGCGACCCTTCAAATATATATCCTAGCTTTGAGTCCTCTGGACTGGGAAGATGGAAGATCCTACAACTCTCGCACTTTTTTCAGGTCCCTGCCTGAAATTGAGGGCTTCCGCAGACCACTCACACCTTTTGAGGATTTATGCCTGGTACAGGAACCAATATGGAGGTCCCTTTCCTATTCTTACAATATCTTGCAGACGAATACTTCCCTACATGAGCCCCCGTACCTGAGGAAGTGGGAGAGGGATCTCAATACCATGTTCACTGAAGATCAAAAAAATAGAATCCTCTTTTTTGCACATAAGTCCTCCTTATGTAGCAAATACCAAAAAATCACCTACAAAGTACTGACGCGTTGGTACAGGACCCCCTCGGTGTTAGCGTCCATATTCCCAGGACATAGTCCCTTATATTGGAGATGTGGCACACAGAATGGCACAATACTACACATTTTCTGGGAATGCACAGTTCTGACACCCTTTTGGAGACAGGTATTAGGAATTATCCACAAACTTACTGATATAGATCTGCAAGACAACCCAGCGGCAATAATGCTGAACCTGACTCCAATGTCTAGTAAGCGCTATTGTAAATCTCTATTGAAACGCTTCCTGAATGCAGCCAGGGCGTGTATCCCCAGTATGTGGAAGCAGCAGTCTCCCCCGACAGTGATACAGTGGTTTTCTAGGATTAGCGACATTCAGCGGATGGAACGCCTTACTACAGCCTTGGGGGAAAGGGAGGAAAAACACAACATGCGTTGGACACATTGGGATCTGTTTCGGTATTCAGACAGCTACAAGTCCTACACTTAACCAGGCAGTCCTTGGGCGGATTGGGGTCATGGGTCGTCGGCCTCGCCAGAGCATCACTAACACCTCCCCTCCCTCTTCTTTCCCCATTCTTACTCTTCTTTATCGCTATCCTTTCCTTTCTCCAGCGACACCAATGGTGTTACCCACCCCTTCTTCCCATAAATAAGAAAACCCTCTGGAATGCGGTACCCCATTTTGGCACCACTCCCATTATCTTAAACGAAAGACGATGTTGGGACCCAGTTTATTGAAATGGGCTACCTTAATATCTGACCAATAGGGATAAGCTAGTCTTGCCCCCCAGAGAGTCTCCCTCCACCCGGTTGGTCATACTAAATATGTAGCACAGGTCTATAGGTACCAGTTTACTTTGATACTTCCCCCCCGGACAGAAGGTCGCCCATACTGTCCTGGTCTAACTGTTAGATAATTATGGTTGAAATCTTTTAACCACAACTTTTTGCTATACCAGTATGTTTTGACAGATCTTAGATCTTTATCTCATCAATATACATAGACTTGTGTGAGTTCTCATGAATAACCAATAACAGACACAGATGATTGTCATGTCGTATATTCAGCATTCTTTAAATAAAGATTAAAAAAAAAGAAGAATGATCCCTTGGGGTTTACGGACCCGTTCACATCTCAATGTTGCTGGTGTAATGCAAAAAAAAAAAAAGTAAGCTGTCCTTAGTTGCACTTTTGAGGAGTTTCCAGTCAAAGGAATGAGGTTTCCAGTAACCTGTTGACTGGAAACTCATCAAAAATGCAGCAACATTGGAGATGTGAATGGGCCCATAAACCCCAAGGGACCATTCTTACCTGTGCATTGTGGTAAGGAGGAGGTAAAATAAACACATTCCTGCAATGCACCTGCTCTATGTACATTGATACATTGTGTTGTGGTGCCAGTTCACATAACAGAGCTCAATGGTAATATGTACATGTAAAAGTGCAGCACACGTACACCCCAGCATGCAGATGTGAACTGGGTCTATTATAGACAAAAATAAATCACATATTTGATAAGCTTGTTTTTGCTTACCCCAATTACATTATATTTGCATACCTGGGAGGTTTGTAGAAGGCCAAGCCTTGAAGAAATCTTCCTCCATATCGATCAAGCTCGCCCTTGATCTGCATCTAGAAATCAGTTACATTTGTCATATTACTAAACAGAACACTTTTTTGTTACCAAATTAATGCTTCATGCAAAGAGAGGGAAATGCCCTTTTTAGAGCTTCCAAACTACCAATTCTATCTACTAGAAAACAATGGCACTGCCCTTAAATCTGAGTTTACCCATTTCACCCTCATCTGAGCCTGCTATATTCCACTGCAGCAATAATCTACAGCAGCCTTTTTCAACCAGGATGTACCCTGAAAAAATGTCTAAAAACAGCCCCAAATTTCAAAAATTGTGTACAAGCGTTTATTGCACAGTCACAGGTTTTAACTGTGCAGCATTGCAACCTTGGGCACCGAAAGGACCAGCTGGATACCAACAACTGAGGACGTCATCGGTTGATAACGAGGGCGTCGGGCACATGCAGAGCAACCTTGTTTACCCCTCTCCGTTAGCACTAGGGTAACAATGGCTTAGTGATGGAGATAAACTAAAGGAGAAGAAAACACACTGGATTACTAGTCAGCAGCAGTGTGAAAAGGTGTATTTGCTTTGCAAGAATAAATCACCTCTAATATTGGGTCTCCTACGTGTGTGGCGGTTTTGTTTTTAACATTTTAGATTGCGGTGCTTCAAGATTGTGAATCGTTTGAAAAGCTGCATTGACTAAAAAGAAAAGGTTGATAAACACGGATCTAGAGCGATCACTGTAAGTCTGCATTTACACCTGAGCAGGGCTATTTTCAAGGATTTTAATTTGGGCGTTTTTTTCACACATGTACAAGCTTTGTAGAAGTGTACACTCACTGGCCACTTTATTAGGTACACCTGTACAATTGCTTGGCAACACACATTGCTAATCAGCCAATCACATGGCAGCAACTTAATGCATTTAGGCATCTAGACATGGTGAAGACGACTTGCTGAAGTTCAAACCAAGCATCAGAATGGGGAAGAAAAGAGATTTAAGGGCATGGTTCTTGGTGCCAGACAGGCTGGTCTGAGTATTTAAAAAACTGCTGATCTACTGGGATTTTCACACACAACCATCTCTAGGGTTTATAGAAAATGGTCCGAAAAAGAGAAAATAATCCAGTGAGCGGCAGTTGTGAAGGCAACAGTAACCCAAATAACCTCTTGTTACAACCAAGGTATGCAGAATACCATCTCTGAACGCACAACACATTGAACCTTAAAGCATATAGGCTACAGCAGCAAAGGACCACGCCAGGTGCCACACCTGTCTGCCAAGAACAGGAAACTGAGGCTACAATTTGCACAGACTTCCCAAAATTGGACAATAGAAGATTGGAAAAACATTGTCTGGTCTGACGAGTCTTGATTTCAGCTGTGACATTCAGATGGTAGGGTAAGAATTTGCTGTAAACAACATGAAAGCATGGATCCATCCTGCCTTGTATCAGCGGTTCAGGCTGGTGGTGGTGGTGTAATGGTGTTGGGGATATTTTCTTGGCAGACTTTGGGCCCTTTATCAATTGAGCATCGTTTAAATGCCACAGCCTACCTGAGTATTGTCGCCGACCATGTCCATCCCTTTATGACTACAGTGTACCCATCTTCTGATGGCTCCTTCCAGCAGGATAATGCACCAGGTCACAAAGTTCAAATAATCTCATCACTGGACAATGAGGTCCCTGTACTCCAATGGCACCAGATCTCAATCCAATAGAGCACCTTTGGGATGTGGTGGAACAGGATATTTGCATCATGGATGTGCAGCTGACAAATCTGCAGCAACTGTGTGATGTTATCGTGTCACTATGGACCAAAATCTCTGAGAAAGTTTCCAACACCTTGTTGAATCTATGCCACGAATAATTAAGGCAGTTCTGAGGGCAAAAGGGGGTCCAACCTGGTACTAGCAAGGTGTACCTAATAACGTGGCCATGGATTGTGTATTTCAAGCATTTTACATGTGTATTCAAGCTTGACACATTGTTGTTTCACCCAATGGAAAGCACGAGGGGAGGAGACCAGTTGTCACAGACTAAAATGGGCTTAATTAGGCTTGAAAAAAACACTCAAAAACACTTGATTTGAGCGTTTACAGATGTTCTCACTGAAGTGTGCAGGGCCAAAAACGCCAACATTTGCCTCAAAATTAGCTTTTAGAGCGCCAATGCATTGAGCTACAGGTGCCTGAGTGTTCATATGTGAATGGCCACCATGGGAACATGGGAATTTGATTGTTGCCAGTTTTGAAACTTTGAGCTTCGAGCTAAAAAATGCTCAGATGTGAAGGAGGCCCAAGTGTACCTCCTGAAGCCTGTGTTATGCGCCTTCTCTTTCTGCCTTTCCTTTATAATCAATCATATTTAAAATTAGGAACAAGCCTAACTGATTTATAACTTTAAGAACATTATTAGTGCTGACATATTTTGACATTACAACTCAAAGTGTATGCCGTCAACACTTTTTTTTCAGATTAGAGCGGAAAAGGGTTAGACCCTCTGTCAGGTTTTACTGCTATGTAAAGTGGTGTTGCACCCCAAAAAAAAAAAAAAAAAAAAAATGCTTAAAATTTCTAAAAAATAAATAAAATAAAAAAATATTTAGTAAAAAAAAAAAAAAAAAAAAAAAAGAAGAAGGTTTAACTCACCTCTAAATGCCTGTTTCTAGGGTGTCCCTCGTAGTCTGCCTCCTTCAGTGCCCGGGCAGGTGACATCACTTCCCCTCCTGTCAGTCATCTGGAACACGTGACAGGTCCCAGATGACTGCGCGACCAATCGCGGCGCCGCTCGCGCATGCGCAGTGGGCGCCCACAGTTGCAATACCGGCGCCGCTGAGCGGATCGGGGGACGAGCAGAGCTTCGACCCCCAGCATCGCTGGACCCTGGAGCAGGTAAGTATTAATTTTTTTTTTTTTACTGAAAAGCAGTAAAAACTCAACAGGAGTACTAATAATTCCCTACTTTATCCAAAACTACAATAAAAAAAAAAAGGAATCTTGGCTTGACACAGTCTTGAAATATTGCACAGGTATGCTGTGCCATCTTTATACGTCTCAAAGCTTTATTTTCAACTCTGACTGCAGTGTACCTCCTAACCCACCAAGACAAAACCTTATATATTTTTGCTATACCTATTTTTATTATCATGTACCGAAGGAAGACTTGTAGGTCTTTTTTATGTATGGATATCACCGACTTCCTGTTGGCAACAATGAGGCATCGATTTCCTTACTTTTTTGTTATAGGGCACATGGAGTCGGGGATCATTGGGTGTTACCCGCTAACCCAGTAGCTCCATTCGAGGCTCTGGCTAGCTCCCGTCCCTACTGACCTTTAAAGCATATACTTGTAAATATATTAGTTAGGTATTTTTTCCTACTTAGACATTTATCCCTTATGTGTCTATTTGTTCATATATTCCAAGTTGCATTTATACATCCATCTGGGGGGGAGGGTTTAAAGTAATTTTTAACTCCCCCATTTTGATGTTGCTTCTGGTTCTGCTTTATCTGTCTGTGGTTCCACAGTGGTTAGTTTTATTACTAGTTGGGGGGCCTATATGTCTATACGGTACTCATCTGTCCCCCCCTTTCTTTGTTGCCAGTCCACAGCCGAAATCCAGTCGCTGTCACACACCTGTTATTATACCGATGTGGGAACTTATTTCCTTTCAAGCTTACAGTGTACTTTGGGTTGGCGTCCACTCCCCTTCCTGACAGTTGTTTCTTTGTGCTCTTGACATTGAATCACTCCAATTGGTATGTGGGGCATATAATCATTTTTCTGACATACAGTATTTTTATTAATGTTGCACACTGTTTATGTTTTATCTGCCATCATCCCTGATATGCCTCTTTATTTTAGAGCTAAAATATATTTGACTATACTCCACTCTGTATCCCTGACGAAGGTGTAAAAAAACTGGAAACACGTTGGGTTTCAGGGTACCTCACCCACCGGAGGGTATTAGTGTAATTTTATATCCAATGCTACAATTTTGGTTTTTGTGTTTTGTTATGTTTGTTGTATGTACATATTTTTGTTAGACACTACACATCTTTTTATACTTCTCCTGATCTCCTGTTTAATCTGTAACCATTGAATAAAATCTTTTCTATAAAACATAGTGTTGGTGTCCCAATCAGGGGGTGTTTTCTTATGTTCTTCTGACATGGTGGAAGCCTCTCCCTTTTCTATATTTCTTGGTTGAGTCAATGAAAGGTCTCTGCAGTTTCTATAGTTCCACAATGAAATGTTTCACTTACGGGGTCCCTCAAGGCTGATCGACCAAGCAGAATGGTCCACAGCTCCCGGCTGCTTCTATAAACAAAATCAAACAAAGATGATTAGTTCCTGAAAACCAACCGGTGATATGGCAAAGGTTATAAAAGAGTAGTATTACGATCAGATCCCCAAATATATCATTATTGCACATTTTAAACTAGAACAAAAATGTAACCATGTTATTTAATCATAGGACAATTTCTTCACAAAGCAGACAAAAAAAAATTTCATCATCATTAGTTTTTGGTGCATGGCACTCAGCACAAAAGGCAACTCAAAAATCGATGACTCTTTAATCTGACTTTTAACCTCCCTTAACAGTACTTAACCCTTCATTTGCATCCTTAACTGTCCTGCACCAACAGCCTCTGAGCTGAAGATATACAGCCCTGCACTTGACGATACTGAAGCCTGAAACTTCTGATATGTTAAAGGGACGCAGAGCAAGGCCTTCAGTACTTTTCGCTGCTCAGAGAAACAGGTTTACCTCAAAAGTAGTCAATTCACTAAAAACATGCATTAATTATGCATGCATCAAGAGAGAGAAAGTGGGTGATATGAGAGTTCCTGGGCAGGACACCATACTCACTAGGTCTAATATACCAGCCTGACTTTATGGACACCCTTGGTGGCTTTTCTTTTGTCCAGACACTTTTTTCTAACCTCCATTGACTGGTGAGGGTGCTTGTCAAATCAGGTGGCCCTCCCTTCCTTGACAACTTACTCCGACTTCCTGTGGGATATGGGGCTAGGCTGCTTTTACTGTGGATTTCTACAGGGCTAGATGCAATGACACTTCAAAGCAAAGTTCCACCCAAAAGTGGAACTTCCGCTCATTTGTCTCCTCTCCCCCTCCGGTGCCACAATTGCCACCTTTCGGGGGTCGGGGGTCTGACAGGTTTCCCGTTCCCACTTCTGGGAGTCTGGGCCACGGCCCGTGACATCACCGCGTGGCTCCCTCCTCGTCACCGGGCCAGTAGGAGAGAGGAGCGCAGTAGGGGTTCCCGACGTGAAGCCATAAGTCTACACTGCTGGTACCCTTACCCGCGATGGTGGCGGCAGCACCTGACAGCTGATAGAAACATCACCTGTGGTGACTCCAGGATAGGTAAGTGTCCTAATGTTAAAAGCCAGCAGCTGCAGTATGTGTAGCTGCTGGATTTTATTTTTTTTTATTTTTTTGGGCAGAACACCGCTTTAAAGTACACAATCTGATATACGAATGCACTTTTACCCAACATCCCCTGGGGACGGTTGTTTGGAGAAGTACAGCCAAAGCTTGTTTGGCTGTACTTCTCTTGTGGATCACAGGAGTGCAGTCGTTTTGCACTCCTGTGAACTGTTTTAATCCACTGTCGGCTGACGTCACAGAGCCCCTACAGGCGTGGGCAAGATCGAGACATGAAGTCGGTGTCTGCCCACATGCCTGGAGTCAGGATCTGCCCACATGCAGTGTTTGATTGCTCGATTCTTAGTGTTAGAGGCAGGACAGGGACAATAATGCCTTCATAAATAATGGATGAATTTATTGAACGTTTTCAACCACTAGATGTCGTTAACCTTGCATGGCTACTTCGGCATGCGATATGCATTGTTTTTTTTATACCTATTCATTTTTGTTTTACTCAAATGTTTTCCAACCTGCCACCTCAGTAATGTGTTTGATCAACCGGAGCTTTTTTCTTTTTACTATTTAAGCTTCCGTTTTTGTAATGTCATATACAGTGCCTTCAAAATGTATTCCTACCCATTGACATTTTCCACATTTTGTCATGTTTAATTGGGATTTTATGTGATAGACCAACACAAAGTTGCACATAATTGTGAAGTGAAAGGAAAATGATAAATGGTTTTACAAATAAATATCTGAAAAGTGTGGCGTGCATTTGTATTCAGTCACCTTTACTCTGATACCCCTAACTAAAATCTAGTGGAACCAATTGCCTTCAGAAGTCGCCTAATTAGTAAATAGCATCCACCTGTGTGTAATTTAATCTCAGTGTAAATACAGCGGTTAAGTGGTCCCATACAGGATCCATGCCAGATCCTACAGGCCTGGGTGGGCCAGAGGCTGTTGGCGGTAGATGGATACTGCATTGTGATAGGTGCCTTTACTACATGACGGGAGAATTTGTTTGGAGAATAGCACACACTTCATAGTTACATACAGTAGGTGAGGTCAAAAAAAGACACAAGTCCAACCTATGTGTGTGATTATATGTCAGTATTACATTGTACAGTGAGGCAAAAAAGTATTTAGTCAGCCACCAATTGTGTAAGTTCTCCCACTTAAAGACATGAGAAAGGCCTGTAATTGTCATCATAGGTATACCTCAACTATGAGAGACAAAATGTGGAAACAAATCCTGACAATCATATTGTCTGATTTTTGAAAGAATTTATTATTTGCAAATTATGGTGGAAAATAAGTATTTGGTCACCTACAAACAAACAAGATTTCTGGCTCTCACAGACCTGTATCTTCTTCTTTAAGAGGCTCCTCTGTCCTCCACTCATTACCTGTATTAATGGCACCTGCTTGAACTTGTTATCAGTATAAAAGACACCTGTCCACAACCTCAAACAGTCACACTCCAAACTCCACTATTGTGAAGACCAAAGAGCTGTCGATGGACACCAGAAACAAAATTGTAGACCTGCACCAGGCTGGGAACACTGAATCTGCAATAGGCAAGCAGCTTGGTGTGAAGAAATCAACTATGGGAGCAATAATTAGAACAGTGCTCGACAAACCCCGGTCGCCAGGTCGCATTGGCGACTAGAATTAGTGACCTGGCGCCCAGGGCAGCACAGCTGGGGATATCCTGTCTCCATAGTGACACACACAGTGTCACCTGACTCTACTGTGACACACAGTACAGGTGACACTGTGTGTGTGGTCTCGGCCGGGATCACACACGTTCTCAACAACCGCTGCTGTTACTGAATGTTAACTGTGAGTTTTTAATGTTCTTTGAATAAAACCTTGTTTTAATTTACTACACTATGGAGTCCTCCCTTCCCTCTTTCTGCCCCCAAGCTTTTTAAATGGTTTGGAGAGGAGATAAGGCGCTGATAAGGACCTGAATGTGAAGGATCCAGAGGAGGAGGAGATCCCTGGCTGTGTCAGTGTAAGGCTGTTTTAACCCTTACTTAGAGGTAAGGAGCTGGGGGAAACAACAAGGATTGGCACATTATACTGCATGGAGGAGATCACTGCTATTTAGCCTAAGGAGCTTACTGCTATTTGGAGGATTCACTTCACATAAGAAATTACTACACATAGAGACTGCATTGGACTGTTGCATTTAACCGCTTCAATACAGGGCTTTTAAACACCCTTCCTTACCAGAGCACTTTTTGCGATTCGGCACTGCGTCGCTTTAACTAACAATTGCGCGGTCGTGCGACGTTACACCCAAACAAAATTGACGTCCTTTTTTTCCCACAAATAGAGCTTTCTTTTGGTGGTATTTGATCGCCCCTGCGGTTTTTATTTTTTGCGCTATAAACAAAAGAAGAGCGACAATTTTGAAAAAAAACACAATATTTTTTACTTTTTGCTATAATAAATATCCCATTTTTTTAAAAAAAAACAATTTTTTTCCTCAGTTTAGGCCGATACGTATTCTTCTACATATTTTTGGTAAAAAAAAAAAAAATCGCAATAAGCGTATTGATCGGTTTGCGCAAAAGTTATAGCGTCTACAAAATAGGGGATAGATTTATTGAATTTTTTTTTTTTTTTTTTTTACTAGTAATGGCGGCGATTTGCGATTTTTTTTTCGTGACTGCGACATTGCGGCGGACACTTCGGACACTTTTGACACATTTTTGGAACCATTCACATTTACACAGCGATCGTTGCTATAAAATTGCAATGATTACTGTGTAAATGTGACTGTCAGGGAAGGGGTTAACACTAGAGGGCGCTGGAGGGGTTAATGTGTGTCCCTAATAGGAGTGATTCTAACTGTAGGGGGAGGGGACTTAAGGGGAGGAGACCGATCATGTGATCCTCTGTACTGGGATCACATGATCGGTCTCCTCCCCGCTGACAGGACGTGGAGCTGTGTGTTTACACACACAGCTCCACGGTCCCGCCCGGTCCCGTTGTTTTAACGGGCAATCGCGGGTGCCCGGCGGACATAGCGGCCGCCGGGCACTCGCACCGGGTCCCGAGCGATGCCGCGCGCCCGCCCCCCCAGGCGGCCGGGAACCCGAGGACGTCATATGACGCCCACCCAGGATGGTAGATCCACCTTGTGGGCGTCATATGACTATGGGCGGGTATTGAACTGGTTAAGCACAATTATTTTGGATCACTGCACTAATCAGCATTTTTTGCAATTGCTGCACTTTTATTTTTGGCCATATTTGCACATGGTATTTTGGACTTGTTTCGCAATTACTGCACTTTTCGTTTGGCATTATTTGCACAATATTTTTTTGGTTATTCAATACCCGTCTTTAATTACGGTTTCACTTATTTATTTATATTTGTATACGATTTATGAATTTTTACGTATTTATGAAAAGTGTTTTTTTAGAAGATATTGTACGCACTTTATTGTCTATTTTTGCACAATATTACCTTGCACAGGAATGTTTATTTCACTATTTGATGCACTTTATGATTGAGTCTATTGGTATAGCATTATCTTTTGCTATACATTGTGGATTTTTCAAATCATTAACTTTCAGACGCTTTTAGGGAACCATCCTTTGGAGCCCCCCCTGAGGATTGGCATCCTTCTTACTAGCAAGCGCCACATAATTTTTACCTTCCTTATTTTTACATATTTATTGTATGTACTCGTAATCATCAGATCTCTTATTTATTGGCAATTTATTTATCAGCAAGTATTATCCCTATTTATTTCTTCCAGCAAGTGCTGCTTGTTATTAATATATTTTTTTAATTTTTTGCTAGCGCCCCATTTTATATATATTTGTATATATTTATTTTTACTGACTATTGGTGTGTGAACACTTTGATGGTGGCCGCAGCAGTTGTTATATATTGATTCCCTTTTTATCCCTTATTGGTTTGCGCAGCTGGTTCCCCCCCTTTTAACACAACAGTAAAGTTAGTCCAATTTTTTTTTATATTGTGAAAGATAATGTTACGGCGAGTAAATTGATACCAAACATGTCAGGCTTCAAAATTGTGCCCACTCGTGGAATGGCGACAAACTTTTACCCTTTAAAATCTCCCTAGGCGACGTCTAAAAAATTCTACAGGTTGCACGTTTTGAGTTACAGAGGAGATCTAGGGCTAGAATTATTGCTCTCGCTCTACCGATCACGGCATTACCTCGCATGTGTGGTTTAAACACCGCTTTCATATGCGGGCGCTACTCACGTACGCGTTTGCTTCTGCAAACAAGCTCGGCGGGACGGGGCGCGTTTAAAATTATTATTTTTTTCTTATTTATTTTAACTTTTATTTTTTCACTGTCATTTTGAAAAAAAAAAATTGGATCATTTTTATTCCTAATACAAGGAATGTAAACACCCCTTGTAATAGAAAAAAGCATGACAGGGCCTCTTAAATATGAGATCTGGGGTCAAAAAGACCTCGGATCTCATATTTACACTATAATGCAATAATAAAAAATAAATAAAAAAATTGTCATTTGAAAAAAAATAATAAAATGTCCCTTTTAAGACCTATGGGCGGAAGTGACGATTTGAAGTCGCTTCTGCCCTGCAATGACTTGGAGACGGGTGGGGGCCATCTTCCCCTCACTCATCTCCATGTCGTTAAAAAAAAAAAAAAAAAAAAAAACCTGGCTCCTAACTTTTTTAGCTGGCTCCTAGATTCCAAGCAAATTTGTCAAGCCCTGAATTAGAAAATGGAAGACATACAAGACCACTGATAATCTCCCTCGATCTGGGGCTCCACACAAGATTTCACCCCGTGATGTCAACATGATGACAAGAAAAGTGAGCAAAAATCCCAGAACCACACGGGGGACCTAGTGAATGACCTGCAGAGAGCTGGGACCAACGTAACAAAGGCTACCATCAGTAACACACTACGCCACCAGGTACTCAGATCCTACAGTGCCAGATGTGTCCCCCTGCTTAAGCCAGAACATGTCTGAGCCCGTCTGAGGTTTGCTAGAGAGCATTTGGATGAACCAGAAGAGGATTGCGAGAATGTCATATGGTCAGATGAAACCAAAGTAGAACGGTTTGGTAAAAACACAACTCGTCGTGTTTGGAGAGAAAGAACGCTGAGTTGCAACCAAAGAACACCATACCTACTGTGAAGCATGGGGGTGGCAACATCATGCTTTGGGGCTGTTTTTCTGCAAAGGGAACAGGACAACTGATCCGTGTACATGAAAGAATGAATGGGGCCATGTATCCTGAGATTTTGAGGGCAAACCTCCTCCCATCAGCAAGGGCATTGAAGATGAAACATGGCTGGGTCTTGCAGCATGACAATGATCCCAAACACACCGCCCGGGCAACGAAGGAGTGGCTTCGTAAGAAGCATTTCAAGGTCCTGGAGTGGCCTAGCCAGTTTTCAGATCTCAACCCCATAGAAAACCTTTGGAGGGAGTTGAAAGCCCGTGTTGCCAGCGACAGCCCCAAAACATCACTGCTCTAGAGGAGATCTGCATAGGAGGAGATCTGCATGGAGGAATGGGCCAACATACCAGCAACAATGTGTGACAACCTTACAGAAAACCTTTGACCTCTGTCATTGCCAACAAAGGATATATAACAAAGTATTGAGATGAACTTTTGATAATTTGCAAATAAATTCTTGTCAATGTGATTGTCTGGATTTGTTTCCACATTTTGTCTCTCATAGTTGAGGTATACCTATGATGACAATTACAGGCCTCTCTCATCTTTTTAAGTGGGAGAACTTGCACAATTGGTGGCTGACTAAATACTTGTTTTCCCCACTGTATATCCCTATATGTTGTGGTGTGCTTTATTAGCATATGTTATGCTGCCTACTAGATTTACTGTGTAAGATGTATACCCTGGTATTTTGCATAAGCCCTGAAAACTTGTACTATCTTTGAGATGTGAATTCAATACTTATATGTCTTATATATCCGGAGCGTATACTCCGACTGTTTGTACTTCTTGACATTTTGGACAATGAAACTTCTTTTCTGATTAAAAAAAAACAAAAACAAATCAATGCAGCTGTTCTGTGAAGCCCTCAGAGTTTTTTTAGGGAACCTTAGTGAACAAACAGCATTATGAAGGCCAAGGAACACACCAGACAGGTCAGGGATAAAGCTGTGGAGAAGTTACAAGCAGGGTTAGGTTATAAAACAATGTGCTAAGCTTTGAACATCTTACGTAGCACTGTTCCATCCATAATCCTGAAAATGGAAAGAGTATGGCACAACTGCAAACCTACCAAGACATGGCCGTCCACCTAAACTGACAGGTCCGGGTAAAGAGAGCATTAATCAGAGAAGCAGCCAAGAGGCCCATTGTAACTCTGGAGGAGCTGCAGAGATCCACAGCTCAGGTGGGAGAATCTGTCCACAGGGCAACTATTAGTCGTGCACTCCACAAATCTGGCCTTTAAGAGTGGCAAGAAGAAAGCCATGAAGTCTCATTTGCAGTTTGCGAGAAGCCATGTGGGGAACACAGCAAACATCTGCAAAAAGGTGCTCTGGTCAGATGAGAGCATAATTTTACTTTTTGGCCTAAAATCAAAATGTTATGTGTGGTGGAAAACTAACACTGCACATCACCCTGAACACACCCTTTTCTTGTGCAGGGACAGGGAAGCTGATCAGAGTTGATGGGAAGATGGATGGAGCCAAACACAGGGCAATCTTAGAAGAAAACCTGTTAGAGTCTGCGCAAGACTTGAGACTGGGGCGGAGGTTCACCTTCCAGCAGGACAACGACCCTAAACACAGCCAAAGCTACAATGGAACGGCCCTCCAGCTGTTGCGGAACTACACTTCCCATGAGGCATTGTAAAACTCTGCCATTCACAGACATGACTAGGCGTGATGGGAATTGTAGTTCCTGAACAACTGGAGGGCCATAGTTTGGAGACCCCTGGTTAGATCAAAGCATATTCATGCGTTAGAATGACCTAGTCAAAGTCCAGACCTAAAACCAATTGAGAATCTGTGGCAAAACTTGAAAATTGCTGTTCACAGACGCTCTCCATACAATCCGACAGAGCTTGAGATATTTTGAAAAGAAGAATGGGCAAAAATGCCCATCACTTTCTAGATGTGCAAAGCTGATAGAGACATCCCCAAAAAAAGACTTGCAGCTTTAATTGCAGCAAAAGGTGGTTAGGCTGAATACAAATGCACGCCGTCCTTTTTTACATAATTTGTAAAAAAAAAATGAAAACCATTTATCATTTTCCTTCCACTTCACAATTATGTACCAATTTGTGTTGGTCTATCACATAAAATCCCAATAAAATACATTTACGATTTTGGTTGTAACATGAAAAAAATTTGGAAAATTTCAAGGGGTATGAATACTTTTTCAAGGCACTGTATGGTGTGGTGCCTGGGGTCAACTTTGTAATCTGAACTTTTGATTTAAGTTCTGCTTTTCGATTTCCACATGTGTTTTGTCTGATCGGACACAGCATAATTTCCGGTTTCCAGCCAGAGGAACGCTTCCGGGTTTTTGGAGCGCACGGCGAGTAATTGACTCATATCTGGCCCTTCCCATATACATAGCACTGAGTACACATGAGGTCATGCCCCTGATGATGTGTCTATGATGAAATGCATTGGGTGGAGCTGGATCACGTGACATTGCCACGCACAAAACTTTCTAATTTTTATTATTGATGTACATGCAAGTTTGTATCCTACACATTGTGAGCGTGTGCTGGATTTTATTAAAACTTTATATCGAACATACTACACTATGAAATGTCTCTTTGCCTTGTTGGAACTTCACATCCATTGGAGTCTGTCTAAGGGTGAAAGAGTTCTGATGTCTGGTGTTTAGTCGATTGGATTTTAACAAGCACAAGTGACCGCTGTATCTAGTGGTCCACTTTGCACGGTAAGGGTCAATGCGTGTGCACCTGTCGGTGGAGGATCTCTCACAAGATTTTCTATTACCACTTGGATTCCACACTAATTGGACTCTTTTGGTTGAACTTTTGTTTTAAAAATATTTTTTACAATCTGTTAGGGCTGCACATTTTGTATGTTATATGATATCATATGTGAGAGACCTTTTGGCAGTCTAGCCGTGTACAGGACCCGGAAATCTAATAAGCACCTTGAGTCATTTAAAAGCGCCTTATTTCCTCATTTCGCTACCCATCAGTTTCAGAGGCCCTGAAATGCCAAGATAGCACAAACCCCACTCCCAAATAACCTCTTTTTGGAAAGTAGATACCCCAAGGTGTTTGCTAATAGGCATGGTGAGTACTTTGCAGATCATTTGTTGCCACAGTTTTTTGGAAAATGAAGAAAGAAAACATTTTTTCTTTTCTTTTTTGAACTTTCAAAACCTTGCGACAAAAAATTAGATCTGCAAAATACTCGCCATGCCTCTTATCACACACCTTGGGGTGTCTACTTTCTATATCTTGGCATTTCAGGGCTTCCAAAACTGTTAGAGGTAGTGAAATTAGCAATTTACACCCTTAGAAAGCCTGAAGGCAGTGATTGGGTTTCGGCACCAGTACAAGGCTAGACTGCCAAAAAAAGTCTCACACATGGGGTATCCCCATACTCAGGAGAAGCAGCGGAATGTATTTTGGGGTGTAACTCCAAATATACTCATGGCATTTGTGAGCAATACATTATTTTAGGTGACAACTTTTAGATTTAAATGGATAAGCTATGGGGGGTACCTCGTCCTAATGAGTGTACAAAAAAGAGGAACAAGAGGGGGGTTTAGCCAACCTGATGGACTATTACGATACCTGAACAAAGTCGGATTCTAAATACTCGACAGTTTATATAAATATCATTTATTGTTACAAAAATAAGAATAGTGTATATAAACGTTAAAACAGAAGAAAAAAAGAAAAAATGTCATTGAATTTCTAATATGCATACAGACGCGATGGGTTACATTAATGATTCAAACATGATGGTATAGAGATTGTTGACGCGTTTCGCTTGTGGCTTCATCAGAACCAAAGAGCAGCAATTCTAATATCTGTAGTATATTATAGAAGAGAAAATGAAAATTACTTAGAAGTGAGCCATTAGACCTTCTCAAATATATATGGTATTATAGGTGACAACTTTGTATAAAAAAAACATTTGCACAAACCAATTAATATATGCTTATTGGGATCTTTTATTTTACCAAAGACATGTAGCAGAATACATTTTGGTCTAAATTTATTGGATACATTTTTTAAAACAAAAAAAGTCATTCTGGTACAGCGTTGCATGACAGCGCAGTTAAAAGGCAAAAAAAGGCCTGGTCAGGAAGGGGGTAAAACCTTCCAGAGGTCAAGTGGTTAATGGATATCACCAGCAAATTAAAGTGGTTGTAAAGGCAAAAGTTTTTTTTATCTCTATGCATTAAGATAAAAAGCCTTCTGTGTGTAGCAGCCCCCCTAATACTTACCAGAGCCCGATCTCTATCCAGCGATGTCCACGAGTCCCTCGGCCGTCCGCAACACTCCCTCCTGATTGGCTGAGACACAGCAGTGGTGCCATTGGCTCCCGCTGCTGTCAAAGTCGGTTAGCCAATTGAGAGAGAGGTGGAGGGGCTGAACCACAGCTCCTTCTCAGGATGGACACACGGAGCTGCAGCTCGGCTCCGGTGCTCCGATAGCAAGCAGCTTGCTGTGGGGGCACTCAACAGGAGGGTGGGGCCAGGAGCAGCGAAAGAGGGACCCGAGAAGAGGAGGATCTGGGTTGCTCTGTGCAAATCCACTGCATAGAGCAGGCAAGTATAACTTTATTTTTATTTTTTATTTTTTTTTAAACAAAACAAACACAAGACTTAATCACTTTAAGGGCTGGTTCACACTACTGCGTGGTGCAAGATCACATGCGATTTGCACCGCATTGCAAATCACATGCGATATCCGTGCAATGCGAATTAAGCCATACAGATAGTATGGCTGAATTTGCATCACATTCGGACCAAACTTGCACAGGACCCTTTTTTTTTGGTCTGCACAGAATCAGATCGCATGGGTGTTCACATCCATGCAATATGATTCCTGTACACTGGGAGACATGCAATGCAAGAACCCGGAGTGGATTTGCAGGGTTCCCGCATCGCAGCAGTGTGAACCAGCCCTAAGGCTTGATTCACACCTGCAGATTTGCACTACAGAAAGTGTTCCATAGGAAACCATGTTACATGGACTGTAGTGCAAATCTGCAAAATGCATAGGTGTGAATCAGGTCTTTCTCATGCCCTGACTGCAGAATAAAACAACATATACAAAAGTAAAAAATGTTACGTTGTAACTCCCAATCTCACATCTGAAAACTGTTTGTAAACATTGTATCAGATGGTAAACTGACAGCAGCAGCTTCCACAGATGCTCCATCTACACAGGAAAGTAAGGCTGCATTCACACCTTTCAGGCAGAAAATCGCGCGAATTGCGGCGTTTTTTCGCGGCGTTTTTTACCGCGATTTGCGGCGTTTTTTTACCGCGATTCGCTGCGTTTTTTACCGCGTTTTGCCGCGAATTTTGTGCAGAGCAAAAGGTCACCAATGTAAAAAGAATAAAAACGTCCAAATCTGCCCGATTCGCGCGACAAAAAAGGGTCCGGAACTTGTTTGAGCTTCAGGCGTAGGGCTTCAGGCGTTTTGGAGTGGAGATGTGAACCATCTCCATAGAGAATAATGTATTTTTTCCCCTCTAGCTTTTGTAGCTTCAGGCTTCAAGCTACAAAACGCCCAGGTGTGAATGCAGCCTTAATCCTATCATTTTGACAGCTGGGAACTGCTGGCACGTGTGAGGGGGAGGAGCAGAACAGGGTGTACACTACGTGTACTTCCATTAGGATTTTTGTACATGTGTAACACACCTGATGTCCATAACTGGATAACTGACCAAATGGTTGAAACAGCAGTGCCAATCGATCAAATCCACTGAAGTACCAGCATAATCATGATTTTGTTTCTTTTTATAACAATATCAATCCTTTGGCCACTCAAAGCAAAATGACTGAAACCACGACTGGAAAAGATTATTGTTGATTAGGGATGAGCTCAGGAGTGATCGGATACCCATCAAAATGTATGTGAATGAGCCCATCAGGAAGATGTCACCTGTACTGGGCCATTAACTGAAACACACATGTATAGGAGGAACACCCAGGACTCTGCTACTAAGGTGAGGGCGTGGAGGACATTTTCATGTCACAGGAGATCATACACCATGGCAAGACGGAGTATGGCAACAAGACACAAGGTAGTTATACTGCATCAATCACAAAAAGGTACCCGGCAGAAGACACAGGGGAAGGGTTACATATGACAGTAGAAATCTGATCATACTAGAGTTAACTTAAAAATCAGAAATTTTTATTTATAAATGTAAAAGAGTTGGCACAAATTCAGGCCAAGATATCAAAAAGTATGGCTTCACCAAGGCTGGCCTATTGGTAATCACAGTGACCATCACCACACAAAAAACACACACAGACACTAAAGACAATTAAAGCAGAAACATCCGGACGCCGCGCGACAACACGCAGGCAGGCTGTCAGATGAAAAAAAAGTCATCATTAGAAAAATCCCTATAAAAAGGAAGGAAAGCCAATTTGTCTATATCAGTAAATGACAGCCCAGCCACGTATAGCACCAGGGAGGATTTCAATAGAGGAAAGGAGAAAAGCTAGTAAATGTTGGTATGGTATATCAAAAAAAAGTCAAGACTGCTCGATGTATGGTAGTAATTAGCAATTTGTGTCCTGATTAGTCCATCCTGAAATAATCTATGACCACCTTATTTATCAAGAAGGAATCCATGTTTGTATACAGGCAATAGCTCATATAAGTCCTGATATCACTAGTAAATAAACCTTTGGTTAAGCGTGGATATCTAAATTAGGTTTTTAGTTTGAGGACCGGCACTCACTGGCTGTACGTGAACTTGATCTACCAGAACAGGTGCATCAGCAAGGTCTTTCCCAGGCAAAGATTTCAAAGCAGACTGGGGCTTCAAGATGTGCTGTTCAAGCTCTTTTGAAGAAGCACACAGGAATGGGCAACGTTGAGAACCATAGATGCCGTGGTAAGCCAAAGAAACTTAATTCAGAAGAAGACACACCTTACTTCCCTTCCACATTAGAAGATGTCCATCCGCTCAGAATGGATAGAAAAAAAAAAAAAAAAGACCCAGGTACACCCATCTACTGTCCGGAGAAGTCAGTCAATAAGTGGTCTTCATGGAAGAACAGCAGCCAAAAAGCCATACCTCCAACATGGAAACAAGACTAATGCCGCGTACATACGAGCGGATTTTCCGTCAGAAAAATCTTGGCTGGTTTTTCCAACGGAATTTTGCTCAAAGCTTGGTTTGCATACACACGGTCACACAAAAATTTGCTGAACTTTCGACCGTCAAGAATGCGGTGACGTACAACACTACGACGAGGCGTGAAAATTAAGTTCAATGCTTCAGAGCATGCGTAGGAATTTTGCACGTCGGCATTGCTACAGATGATCTGAACTTTTTCCGAACGAAAAATTCAGAACATGCTCTAAATCTTTTGCTGGCCAAGTTCCAATGGCCAATGGAGCATACACACGGTCGCATTTTCCGACCAAAAGCTCTCATCGGTCTTTTGCTGGCCGAATTTTCGAACGTGTGTACGATTTTCTGCAGATTTTTTTTGTCTTCAGATTTACCAAAGCCATGTAGTGCAAGGGCCTGCCTGATTGCATACAAATTGAAACTCTTAAGGTTTGACCTCATATTATATGGTATTAGTAAATCTGAAGACAAAAATCTGCAGAAAATCTAATAGTGTGTATGGGGCTTTACTGACTCAACTATGCATGAAAACGAGGATTTGGGCGCAGAAAAATGGCAGCAGGTGCTCTGGACTGATAATTCAAAATGTGAAATATTTGGCTGTATCAGGAGGCAGTTTGTTGGTGAAGGGCTGGAGAGCGATACAATAATGAGTGTCTGCAGCCAACAGTGGAGGTTCCTTGTGAAGGGCTGGAGAGCGATACAATAATGAGTGTCTGCAGCCAACAGTGGAGGTTCCTTGCAAGTTTGGGGCTGTACTTCTGCAAATGGTGTTGGAGATTTGGTCAGGACCAATTGTGTCCTCCATGCTGAGAAATACAGGCAGATACTTTATCCATCATACGATCAGGGAGGTGTGTGATTGGCTGTAGGTTGTTCTGCAGAATAAACTTGGGGCCAATGTCATTAAGGCTGCATTCACACTTTAGCGTTTTGAATCAAATCTGCCCACGATTCAAAATGCTGAAGTGTGAATGCAGCCTAAGAACTATCTTCACTGTGAAGAACAAGGAGACCTGGAAGTGATGGTTTGGCCCCCACAGAGCCCTAATCTCAACATCATCCTATTTGTCTGGGATTACATTACAAGAGACAGAAGGATCTGAGGCAGCCTACATCCACAGATCTGTGGTTAGTCCCCCAAGATGTTTGGAACAATCTACCTGCCGATTTCCTTCAAAAACCTAGAAAGGGTGGTCACACCAAATCTTGATTTGATATAGGATTTCTCTTTTGTTCATTTACTTTCTTTTTTGTTAATTGATAAGAAAAAAAAATTAAATAATAAACACTTCTATTTCTAAAAGCATTCTTTAATTGACAGCATTTTTCACACCTGCCTAAAAGTTTTCCACAGTACTGTATATAGTGTAATGCTGGGACTTGTAGTGCGGCAGACTGTGTAATGCTGGGACTTGTAGTGCGGCAGAGAATACAATGTTGGGAATTGTAGTGGAGTAGACTGTGTAATGCTGGGAGTTGTAGTGCGGCAGACTTATGCTGGGAGTTGTAGTGGAGTACAAGGTGAAATGTTGGGAGTTGTAGTGCAGTAGAGAATATAATGTTGGGAGCTGTAGTGGAGTACAAGGTGTAATGATGGGAATTGTAGTGGAGTAAAGAATACAAATGCTGGGAGTTGTAGTGAAGCAGAGAATACAATGTTTGGAGTTATAGTGAAGCATGGAATACAATGTTGGGAGTTGTAGTGAAGCAGAGAATACAATGTTTGGAGTTATAGTGAAGCATGGAATACAATGTTGGGAGTTGTAGTGAAGCAGAGAATATAATGCTGGGAGTTGTAGTGCGGTAGAATGTGTAATGTTGGGAGTTGTAGTGTCAGTCATTCTCTCCTCAGTCTTCCCGCCTCATTAGTACATAGCTATACACACACACACTGGTGTCCGTGTCCCTCCCCCCACACATACCTCACGTCCAGGCCCCCGGTAGCCGCCATCTCCGTCTTCTTCTCACCCACCGCCGACCACGTGACCTCACGTCACCCGCCGCCACACTACACCGGGGAAGACGAATTAGCCGCTGCCGGAAGTCGCACGGCTCCGTGAAACGTCATTTCCGGTAGTCTGGTGTCCGGAGCCCAAGATGGCGCTGTCCTAGGTAAAGCTGGTGGTGCGGAGAGAGCGGGGAGTTTCCGGGCCGTGTGATGGGAGGAGGTCGGAGTATTGTGCTCGGTGTGGATTCCTCTGTACAGTACAATGTATAGGATGTTCTCTCCTCGGTAGCGGTGTGTAAAGCGAATGTGATCATGGAGTCTCTCCATCCTCCCCTTTGCCCCTCTGTTCTTCTCTCAGCCCCTACACACACACACACCACACACACACACACACACACACCTTTTATTTGTAGTTTTCACACATTTCTGTCTGTGACCCCCATCAGAGAGACTTTGCTCACGTCCTGCCCCTGTGACACCCGCACAGGAAATCTGGACATATGACCGTGTCAGTCGTCTTCTCCAATCATCACGGTGTTGCCAATCTCCAGTAGTGAAGTTTACTGATCGGTCGCTAAGAATTTACTGACAGCACCAATTTTTAACTGGCAAAACACTTGAAATTTTCTGACCGCCAAATTGTTAATGACACTTCAATATCAATATTTTATCTACAAATGCATAGCAAGTGCAGTTAGCAGTGTGTTTGAAGGTATAACAAAAGGCAAAAAAAAACATATTTCTCCATTTACATGATGGTCAGGATAATAGAAGAACCCAATACAGAGTTCCCCATTACAGTGCTGGGGGGGACTCTGCAGACCCTGACAAAAAAAGGAACACAGAGGACTCTGATGTAAGGGGGGATGCTGCTGACTCTGGTGTAAAGGGAAGCTCTGATCACTACAGCCTCCTCCTTACACAAGAGTCCACAGAGATTGCAGACACACTCCAGGAGATGGTCAGAGACTGCAGACAGTGAGAGCCCTTTCACACTGGGGCGGTAGTGGTAAAGCGCCGCTAGATTTAGTAACACTTTACCACTGTTTGGCGCCGCTTTTCAGATGGGAGCAAGGCGATTTTAACCCCCCTTGAAGGGGTTAAAAAGCCAGTGTATCAGCACTGCCCATGAGTTCCAGTGGGCAGGGGTGGTGGAGGAGCGTTGTATACACCACTCGCAAACCGCCCCAAAGATGCTGCTGGCAGGACTTTTTCTAACGTCCTACCAGCGCACTTCCCCAGTGTGAAAGCACTCGGGCTTTCACACTGGGACTGCAGATGAGGCGATTTACAGGTGCTATTCTTAGCGCTAATGCGCCTGAAATACGCCCCAGTGTGAAAGGGGTCTGATGCATGAGATGCTCAGAGACTGAGAAATAATACAGGAGATGGTCAAAGAATGCAGGCATACTACAGACCATATTTTTTTCGGGCGACCACTGTCCGTAATGGACAGTTTGTAAAGTGGCCGAAATTTACAAACTGTCCGTAAATTTACAGATGGTTGGCAACCCTGTGTTAGTGAAGTCTGGATCTACCCTCAGCTGTCACCTCTCCACTATCTCACTGAATCTGTCACTATGGAAATGTGGGTGAGGCTTGACACTATTGGAAACATGGGTGGAGCCTGACACTTGTAAATGTGAGTGAGCATGACACGATTGGAAATGTGGGTGGGGCCTGGCACTATAGGAAATGTTAGCAGGGCTTGGAAGTGTGTTAATAAATATAAAATGTCTAACGGGCAACAAACGAAGTATCGGGAGGATCCCAAAGAAGGACCTTCATGGCAGGCACGTCGGATAGTGTCAGATTTAGAATTATTAAACATTTGTTTTTATGAGATTTAATGATTAGGTTTCCTTTAATGATGTATACATTTTAACATGCGTGACATATATTTTTTAGGTTTGTTTGCGGACTTTCCAGACAAGGAAGATGAGAATATCGGGGAAACCTTTGTAGACACAGACAAGCGTGAATCATTTCTGGAAGCCTTGTAGAAGTTCGGCCATCTTTGGATCAGAGGTCCCTGGCAATATGGTGAATAAACTTCTGGTGGCGGAGTCCCTTGTGGTCTTTTGCATTGTCCTCAGTATTCATTCTGTAGTGTGGGATCGCTTTTCCTGGTGTACCCTGGCCTTGGCTGTGCAAGCTTTTTATGTGCAGCATAAATGGGATCGATTGCTGCAGTCCGGTGGAGCAGTGTTCCAGTTTCGATCTTCTGCCAACAGTGGACTCCTCCCAGCCAGTATGATCATCCCTTTGCTGGGCATTGTGATGAGGGAGAGGTGTAAAGCTTCGGGCAATGTTTACTTTGAAAGGTTCAGCGTAGTCGTAACAGCCACCGGTATGGCCTTGGCCTATTTCCTGTCCATAATTGCTCTGGGTATTACCAAACCTGTGCCGAAAAACACCTGCATAGTGTCCGGAGCCACCTGTTGTGCGGTACTGTATACTATGAAGAATTCTCTGGCCGTGTCAGAAATTATTGAAGTTCTGGAGGTGCTCCTCATCTTCGTGTATCTCAGCATGATTATCCTTTACTTGCTGCCACGGTGCTTCACTCCTGGGGAGGCCCTCATTGTCCTCGGTGGACTCAGCTTTGTCCTTAACCAGCTTATCAAGCGCTCCTTGAATGCCGTGGGTGGAAAGGGAGATCCCGTTGATTACCTCCTGCTGGTGACTTTGGTGGCTTTGGTCCTGCTAGGCATTATTTTCTCAGCCTTGTTCTTTTTCATGGACTCCACTACGTGGACCTCCGCTTTATTTTTCTACATGATGACTGCCGTTTTAGGTCTGGGGGTCTTTGTGCCCTGGCTGCAGTACCTCATCAAGAGACATCCGCTCTTCTGGCTGGTGGAGTTTCTGGTTCAGAGCAAAACACGATTGTATCTCCTCATTTTCTGGACATGCCTTGTTCTTGTTGCTTGCGGGATTGTTCTATTTAAAAATTCGAAGAGATCCACGGACTCCAAAAAGCCACAAGTATCCACCATAACCCGCAAGTACTTTCACTTTCTTGCAGTGGTTGTCTACGTTCCTGGAGTCATGTACGATCGTTCTTTGCTCTATGTGGCTGCAGTGGTATGTTTGGCTGTTTTTGTGCTATTGGAATACGTTCGCTTCTTCCACATCAAGCCACTTGGACAGACCTTACGGACTCTTCTGACGCTGTTCCTGGATGAGCGGGATAGCGGTCCACTGATTCTGTCACACATTTACCTTCTGTTGGGGATGTCTCTACCGGTTTGGCTCTTTCCAAGGCTCTGTGCAACATCTCTTTCTGGCCCCTCTACCTTGTTGCCCTATTGTGGCATTCTGGCCGTGGGAGTTGGTGACACTATAGCTTCTGTCTGTGGCAGCTCAATGGGGGAAATTAAATGGCCTGGCACGAAGAAGACTTTTGAGGGCACCGTCATGTCCATCTTCGCCCAGATTATTGCAGTGGCTCTTATCCTTATATTCGATAGCAGTGTGAACATTAACACTGGCTATGTCTGGTTAGTTGGGTCCATCACATTGGTGTCACTGCTAGAAGGGTTTACTACCCAAATAGACAACTTGATTCTGCCACTTTACCTGCACATCATGTTTATGGTCTGAGTAGCCAAGAAGTGTTCTGCCCTCTGAAAAGTCAAAGTATTATTCTACCCAAAGCTGATATTTTTGGTTCAGGTGTATTATGTTAGGCTGAGTCATGTACTAAGGTTTACTTTCTACCCTTTGAAAGGAAAGAGCTCTTCACCTCCATGTCCAAGCTGTGTGTGTATAACTCTTGTTAAATTCACGAGCTATAGAAGACCTATGTGAATGATTCAGCCCGCAATAACACCCTATTTAAAAACCAATATCAGCGTTGGTGAACTGACCTTTGAATGGATTGCTTTGAGGTTTATGTCAATTATGAGTCTTTTGAATGGACTGTTTACAAACCTGTTGCATGATAGAGCTGATGGCCTTGAAATAATGAATTGCTCATATATATAGCTAGTGAATGAGAATCTGTTGTGTTAGGAATATATCAGGTTGATGCTGTACTAAAGTGTTAACACCTTACAGAGTAATGGGAAATAATCCAAGCAAATTAGTTGAAATTAGAGCTACAAAGTTTGTGTCTGTTTTAATAAAACTGGAAAGCAAAGGAAACAGGGATTTACAGATACCAGCCAGGTAGTTGCTTAAAGCGGAGCTCCACCCTAAAGTGGAACTTCCACTCATCGGAACCCCCCCCCCCCCCCCTCCCGGTGCCACAATTGGCACCTTTCAGGGGGGAGGGGGGTGCAGATACCGGGCATAGATATCCACAGAATCTGCAGGTATTTATGCTACTTCCTGTCCCCCCCCACCCACTTCCGGGCATAGATATCCACAGAATCTGCGGGTATTTACGGCACTTCCTGTATCCCCCCCTGGTGTCTGCTGGGAAACACATGGATCCCAGAGACAGCAGGGACCGTCCTTATTGCGCAGCGTGACTCGTGCATGCGCAGTAGGGAACCGCAAGGCTTTTCTTCCTGATTACCATACCGAAGATGGCGGTGGCAGCACCCGAGCGACAGATCGGCTTCGGGTGCTGACATTGCGGGCAAACTGGATGGGTAAGTGTCCATATTTTAAAAGTCAGCAGCTGCAGTATTTGTAGCTGCTGACTTTAAAAAAAAACAAACAGCGGAACTCCCGCTTTAAAGTGGTTGTAAACCCTTGAACCCTGGTACAAGGGGTGGGCAGAAGGGGCGGATCCATTTACTGGAGGAAGAGGGGCGCAGTAGAGGCCACTCTATAGGCCGCCTGTACTGGGGCCGCTTTGATCTGTGGCTGCAGCGCTCCCCTCCCACCTCCTCCTGTTGTTTGTCACACAGCGCCGGGAGTGTGACAGGGAACTGGGTCTGTGTGTGTTTTCGGCCGGGCCGTAACAAGGACCCGCCACCCTAGACCGGTGTCCTGCCGAGAAAGTTCCCCCGCCGGATAAGGACCCCCCTCTACTGCGCAGGCGCAGCGCTTGAGCAGTATGAAGGACGCAGTTAACATGTCGGTGTACGAGAGACGATGCTGCACGCTCCCGATGCTCACGCTACTCTGCAAGGCGCGTCTAAGTAAGGGGTGGGTCTGTAACCAAGGGCGACATTTATTATTATTACTGTAACCAAGGGCCAGATTTTTAAGTATTAATAGATCGTGCAAACCCACCCATCAACATTGCAAAACCCATCTTTCTTTTATTTAAACACGCCTTTGCCCCTTGCTTAGAGTAATAATAGACCTGCCCCTTAGTTAGACTCCCCTTGCAGAGTAGCGCGAGCATCAGGAGCATGTACACTTCACTCCCACTTGCTTACCTTCGGCAATTTTCGGGAAGATCCCTAGTCCTTCATACTGCGCAAGCGATACGCCTGCGCAGTACAGAGGGGTCCTTATCCGCCGAGGGGAACTATCTAGGCAGAACACCGGCTCATGTGGTAGCAGATTGAATCAGTTTTCCGCCTATCACACAAGCTGGTCTAGGGGGCGGGACCTTGTTACGGCGCCGCCGAACACACAGACCCAGCTGTGTGATACACAGCACTGCGGGAGAAGATGTGTGATCCATCCAGGGCAGGCTATGGTGAGTCTGCATCCATAGGCAAAGTGAGGCACAGAGTATGCAATAATGTTCACAGAGGCTGCGATTATGGGCAATTATGGGCACAGCGGTAGGCTGCATTTGATGGGCATTGGTGAGACTGCATTGATCTCTTGTATCATGTCTGCAGTCTCTGTGACCATCTTTAGTATGATGTCCTCAGTCTCTTAACCATCTCTTGTCTTATATCATGTCTGCAGTCTCTGAGGGGAGTTGCTTAATTAGCACTGGTATTGGTAATATGCAGCAGGAAGGGGGTTAATGCACTGTCACTGATGCATTAGTATAGATCCCATCGTCTAGGTGCTGTAGCTTTTCACATTGGGGGGGGGGGGGGGCACAGTTTTTCATCTTCGCCCTGGGCACCGGATGACCTTGTCCCAGCACTGGCCACAAGCTACCTCATCAGCATTGACTTCTTCACCTGGTCTCCTTTCAGGTTTTGAATCTTTGACCATCTCGGGATGCTTGTGCATTCACCCTGACAGATGCCGAAATTGTACTCTGAGCTGGGAAGGCAGCTTTTGTACATTGTAAAGAGCTTTGCAAGCAGGCAGGTAAACATCCTCCATTGCAAAATACATAGTATTTTTCTTTTGCATTAAAAAGCCTGCCTGTTCACACATTTTGAAACTTTTAATTTTGAGTGGAATAAGGGAGGGTTTTAACCCATCAGGTTTTTTTTTATTATTATTTGCCATCTGTGTCCTATTGGGGATTTTTCCCTTCCTGTCCCACAGCCAAAACAGTGAGAAGAAATCCCTCTACAGTGAGAGAATCTCTGGTTGTCACCAGAAGTAGTGTCCCCAATGGAAGATTCCTTCTCTATTACTGTTCTTGGGACAACCAAAATGTGGGGTATTTTCTTTGTCAGTAAAGTACACAAACCTGACAAGCATTCTAATCCCTCGCCACTCTATTCAAAGCTTAAAAATAAATAAAAAAGTTTTGCCTTTTAGCTATACTTTAAGGCCTTATTCACACTGTTTACTTAACTTGGGAGTAGCAGCTCTGTCCATACAGCCACTGTGCCCCAATTGACATGAATGGTACTGCCTGCGCAGGGATGCCTGGAACACCTGTGCAGGTCAACATGGCCCTCATAAGGGCTGATGCTTAAACCAGAGCTCCAGGTTCCCCCCAAAAAAATAAAAGTAAGCAGCTGCTGATTTTTAATATAAGAACGCGTGCCTGTCCAGGGATCCAGTGATGTCCTCACTCGAGATGATTCTTCAATCTGCTTGGGGTGCAGGCACCAGCATCTTAGGTAAGGGAAACCGGCAGGGAAGCCTTCTCGCTTCATAGCTGGTTTCCTAAGGTGCATACGTGAGCCGCTTTGTGAATCGGCCCGCAGTCTTCTGGGACCTGTGATGTCTTCTGTCCCAGAAGACTGCAGGGGAAGGAGGGGGGAACATTCTCACAAATCACCGCAGCAATCTGACTCAGAAGTGGGAACCTGTTTTAAACCAGGTACCCGCTCCCAAGCAAAAAGTGCCAAATGTGGCAGTGGAAGGGGAGGATGCAAACAAACTGAACTTTCCCTTTTGGGTGAAGTTATGCTTTATGCCTGTGTGAACATGGCCTAATGCAGTTGGTCCTAATGAGATCTGTTCATGTGTTAGGAAATGCAAGTGCTTATAAACAAATCCCGTTTACAGCAGCGCTAAGGGTATCAAAGTCCTATCTGTTAAAAAAAAAAAAAAAAAGAGTATCAACGTCTGTGTTAGACAGAAAGCAGAATGTAAGGAAGTTGGCTGTTGCCTAGTGGTCCAGGTCTACTGGGATAACTGTACCAATTCTTTCCTTTTAAAGGAAAAGGTTATAACTTCTGTATGACTAGATATGCCCTATATGAATCTACAGGTTTTTAATTGGCAGCCCAGTACAGGTCAGATACTAGCAGATTTTGATGCAAGTTATATTGTTGACCCTTGCACTATATTCTTTTCTAGAAGGATAACATTTGGATTTTAAAAAAGGCATAAGAATATTCACTGATGAAGACTTTCTCAGTATTGAAGGTATACAGCACATATTCAGGCGGGGTTCACACTTATGCGAATAGGATGCAGGTTTCCCCACATCCAATTCGCATGACAGGAGAGTGTACACGGTTCTTAATGGAGCCGGTTCACACATCTCCGGGGCGGCTGTGGAGCACACATCAGAATGGTAATGTGCGTCTTTGGCTCTGTTTCAGGTCCGAATTCAGGCAAAAATAAAAAATCAGACCTGAAATAGTGAACAGGGACGCATCGGACCCCCTGCTGTGCCCCATGCCGCACATAGTGTGAACCCAGCTTAAGTCTTCTCCATAATGGTACAGAGTAAATTTTAGCAGGTCTAGTTGGTATCGGTTGTTTCATCTAACAAGTCGGATCAGAACACAATTATTTCAGTAATTATGGCCATTTGGCCATGGTCGTTTGAACGCTCGGGGTCAGATTCACTACAATACAATGCAAATTAGGCCCAGGTCTAATATTAAGGTTTAATCTGTGAATATTGTCTTTTCTGATAAAGGCGGGGGGGCTTTATCATGCTAATGACATTTGTAAATTAAATTAAACATTTCCATTTTTATTACAAACCTTAGTTTAGACTCCGTGACATCATTACTAGGTCTCTGTGCAATACAAGCAGATTGTGACTGGTGGAAGGGGCCAGCAGGGTGCTGAACATAGCTTCCTGAAACAGCACAGCATCCCTGCCTTACTACTGTTCTCAAAAGTCCCCAGCCCTGAGGCAAGCAGTGGGCAGGTTGTTAGGAAGAGCTATGCAAAATTCCATGATGGGTCGGTGGATGTCTCTTGGGAGGAGTGGGTTGTGCCTAGACAGATGCTGGTTGATTTACTAAAATTGGAGAGTGCAAAATCTGGTGCAGCTGTGCATGGTAGCCAATCAGCTTCTAATTTCAGCTTGTTCAATTAAGCTTTGACAAAACACCAGGAAGCTGATTGGTTTCTATGCTGAGCTGCACCAGATTTTGCACTCTCCAGTTTTAGTAAATCAACACCATGGTGTTTACATAAGAACTGCCATTGATTTTACCCACATAGGATGTTGAGCTTTCAAAGAACTAAAACCCCATAAATGAAAGGGGTGGACAAGGGACAGTAAAGGCAATTATACCCATCTTGACTTTCTTTTGTTCAGCCTGTAGTCTACGGCCGGTCCTAGACAGTTCAAATCTCGGTTCAGCAGGAACCGGCTGAGATTTAAACCATGTATGGGCAGTCTTAATGTACCAAGTTGATTGATCAACTTGGGTAAAACCAGCCTGATGGATTCTGAATGCGATTAATGCGATTATCGGTATGGTATAGCTGCTAGTAATAATCATTGTCTTTTCCCCTGACTTGGCAGGAGAATCAAGCGGATTTCTTTGTTGCAGGAAAGAAATTTGCTCCATGTGTGACCTTAAGTGAGAAAATCAGTCAATCCCCCCCCCCCTTCCCCCCCATCCCTTTTAACAGCATGGGTGGGAGTAATCTGCAATGCCATCTATTGTATTTAGGCAGCCATAGCTGCCCGAATACAATGGCACTGCCGAAAAGTGACTATCAGATTGAGCGCAGTCTGTTCGCTTGATTATTTTCCATCTGGCTCAGTTGATTTATAAATTGCATTTCGTAGAACCAGGGGGTGCTTGCAGGTCCACCTATGGCTCCAATTATGGCCGACTTAGAAGTATCTATGGGAGAAATACGCTGATGTGGAACAACATCTAACCAGGAAATAATGAGGTTGTATCTCACTTGCAACAGCTTCTAATGTACATTTAGAGAAGCTCACAGTATGCAGTCAAATCAAAGTGAGCAATTTCAGTACAGGAGAGGATGAGACTGTACAAGACCAAAGGAAAGGCTGGGGTTCACATTTTAAGAAACCTCTGTGCATGGTAGTGCAATTTTTTTTTTTTCAAACAAATGCAGTCACTATAAGGTACCAGTTTTTTTTTTCATTATGGTCCAGGAGCTTCATATGAAAACATCAACTTGGTGCAAATCAGAATACAGGGACTGCGCCCTCCCCATCCCACAATAAAATGGTAGTGCTTCAGTGAGGACTAGTATTGCATTGTGGAGTGCAAGAGATGACCTTATGTTCTGATGTATTGAAGGATCCCATTTCATTGTTAGGTGGTTTTATGCTCTGAGCTACTGGGTGACATTGGATTTTCTTTGTGTGGTGAAGTGACATTCCTATGCTCTGTTGGGTATACTTGATTTTTATTACTGGTTTATGTTAAACCATGCCCAGAAGCTGGCAGTGGTTCATGCTGTGTAGTCCATCCAGTACTAGAATGACAGCACTGGGTGAAGTCCCCTTTTATATTTTGGCATTAATCCTGTATTCCAGGGGTGCCCAACCAGTGGCCCGCGACCTCCTTCTGTGGGAAGGGCAGATTGGCAAGCCCAGATCATGGGTTGCAGACCTGCCATCCCAGAGCATCAGTGTTGTTAATGAAGCCGGCAAAGTAAGCGGCTGTGGAGCAGAGCTGTATAAGCTGATGCTTCCTGTATAGCGCCGTCTCCTGCCACAGGCGCAGTGATATCAAATGCACTCTGCCTGGGACAGCAATAGCAGGCGATACCTGAATGGAAGACTGTTATTAAAGGTCAGTTTATTACTAAAATTGCAGTGTATGTATGTTCAATTTGGGCATATGTGCGCAATGGTCACTGGGCTGCTTTCAAACTGATCCGCAGGTGCAGTGCACCTTCAGGTTACCTGCACTGAGTCATAGACTTCTGTTATCACCTGTGGGTTTGGTGTTTTTAGAAAGGGCACCACACCTGCAGGATATAATAGAAGCCTATGGCAAAGTGTAGCTAACCCGCCGGAAAGACACAGGTGCACTGCGCTGCATTAGTGTGAAAGGCCCCTTTCACACAATCGGTCCGACCCAATCGGACCCTCCATTCACCTCTATGAAACGGCAGATGTAAACAGATTTGTGTCCATTTACACCCGCCTACCTCAAATCTGATTCGCTAAAAAAAAACAGAAGGGGATCAATCCCCTTCCGTCTGGGCGGATCAGATCAGAGGACCCATAGACCTGCACGGACCTGTAATCGCCTGCTCTTTCATTGTGGCCCGCAACCGGTTACCAAGTCGCTTAAGTGGCCATCGCTCTTCAAAAGGTTGGGCACCCCTGCTGTAGTCTATATCTTTCCTGGTTTATTTTCTAATGTACATTTTAGAAGCAGAATTTGGGTTAAATTATAACCTCCGAACAAAAGCTTTCATTGCTAAGCTTGTGCTAAACAGCCAAAATCTGAATATGGGCTGATTTCTGTACCTAAATGTACAATATGCATTTCCACTTTGATTTTCTAATATGGAATCATTAATGTAAATCTATATTCCTTCAGTATTGTGTATAATACAGCCCCACACAATATTAAGAAAAAAGTAATATGTTAAATTTAATTTAAAAAAAGTTGATTTTTATTATTTCTATTTATTGTGTATTGTTTTTATATCTCTGTATCAGCTAAAAAGTATTACAATTTTCCATACTTTCTTTGAAGATGTATAAAATCCACAAGCACAAAATCAAACACGTTTTTTTTTTTTTCAATATAAATAACACTTTTGAGAAACCGGTGTTTGTCCGTTTTTTTGTTTCCATGGCAACAAAAAAAATAATGGCAGAAGCATTACGTGACAAGAGAATTCTTAACTTGTTTTTACTGATTACTGGAAAAACAGACGATAGTATAATACATTTATGGCATAAAAGAAGTGATGGTTCCTTTTTCCATTGCAGTGAGGACTTGACCAGTAAATGCTCCTTAAGGGTTCATGTCATGTGTACAAAGATGGAAATGGTAGTTCAGCAGTTGGTTGCAACCTGGACAAGTGAAAGTTTAAAGAATAAAAAAAGAAAATTCAAATACATCACAGAATAGGCATCCTGGACAATTGAAATGTTCAAATAATTAGGTAAATCTTGCAAATGAGTAGAATTGTATCATTTTTTTTTTTTTCAGCCAGTAGATGGAGCTTCAGGATCACTTTTACATGTTTACAGTTATTTCCTGAAATAGCTTGCTTTGAGTTTTAGTTTGTCTGATTGGAAACTATCAATAATGCATGAGTTATTGGTGTGATGACTCAGTGAGTTCTGTAAACAGGCATCTTTCAGCATATCTAAGAATGCTACTGTGGTTCAAATGTGAAAGGGAGGCTAGCTCCACAACCTAATTTAATTTAAAGTGTTACTAAACCCAGTAATATGAAAATAGTTGATCTGCACCCCCACAGCTTATAAATCTTATTTTTACATTAAAATATTGCCACTATACACCTTTTTGAATGAGCTGTATACCACGGTCACATGATAAACTGCACAGTTTCTCCAGTGCTGAGAGGTTCAGGAAGGAGGAGATTTTCACTACAGCCTGTATACACATGTGTGATGTCAATATCATGTGACCTGGCTAGCTCTGAGAACAAGAAACTGTTCTCTCCAGCATTAAAGACACAACTGAGCATGTGCAGGTCGGCTACTCTGCCTGTGTTAGCTGGCCTTCCCCAGATAGACAGTGCAGAGGGAAGGATCTATGCATACAGGATAAAACAGCCTTTTTACACAATTCAGAGGATTAACCTCTTAAGTTCAACAGTGAGTATAACAAGCATCCAATGCTACATATACAGACTGATTTTACTGTTGTGGGTTCCTGCATAGGATTATAAAGACAACATTTTTTTTTAAACTTAATGCATTCTCTGCATTAAGATAAAACATCTTTCAAAAGCTGCTTCCCCAAGTCCCCATTAACCACTCCAATACAGGGTGCTTTCACCCCCTTCCTTCCCAGACCAATTTTCAGCACTCTTGCACTTTTAATAAAAATTGCATGGTCTTGCAACACTACCCAAATTAAATTTTTATCATTTTCTTCACACAAATAGAGCTTTATTTTGGTGGTATTTATTCACAAATCCGTTTTTTATTTTTTGAGATAAGCGAAAAAAGAGCGGAAATTAAAAAAAAAATATAAAAAAATATATATATATATATATATATTCTACTTTCTGTTTTTAAAAGAAATCCAATAAAATCAAATTTTGTCATAAATTTAAGCCAAAATGTATTCTGCTACATCTCTTTGGTAAGAAAAATCCTACGTGTATAATAATTGGTTTGTGTGATCACGGACATATGTGTGCAGATGATCATGGGGATATATGATTTTACTGTTAAATATGTGGGACAGGTGTTTTTACTGTGTGGAGACAGTGTTAGGGGACATTGTATATTTACACTGTGTGGGGACACTGGGCCGGTGATCAGTGTGTAAAAAGCTGTAAAAAACAGCTCATACTGATCACCGGCTGGCTGCAGCGATCCTCTCCTCAGAGCTGATCGCCTAGCAACCAGCTCTCTGTTTACATCACATGACAGCTGTGATTGAACACAGTCGTCATGTGATCAGGAGGGCCAATCACAGAGCCCTCCTTCCGATCAGAGATGCGCCGTGTCCGGGTGACACGAGCGCATCGGGATCGCGCGCACGCGATTCCCGCTCCATCTGAGGAACGTTCCTGAACGTCCACTCAGAAGGAGGAAGCTCCCACCTGGCCGTATATGTGCAGTATCTTAATCCAGCGCTGTGCCTGTCTGCAGCAGCCCTTTTTCAGGAGACTCAGCAGCAGCAGGAACCATTGGATCCTGCTGTTGTCAGCCAAATCCTGTGAGCACGGGGGAACTCAGAGAGGAAGAAGAGCCAAGAACACTGGCGGGGGACCCCAGAAGAGGAGGTTGGGGGGGCTGCTCTGTGCAAACCATTATAATAATATATAAATCGATACTTTTAATAAAAAGGATTTTTTTTTATTTATCTTGGGAAGTAATATTTTGCATGCCTTTCTCTGTAAAAGGATTTACTCTGGCCTGGTATACTGTATCATTTTTAAAAACAAATTTTTGTCAGCTTAAGCAAAACTCTCTGCTCTATGATGTGTCATGCATATTGAGAGTTAAACCAACTCTGTAAATGACCCCCCCCCCCCCCCCCCCCCCCCCCAGGTCTAAATCTGGCCCTGACAATGCTCCATGCTAATGATTTACTAATCTAACTCAGGGGTCTTCAAACTACGGCCCTCCAGTTGTTCAGGAACTACAATTCCCATCATGCCCAGTCATGTCTGTGAAGATGTGTAGTTCTGCAACAGCTGGAGGGCTGTAGTTTGAGGATCCCTGAACTCATCCCAATATAGTTATCGGATGACACTTTGCTTTCCTGTCAAACCCATCTGTCACTGACCGCTCTGGCCACTCCAAAGAGTACTAGTATTGCATTGTGGAGTCCAAGAGACAAAACTCTGTTTTGGGAAGCAGAGTGTGACCCTAAGAATAATGTGTAGCTGAGATCTAGGCACATCATGCAAGACAGGGAAGGGGCTTGACTTACTAAAAAGAAGTGTAACTGCCCTAATAGCTTAGTTACACTTTAAGGCTCTTACCAGTTCTCTGAACTCCAAGTGGTGTTTTCTGATTCCATGACATGGAAGGAGTAGGCATGGCGAGAGTTTGAGGAAGCGTTCAGCTCACTTTTGTGGACAACCTCTCCTTGAATCAGCACTAAGCTTCCTGGACATAAGAAAGGGGAGTTTAACCTCACACACAGTTACTTCAATATCATTCCCTTTGCAATCAATGAAAACGAGATTGTGACTTTCTTTAAAAAAATTGTAGCAAACCTGGACTACTGATGGGCAAACGGTAAGAAAAATATATAAGCGGAAGGTTGCCTTTGCTGGAAATTCCCAGACACTGTCACCAATATGTGCAAACACAGGTCAGATCTCACTGTGCTGCCACCAATATGTGACAATGACACTCTGGCCCTCACCCTGCACAAATACTTTCCAGTTCCTGGGACCACAATCTAGAATACAATCTAGATTCCAGAAGATGGAATGCCATCAACTCTGGATTTAGTCACCTACCCCGTGAACCTGTTACACACCAAACCGCTGCCAGTGTGTGCTTTATCAGTAACACAAACCATTCACAATATCTTCAATACCAATAATAACAACCACTTGTCATACTTAGGCAGAGGAGAGATAAAGGGGACCTGTCACGGCCAATGCTATCACAAGGGACGTTGTTCATCTCGTGTGATAGCAATAAAGTTCAATCCCCCAAAAAATAAACTGGGTCAAAAAAATGTATTTAAATAAAATCAATAAATAAAAATACAAAATGTAAAGCGTCCACGTACCCACGAGCAAATGCACACAATGGGTGATCGCACCACACGTGAGGTATTGCTGCGAACATCAAAGAGAGAAATAATTCTAGCACCAGACCTGTTTAACTCTAAATTGGTGCTCTGTAAAGGCTTTTAAAGAGTCGCCTATGGATAATTTAATGTACGGTAGTTGTTCAATACTCCACGGGCATGCACAAATTTAAAGTGTGACATGTTGGGTAACATCATCTTTTATATTTTACAAAAAAAGTGGGTAATTATTGTGTTTGCAACAATGATTTTACTCTCCAGGGCCTCTGCTTAAAATTTATATAACGTTTTGGAGTTCTAAATTTTGACTTTTACATGTATGAGAGAAATGTCAGGATTGGCTCAGACTAGAGGTGATTAAGGAATGTCTGCAATATACACTGTCACACCACAACATCAAAAACAAGTTGGTACAAATTAACTATTTACTGCACTAACCGTTGCACTTGTTGGGCATATTTTATAAACTGTACATGCATACAGTATACAGCACTGTGTTCTGGCAGTGGTAGAGGGACTTCCCTTCCCGCTCCTGATACAAAATAGAGTTGGGTTGAGCGCTCCTTAACCATTCACAGGAAGTTTTGTAGTGTATTATATGAATGAATAGAAAGCTTCCTCTGGCTGAGGCAGTTATTGTGATGTCATCAGCCCAACTGTCCTCCTCAGCCAATCAAAGAAAGCTTTGTATTCATTCATACAATACAAATCTTCCTCTGAATGGTTGAGCAGTGCTCAGCCTGACTATTTTGTTCCTGGAGTGGGAAGGGAAGTTCCTCTCCCACTGGCGAAACCCAGCAAGCTCAACTGTTAGTGCAGTAAATAGTTCTGGCCCAAATGAAACATTTAAAGGGACATTAACCATGGAGTTAGGTATTAGGAGTTAGAAGGTAGGCCGAGGGCTCTTTGGATTCCGGCAAAGTTCAGCCAATGGGCAATAATTTGATCCAATACTGTGGCTCTCATAGGCAGATGTTTTTCGTTTCAATGGTATGGACCTTCTAGAGCAGGGGTATGCAATTAGCGGACCTCCAGCTGTTGCAGAACTTCAAGTCCCATGAGGCATAGCAAGACTCTGACAGCCACAAGCATGACACCGAGAGGCATGATGGGACTTGTAGTTTTGCAACAGCTGGAGGTCCTCTAAATAATCATAAAGGTGTGAGGGGGTGGGGGTGCGAGGTAGGAGTGCTGAAAGGTTTTATAATATTCCAGCAAAATCTACCACAATGTCAGTTTTATGATAATAACCATATTTTACAGTCAAGCAACATATGCAGAATTAAGCTCCAAGTTTATAGATCCTTACCACAAGGTCTCTCTTTGTGTAGATTCCTCAGAAAGTAAACTGTGGCCCCCTTATCTAGCTGCACCTCGTAAGATGGGGGTGTTTAGTGCTAAAGTGATTGTATTTTTACTATGCAGCAGTGTACACAGGTTCTATAAAGATTTCTCCATTATAGCCAGCGTTATGAAAATTGTGCATACTTGGAGAACAGTACTGTTTTAAAGGACAACCTTGGGTCACAGAAAGCCAGCTCTAACTGCATAGTGATCTAAATGTTTTACTGCGGCCAATTATGACCAGCATTAAGGCCTGTTAAGCTTGCTGGAGGTTTTATTGCCCACCTGATACCAACTAACAGATGTAATTATCTGCACTGGAGTATGTCAATAACGGAAATGTTTTAACACAAGTCTTTCAGACTAGCCATTAGCAGTTTACTACAGGCTATAGCCTATTTGAGCAGACCTACCCGATCCCATTAGCTAACCTAAGGCCCTTCCTCCTCATGGAACTTATGATATGGACAGATCGTATGATCTCTGCTAAGAAAGTTTAATGACATTCATGATGGTGGTTGTAGAATATATGAGAATCTAAATTCTGCAAACCTAATGTGGAATTCCAGGATATACCCAATTAAAGTGGTTGTAAAGTCAGAAAGTTTTTTTTATCTTAATGCATTCTACGCATTAAGATAAAAATCTTCTGTGTGCAGGAGCCCCCCTAATACCTGAGCCCATCTTGAACCAGTGATGTTGCAGGAGAGACTCGGCTGCCCGGGACTCTCCCTCCTGATTGGCTGAGACAGCAGCACGGCGCCATTGGCTCCCGATGTTGTCAAAGTCAGTGAGCTAGTGAGGATAGAGAGGGGACGGGGCCGAACGATGGAAAATGGCTTGCTGTGGGGGCACTTGGCAGGATGGAGGAGCCAGGCGCACCAGCAAGGGACCCGAGCAGGGGAGGATCTGCGCTGCTTTGTGCAAAACCACTGCACAGAGCAGGTAAGTATAACATGTTTGTTAATTTTGTAGAAAAAAAATGAGACTTTAGTATCAATTTAATCTTAACACCTATGCTAACTAATCTGTGTAAGAAAGATGTATATACTTACCTATTTTCAGGCCGCTGCAGTGATCATGTGATCCCGCTCCTCTGTGTCAGCCAGTGGCGGCTGTCGGGGAGAGAGCGGACAATGGATAGGCCATTGAAGGCTATAGGTGACATCACCATTCCAGGCTTTACTAGCAGTTGCCAAGTACTCGCTCCTCTCCCCTGCAGATCATGTGACCAGATCGGAGCAGGCTTTCTTGCACAGCTTGGTCAGTATAGGGGTTAGGATTGGGGAGAGGACAGTTTTAAGATTAGTTAGGTTGAATATAGTTTTTAAATTTTAAAGATACAAAAATAAAACAAATGTAACATTGATAAAAGAAAAGGGGGGGTGAGGGGTTCTCACATACCGCTCAACATATAGAACATTATATCTTACAAATATATGAATGTTTAGAACAGTTCTTTACAATCTAAGACCCAACCATGCAGTGCCATCTGTCTTAAGGCACCGCCTGGAATATACAATTTATGTTCAAACTGTTGGGTGGGGGAGGGTATGGGGAAGGGAAGAATAAGAGGGGAGGGGGGTGATCTGGGATGGGGGGGGGGTCTCAGTAGAAAGAGATTAATAGCATTTTAATTACTCGTAGATTAAGCCATATAGGATTGTCTAATCATTTTCATTAGTAATTAATAACTCTCTGTGTCTCCGTACTAAATATATATGGGGCCTGTTCCTCAAGTAGACACTCTATTGAGGAGGAATGGTGAATCCAAGGGTACCATAGTAGTTTGTGTTTGTCCCAAGAGTCTCCTAGCTTTGCTTGTATCTCTTTCATAAGCATGGTGTCATTAGGGTGTCTATCCATCTGGTAATAGGGGGGATGGTTTCGGTTTTCCAGAATTGGGAAATGATATGACGGGCTACGGACAAGAAGTTTAGTTTTAAGATTAATTAGGTATAGCCTGGAATTCCACTCTTAAACTAACCAAAAATGTAAACAGGATAGGGGTACCACTGAGTTTGTGACCCAGTTTTGGTGATGAACAGACCTCATTACTAGCATAAAAATCACACTAGCAGGATTGTCAGATCCAGGGTTAAAAGCAGAGGAACTTGTATACATAGCTCAACTTTATCACCCATCATAAAGGAACCAATAGGGATAATCAGTTGTCATGGCCAAGTTATTTATTTATTTTTGTTAAGTGAAATCTGCAAAGCTTTTTAGCTGTAAATAAGGCATACATAAAATACAGTTATGTAAGTAATAGAATCCTGTTTTAATGCTTGTTTAAAATAGAACCAGGCTTTTTCATTCTTCTGATACATTAATTTGTATAGGCGAGCTGTATTCCTACCATCCAGTGTAACACAGCTCACCCATAAGAATGAATAGGGCCACAGTGCCCATGCACACGGTGAAGATGGGCCTGTTAGAAAGGCTGCATGATGCCGGGCAAGGACCCACAGTGAGATTTACTGAAATGTAGAGCAAGGTAAACATTTAACATAGCAAAAATAAACTTACACTTTAAGAAAAAAATGATTTTAACTAATAAAGCAGAATGATGATTGGTAATGCTATTAAACAGTGGCTGTTTTTGTGGCCTTATGGAGCATTTTATTCCTTACGAATTTAGGAAGGAGAATTGATGATAGTTGCTGGGATATTTTATTTTACCTTCCACTGGAGCCATATTCCAGGAGGTGAAGAGTAATACATGATGGATCTGAGTCTGTTTTTAACCTAACCAACTATATAACTGCGTAGCCATGTATGAGATGAATGGAATCACCTTTTGGCACTGGAGCCGGCACAAACAGTTCTTCATTAAAGTGTGGCTCTTCTCCAATGAACTCTGTACAAGGGATCGTGCCGGGCGGCGTGCGCAACATGCGGCGTGAAATTCCAGCTTTTTTGAAACAGAAAAGTAAACATTGGTTAAAACATATGTAAAAGGCAAGTTAAATGTTTACTTTTAAACAACGGAGGCCAAGTTGTTGCTCCTAATTATCCTCATCAAAGCACTATCATAGAAGAGGATTTAGATCAAATGATCAGGCAGTTTCAAATGCTGCAGACTAAAAGCCTGCATACTGATTGTGCAGTTTTTAGTTTCTCTAAGGCTAGGTAATGTAAACGCCTTCTTGAATCTGTTCAATTTGTATCCAGATAGGCAGGTCATTGCACTACATAGTTGTTAGTAAATCTAAAGGATCTATGCAATCAAATTGTAACATGTATAGTCTGTTTTACTATCCTTAGAGGTGGTGGGCTGTGCATAACACGTCAGGAGATAGGCTTACCATTATTCTCTAATGTTGGGAATTAGAGCATGTGCATTATAGCACAACCCTCCATGTCCCAGGAAACTAAGGTACAGTTTGGCACCGCAAATGACCAGTATTACATGATTGCCATTTGTCCCTGTTTGCTGGGGACAGTCCCAGCTTTGAGGGGTCTGTCCAGCAAATAAGCAACCGTAGGGGTGTAGTCCCACCTGCAGTACAGCCATCCCAATTTAAAGCTGCTGGACTCTGTAGCCGACTGAGCATGTACAGCGATAAAACCAGTTAGGCTGTATGTCAGAAAAATGCTGACATGGAGGAGAGAGCAGAGGGATGAGCTTGTCATTCTGCTGCTGCTCCTTTACTACCCAATTGCAAGTTAAAGGCAGGGAGGTGACCAGGCTGTATTGATGAACTTCAAAGAAGAGAAAAGTCTGGTCATCAACTTGGCTCTACTGTCTGGCAGGCTGTGTAAATGTCAAGACCGGATCATTATAAATACAAATCATTTTATGAGCAAAACATCCCCTATATACAGTATCCCAGATAGCAAGCCATTGTACTGCAAGTTTGAAAATGACTTGCTAGGCTATTGCTAGACTTGCCAGGCCTCACGAGTTTGTTGCACAATCGCAGCAAGTCGCATTGCATGACTCCGGATCAACTTTCTTTGCAAACATTCTGCAAGTCTGCTGCAATTTCTGGTTCCGTTGTGTTGTGCAATAGTCATCCCACCACAAGGGGCACTGTGGCTGAATCTTCATGCTGTAGACTCACCACTGCAACTTGTCTCTTGCTAGAGACCTGCCACACAAATTTGCTACAAATTGGAAAACTGTCAACTAGAACTTGTGCTTCAGGTTCTGAAAATGTGCAGCAACTTAACATACTTACAATTTAAACCGCCACAAATTTGTTGCAAGCTATCCTTTCCTTTCTATCTGGGATGTGCTCCAACTGCACTTTTAGTGGTTTCCCAGATAGCAAGGATAACTTTCCACAAATTTGTGGCGGTTTAAATTGTAAGTCTGTTAAGTTGCTGCGCATTTTCAGTGGCAAGTTGTACACTTGCAGAGCACCTGAAGCACAAGTTCTAGTTGACACTTTTCCAATTTGTAGCAAATTTGTGTGGCAAGTCTCTAGAAAGAGCAAAGTTGCATTGGTGAGTCTACAGCAAGATCTCTGCAAGTCACAGTGACCCATGTGGTGGGATGACTATTGCACAACATAACTGAACCAGAACTTGCAGCAGACTTGCAGAATGTTTGCAAAGAACATTGATCTGGAGTCATGCAATGTAGAATTGCTGTCATTGTGTAACAAACTTTTGAAGCCTGGCAAGTCAAGCAATAGCTTAAGTCATTTTCAAACGTGCAGCTCAATTGCTTGCTATCTGGTTTGCTTAGAGTACAGATTTACAAATGTAATATTTTGCAGCCTACCTATTTTTTTTTTTTGAGACACAGTACATTTTCATAAGTACAGGAAAATGCCAGATGATCCTGCCAGAAATGCAGTAGAGATGCCCTAGGGCAGTGATGGTGAACCTTAGCACCCCAGATGTTTTGGAACTACATTTCCCATAATGCTCATCTACACTGCAAAGTGCATGAGCATCATGGGAAATGTAGTTCCGAAAACATCTGGGGTGCCGAGGTTCGCCATCACTGCCCTAGGGTGACAATGCTTATTCTCCATAGATGCAATACAAAGAGTGAGCATTGTCACCCTAGGACAGGATGTGTGTTACTGGTGGGATCACAAGTAAAAAAAGAAAATGAATGCAGCCACCACACATAAGAACTGATTGGCTGCAATATATTACATTTTTGATTAGATTCGATTTATCAGCCATGTACATGAGAAGGAATTAAAAATAAATTGTCTGTCTGGTTTAAGTTTTAATGTCGAGAATTAGGCCTACCATGTTCAGAAACTGAAACAAAGTTGTTTATAAATTATATAGTTAACCAGTGCCCACAGGCCAGACTTTAACGTGGGGCAAAAGGGGAAGCTGCCCCGGGCCCAGTCGTTGGGCCCAAAGAAGCTGCCCCTTGAGCCCATGCTGCCTGCAAATACTTTTTCTGGCTTTGCTTATTTAATTTTACTGAGATGACGTCCGATCAGCATTGCATAGTACTTTGTTCCTCCCTTGCCTTGCGCTGCATAGAGTGACCTTGCACGTGACATTAGGACGTCTCATGCCAGGTTGTGTGGGCAGACAAGAGATTGAAGTGTCTGAGGGAGGGGCCAGATATGGACATCAGCAGCACACAGTGACACTTGTTATAAAGAGCTGCAGTGTGCTATGATGACTGCTATGCTTAGTAAATGGGATGTTGTACCATATGGAGGGTTTAGTGGCAGTGTCCTATACAAACTACTGCCTGCAGGAAATACTGAGTCTTTCATCCTTTTCATGTTGGATTAGGTTTATTTTTCATATGCACATAATGGGCTAACAGAAAGAATATGATTTACGGATATCGCCCGCCAGGCTTGTGGTTGGTATCTCAGCAGAGTTTGGTATGAGAAGTGAGTTTCATATTATATTATGAATATTTACTCATTACTGTGGGCAGAGCTGTTACTTCATACAATTTTATTGTGTGTGCACTAAAACTCAACAGAACATTTCACAAACATAGCTGTGCCTCAGCTTCAAGGGGTTCAATGTAAAGAGTTTGCTTAAAGAATGTGACACAATCTGCACAGCTCCAACAAAACTTGCCATATTCTATGTAATATACTTATCTCCTATGATCATAAACACCATCTAGTGCTTTATTTGTTTTTAAATACCTAATTCAGGAAAAAATAAAACACAATATGGCCACTAGATGGCGATTATGGTCATACAAAGATAATTATACAGTATTATACAGTATTATACAGAATATGGCAGAATTTTTATTTTTTTTGACAAGGCAGAATGTGATCCCGCTTGTACAAGCATAAAGAAACAAAATCTTTAACAAATTGTAGTTTTACATTTGTTTTTACTGTCCTCACTTACAATACTAAATCTGGCAGCAGGAAGTTTTATAACGCAACCCTTCCTTATGTCACTATTTATAGAAGCTGCTGCCAGATATAAACTAGTCGGCTTATAAGCAGCTCACCAAAGTATAGTCATTTAACTAAAACTCTGCTTCAATCTTCTCCCCAATTATTCCTCCTGTGGGAGTTGCAATCTTGCCTCTTGCAGAGCATAGATGAATGGGAGTCAGGCTGCCAACCAAAGCCTGCATGACAAAGACAACTCTTCTCTTCCTGTGATAGTGATGTGTCACTGCTCTCAGCATAAGTCAGCAGCCACGGAAAAGGTTGGCGAGATAAGGGTTTAGAGCAGGGATCCTCAAACTACGGCCCTCCAGCTGTTGCAGAACTACACATCCCATGAGGCATTACAAAACTCTGACATTCACAGACATGACTAGGCATGATGGGAATTGTAGTTCCTGAACAACTGGAGGGCCATAGTTTGAAGACCTGTGGTTTAGAGCCTGACTTTTGACAAAGTCAAAATTAGCATATAGGGGACAGCACTGTTTTGTCTGTTTAAGCTGCATGTTTTGAGATAAGAACCTGTTTTAAACAGTTAATGAAGAAGGTACAACTTTACCTACATGCTCAGGGAATAGGTTTACTTAATTGTACTCAATCTATTGTGACCTTTTAGAGCAGAACTCCAGACAAAAAAAAAGGTAAAAAATAACCAATTTACAGATAAACCAGCTTTTGTAGCAATATTTAATTTTAATGCAGAGCTTTCCAACGCAGTACTTCTTTTCCACCACAAGATGTCCTTAGTCTGATAGCCAGCATCTTTCAACCCACTTCCTGTGAACCCAGGTCACCCTGGACCCACAGCCTGCAGCTGAACAGTGAAAGCAGATCAGTGGTGATCTAATTTCTCTGTCACTCTGCTTTCTCCTCCTATCAGCATGTTCCTTGTCAGCACATTAACTTTTTTGTTCCTTCTGCACCTTCAGCTACTTACACTGCCTGCATTAAAAATATGTTTATTGATGTATTCATTATTACAGATCCACATTACTTTGTATCATTACCATCTGCCTAGAGTTAAGCCTTAATCAAGTCTGTGTAAATTCAGGTTTCAGGCAGCATATACAAGCCAGGAATTTGTTCTTTAGGCCTCGTTTAGACTAGGCGGTTGGGAGGGGGGCATTAAAAACTCAAGGTTGAGACGTGTTTTTAGCACCTCTTCCCCGCAACCGCCCCCTCTTAACTTCAATGGCAGCAAATGTGATCTCATGCCGCAGTTGCAATGTTTTGCTTCACACCCATGGCAAAAACTATCCACCATATCATGACCAGCGGGTGGCAAGCGACCCATGCAAACAAATAGGGAAGTGCCGCAATGCACATAGTTGCAGCTTTGTTTGGCAAAAATGGGTTTAAAACAGGCGGTGAGGAGGCATCGCATTGTGGTGGGTTTAGCCATACTGCTGCTAGTTAGAATAATTCTAAAATTGTGGCATTTGAGCACTGTGTTGGTGTAATATTGTAAACAATCAATAAGTAAATGTATCATTCCATTCTGCCTTACCCTTATGAGAACCTGGGATGAACCACAAGCAGCCGTTATGTTCAGTTGCATCTTCTACAGCAATCCAGAATCCTATGATCCGACCAAGGGGCTCCGTGTGCAGGAAGGTGGCATCCTGGTGAGGTGTGACTGGTGCAAAAATGAAGTGGGTTTAAACAACAAGCAGAGCTGACAAAATAAAAGCATTTACTGTGGAGTTCTTTATCAAAGTTGGCTCTGAGAAGAACATCTAAACACAAGAACAAAAAGTTGGTAAACTCAAACCCAAAAAGTGAAGTATGTTATAGAGGACAAGAAAAGTTCATTGTTCCTAAACAGTATCATAAAAAATGACTTTTTGTCTTGAAATCCTCCTGATATATAGCATATAGCCCATGCACTCCTGTGTATACAGCCTCACATCTTTATATCTGCAGTGTGAGTTCTAAGGCACTGCTTCCTCTGAGTGCTAGGCCAAGGAGATCTGGAGTGACATTTGGTGATATCACTACCAGGAGTGGCTGGTCAATTAGGGGTGCAGGGGCGCTGCCCCCTAGTTTGCATGTGGGGCGCCGGACTCATACGTTTGTCTGATGTTTTTTCTTCTTCCAAGCACACGATTAGAGCCTGAGGCTCTAATGGGCTTGAAAAAGGTTGGGCTCAACCACTTGTGACAATAGCAAATCAATATTAGCTATTGTCCTCCGGCTTCTCCTCCTGGCCAATCAGGACAGGAGGCAGATCATGTTGGCCAGGAGTAGAAGCCGAGGAAGCCATGGAGTGGTGAATGCAGGGGGACTCAGCCATGGAGGGGTGAGTGCGGGGGGACCGTGGAGCTGGGGGGGTTTGTTTGCCATCCCACCAAAAAAGTTTGGCACCAGCCGCCACTGATCACTACTGTGCTGATCACTTTCCTCCTTGCTGAAAGCTCTGAATGAGGAAGCAAAGCCCTGCTTCTATCAAGATGGCTGTCTCCACACAGAGACACAGTGCAGAACAAGGCATCGTAAGTCTGTAATAGGAATAGATCAGTTTTATGAAGATAACCGACAATAGTGGTGACTAGTTGGTTGCCTTTTATCGACCTTTCTCTTCACAGCTTCCAGAGTTCAGTTCTTCTAATATATTCCAGTTTACCAGTTCATAGATGTAATGGCTGCATTGGTTTTCAGTTTTGTTAGGCTAATAACGTTTTCAGCAGTTACCTGTTGATCTTGCTAGAAATTCAGTGTTCTGGTAAATTCCTGCGAGTTGAACTGATATCTCCAACAATGTTACCTTTCTTACAAGCTATCTTCTCTACTAATCCCCCCCGCCCATCATGTACTGGAGATGGAAAGAAGGATGTGTTTGTATCCAAACCAGAAGAGCAGCCTAAGGTGACAACACTGCACCCTCCATAGATACAATGCAATGTGTGAGCATTGTCACCTTAGGGCAGAATGTGCGGAAATCGCAAGATCATTAGGTGGGGGAAAAAAAAAAAAACGGAAAAAAGGAAACTAATGCAGCCACAATATTTAAGAACTGAAAAGCTGCAATATAGAGAATTTTGTTTTTTAGGATTAGATTTCTTTTAAAAAGTTATGTGTAAAAGAGGAATGGTTGTGGATTAAAAATACATCTTTGCTGCTAAGATTACAGGATAGACCACCTAACCTTGGCACCCCAGATGTTTTGGAACTACATTTCCCATGATGCTCATGCATTCTGCAGTGTAGTTGTGCATTATGGGAAATGTAGTTCCAAAACATCTGGGGGTGCCAAGGTTTGCCATCACTAACCTAGAGTATTTGTAATATACAGTATAGTATAGCTGATACAGAAGAACCTTTAGGCCTCATGCACACAAAGCATAAAAGCAGTAAGACTATTGGGGGATTTACTAAAACCGAATCTGCTGCAGCTGCGTATAGTAACCACTTAAAGTGATTGTAAAGTCTCATTTTTTTTTTTCTTTAAAAATAACAAGCATGTTATTCTTACCTGCTCTGTGCAGTGGATTTGCACAGAGCAGCCCTGATCCTCCTTTTCTCTGGTCCCTCGCCGACTCTCTTGGCCCCTCCCTCCTGTCAAGTGCCCCCACAGAAAGCTTCTTGCTATGGAGGCACCCGAGCCACAGCTCCCTGTGTCCATTCAGACATGGAGCCGCAGTTTGGCCCCGCCCCCTCTCTCTCTCTCTCTCCTCATTGGCTAACTGACTTTGATGGACAGCAGTGGGAGCCAATGGCGCCGCTGCTGTGTCTCAGACAAACAGGGGGGAGAGTCCCGAACATCGCTAGAGGAAGATCGGGCTCAGGTAAGTATTAGGGGGGCTGAGGTGGGCTGCTGAACACAGAAGTTTTTTTTTATCTTAATGCATAAAATGCATTAAGATAAAAAACCTTTTTACAATCACTTTAAGCTTAATTGAACAAGCTGAAATTAGAAGCTGATTGGTAACTATACACAGCTGCAGCCCCCCCCCCCCCCCCTCCAAGTTTACATGCACACATAGGCATTTAAAAGAGGTGAGCCTACTGTCTGAAAAAAAAACACTAAAAGGCACACTCAGGAGAGCAGCTGAAAAGTAAAATAACAAACAAACTGCAGAACACGTCTAAATCCCAGATAGCAAGGATAACTTGCCACAAATTTGTGGCAGTGTTGAATTGTAAGTCTTGTTAACTTGCTGCACATTTTCACTGGCAAGTTGTACAGTTAGAGAGCACTTGAAGCGCAAGCTCTAGTTGACACTTTTCCACTCTGTAGCAAATTTGTGTGGCAAGTCTCTAGCAAGAGCAAAGTTGCAGTGGTGAGTCTACAGAAAGATCTCTGCAAGCCACAGTGCCCCTTGTGGTGGGATGACTATTGCACAACATAACTGAGCCAGATCTTGCAGCAGACTTGCAGAATGTTTACAAAGAAAGTTGATCTGGAGTCATGCAATGCGGACTTGTTGCAATTGTGCAACAAACTTGTGAAGCCTGGTAAGTCTAGCAATAGCTTAGCAAGTCATTTTCAAACTTGCAGCTCAATTGCTTGCTATCTGGGAATGCACGTAAATGCTAGAGGTATCTAGCATTTCAGCAATAATGCATTCCAATGGTCAGAAAAAAAAAAATATTCTGGCCAATAGAATGCATTAATGCTCAAATACTAAACACATCTAAACGCATGTGAAACATGTGGCTTTTAGCACTTTTTAAGCAGCATTTTTCTGTTCTGGAGTTCAGAGGGGCTTTAACAGACCCCCCATTGTGCATGAGGTCAATAGGCGAACTCTACCATTCACAACATATTACACCCATAGTTAGGGTGTAACATGTAACACTGCCAAGCGAACCCCCACCCCACTCCCTAAACAGCCCCCATGACAGGGTATGGGAGTTCTTCTCCCCTGCAAAAGCTGTCATTTTTTAATTTTGTGCAGCTGTGTGTGGCTCCACCCTTACAGCTTTGTCATTGATTCATAGAGATCTGTGAATGAATGAACTACAGGTCTCGTCTGCAACCACAGAAGTCAGACTTGTAGTTCTCAATGGAATACAAGTGTGGTGAGCACAGCACTGATAGTCCAATGACACTTCTCCAGCAACCCAACTGAAAGCCTGTACCTCTGTATAAACATGGAGCCCAAGGAAGAGTGTGCAGGAGCTTGGCACTGCACCTGTTATCCACTGATTGCGCGGGCAAAGCCCTGCAGGCTTCTATGCAGAAAGATTTTCTTTTTTTTCTAGAATATGGACTTAGCCTTTAGCACTTTACAGCACTGCCAAGCAGGAAACAGATCCCACATAAGTAATATGGAAATACGCCTGCCCCATGGACATACATATTTACAAACCATACAAAGGAAAATCTATTTTTTTTTTTAAGATAAGTTATAACAGACAATTGCCCAGTTCCACCCTTTTGGTCCCATGTAAAAGGTACACATCGCTATTAGATCACCCAATCCTTCCCAGGCACCTGAATCTGCCAGCAGGGGCACTAAACATAAATGGGGGGGCTGTTTGTATTTCGCCTACAGAGAGAGGTAGGGTAAGAAGAATATGGACCGCTCTGCCACCAAATCGCACAAGGGAAAGGGAGGAGTCAAGGATTTTCATTCTGACCAATCTGTAATTGTAGTGTTTGCAGGTACCACAACACTTGTAAGCCAGCATGGAGTCTTTCTTTAAAGTCCAACTGCTGGCTAAAAAAGAGATCCTTCTCTACCTGTCCCAGTATAGAAGGACGGTGACACAACATCTGCTGGATTTCCTATTTACATATCTATTTTCAGGTATTGTAGGATCATAAACTGAGATTAAGGAATTACTAGCACACCTAAACATCCTATACGGCATATAAAGAGGTTATCTAGATGCCTTACCTTCTCCTCCAATGTTAGGTTGCTGCAATAATAATAAATGAAAATTGAAGGTTGTTACAACATTGTTATGTTATCATAACTTTTCACATACAGTATATAAACAACAGCAGTTCTCTGGAATAATATATATACCGGCCACTTTATTAGGTAGACCTGTTCAATTGTTTGGTAACACAAATTGCTAATCAGCCAATCGCACAGCAGCAACTCAATGCATTTAGGCATCTAGACGTGGTGAAGACGACTTGCTGAAGTTCAAACCGAGCATCAGAATAGGGAAGAAAGGGGATTTAAGTGACTTTGAACATGGCATGGTTGTTGGTGCCAGACGGCCCGGTCTGAGTATTTAACCGCTTCCCGACCGCCTCATGTAGATATACGTCTACAGAATGGCACGGGCAGGCAAAAGCACGTACCTGTACGTCCCCTTTAATTGCCTGCCCGTGGGTCACGCGCGTGCCAGCGGCGCGCTCGCGACCCGGTCGGGAGCTCCGTGACCCCGGCCGCGGGACCAGCGGACCCGATCGCCGCTGGTGTCCCGCGATCGGGTTACGGAGCTGAAGAACGGGAGAGGTATGTGTAAACAAACCTCTCCCCGCGCTTCCTACTCTGCCTGTCATTGATTGGCTGTTCCCGGTCATCGGGAAAGCCGATCAATGACGTCAGACGTCAGCCCCGCCCCCCTAATGTAAAAAAACACACACACGTCACAGCCCATAAACCCTCCCCTCCCCCTAGTGGTTAACTCTTTCACTACAACTGTCATTTATACAGGAATTAATGCATTTAAATAGCATTGATTGCTGTATAAATGACAACGGTCCCAAAAATGTGTCAAAAATGTCCGATGTGTCCGCCATAATGTCGCAGTCACAAAAAAAAAAAAATCGCTGATCGCCGCCATTACTAGTAAAAAAAAAATATTAATAAAAATGCTATAAAACTATCCCCTATTTTGTAAACGCTATAACTTTTGCGCAAACCAATCAATAATCGCTAATTGCGATTTTTTTTACCAAAAATATGTCGAAGAATACGTATCGGCCTAAACTGAGGAAAAAAAAAAATGTTTTTTATATATTTTTTGGGGATATTTATTATAGCAAAAAGTAAAAAATATTGCATTTTTTTCAAAATTGTCGCTCTATTTTTGTTTATAGCGCAAAAAATAAAAACCGCAGGGGCGATCAAACACCACCAAAAGAAAGCTCTATTTGTGGGAAAAAAAGGACGCCAATTTTGTTTTGGAGCCACGTCGCACGACCACGCAATTGTCAGTTAAATCGACGCAGTGCCGAATCGCAAAAAGGGGCCTGGTCCTTTGGCTGCCAATTGGTCCGGGGCTGAAGTGGTTAAAAAAAAATGTTGATCTACTGGAATTTTCACGCACACCCATACAGAGAATGGTCCGAAAAGAAGAAACTATCCAGTGAGCGGCAGTTGTGTGGACGTAAATGTCTTGTTGATGTCAGAGGAGAGAATGGGCAGACTGGTTCAAGATGATAGAAAGGCAACAGTAACTCAAATAACCTCTCGTTACAACTAAGGTATGCAGAATATCATCTCTAAATAGACAAAACATTGAACCTTGAAGCAGATGGGCTACAGCAGCAGAAGACCACACTGAGCGCCCATCCTGACAGCTAAGAACAGGAAACTGAGGCTAAAATTCGCATAGGCTCACCAAATTGGAAAAACTTTGCCTGGTCTGATCAGTCTCGATTTCAGCTGCAACATTCAGATGGTAGGGTCAGAATTTGGCATAAACAACATGAAAGCATGGATCCATCCTGCCTTGTATCAATGGTTCATGCTGGTGGTGGTGGTGTAATGGTGTGGGGGATATTTTCTTGGCACACTTTGGGCCCCTTAGTACCAATTGAGCATCATTTAAATGCCACGGCCTACCTGAGTATTGTTGCTGACCATGTCCAGCCCTTTATGACTACAGTGTACCCATCTTCTGATGGCTCCTTCCAGCAGGATAATGCACCATGTCACAAAGATCAAATCATCTCACCACTGGTTTATTGAACATGACAATAAGGTCACTGTACTCCAATGGCCTCCACAGTCAACTGATCTCAATCCAATAGAGCACATTTGGGATGTGGTGGAACAGGAGATTCACATTGTGGGTGTGCAGCCGACAAATCTCCAGCAACTGTGTGATGCTATTATGTCAATATGGACCAAAATCTCTGAGGAATATTTCCAACACCTTGTTGAATCTATGCCACAAAAGGCAAAAGGGGGTCCAACCTGTTACCAGCAATGTGTACCTAATAAAGTGGTCAGTGTGTGTGTGTGTGTGTGTGTGTACATATATATATATATATATATATATATATATATATTTATATTTTTTTTTTTTTTTTATATCACACACACACCAAAGCTTTAACCACTTCAGCCCCGGAAGGATTTACCCCCTTAATGACCAGGCTGTTTTTTTGCAATACGGTACTGCGTAACTGTCAATTGCACGGCCATGCAACGCTGTACCCAAATAAAATTGATGTTCTTTTTATTCCCACAAATACAGATTTATTTTGGTTATATCCGATTACCTCTGCGGTTTTTATTTTTGCCCAAAATGTTGAAAACATTTTTTTTTTACTTTTTGCTAAAACACATATCCAAAAAAAAAAAAAAATGTATTCTGCTACATATTTTTGATAAAAAAATCCCAATAAGCGTATATTGATTGGTATGCGCAAAAGTTATAGCGTCTACAAAATAGGGGATAGATTTATGGCATTTTTTATTATTATTATTATTTTTTTACTAGTAATGGCGGGGATCAGCTATTTTTAGCAGGACTGCGACATTGCGGTGGACAGACAATTTTGACACTTTTTATGGGACCATTGACATTACAGTGATCAGAGCAAAAAATATCAACTGATCACTGTATAAAAAACACTGGCAGGGAAGAGGTTAACATTAGGGGGTGATGAAGGGGTTAAGTGTTACCTAGGGAGGTGTTTCTAACTGTGGGGGGAGTGGACTGACTGGGAGTTCTGATCACCAGGAACAGACAAGGTCTCTCTACTCCCCTGTCACAACGGTGATCTGATTTGCTTACACTGGCAGATCCCTGTTCTGGCTCTCTGTGGATCGCTGTGGACCGATTGCGGGTTGCCGGCGGCCGCGGGCACGAACCTGCTATAGCTATTACACAAAGTGCCGTACTGGTACAGCGATTTGCTCAATAGAGCCGCCCTGCCACAGTATGTCTGCGGCGGCTTGTCGGCAAGTGGGTAAAGCCCATGCATACCATGTGCCTTAGGTGCCCTTTAATGCACCTTAGTGTATGTAAACCACAACAATGAACTTTTCTCACTTGCTCCCTTTTGTGTTGTAAGAAAGAGGGGTGGTGACATCATGATCTCCACCTCATTTAATCAGAGAAGGCCTTATATGCATTGAAAAAATACATCATGTTCAATTCAAAGTGATACTGAAGGATCGTTTTCTATTTTTTTTAAATAACAAACATGTCATACTTACCTCCACTGTGCAGCTTGTTTTGCACAGAGTGGAACCGAACATCCAATTTTGGGGTCCCTCTGCGGCTCTTGTGGCTCCTCCTCCTTTAATGCCCCCCCCCCCCCCCCATCCCCTTGCTTATCCTCACCTTGCCTTCACTCTATTGCCATTTCAAGTACTTTCAGGTATAGAAAGTAATTTGACTACTTCCCATTGCTCCCACAATGCAGCACTGGGTACCTAAGCAGCCAATCACCAAGTTAAGTACTGTCAAGTGGGGGCAGGGAGATAGTCCTCAGCCCCGTGTAAGCTCCATCCATACCGACTTGAAACTTGCATAGGATCTCTTCTTTGTGCTTCTCACTTTAAATTAAAGGAGAAGTGTGGGGAAAAAACAAACACACAAACTCACCTCCATACTACATCAGTGTAATGCAGCTGTCCCATACTGGCTCTAACACTGAGAACCAAGCTTTCAAATGACCGCTGATCGGTCTAGCGCTCATTAAAAAGCTGGGAAGGAGCGGGAGCAGCTGGCTCCAGCTCTCAGGAACATGCGGAGAGGCTGAGATACCTGCTGATCAGGTATGCGAGTGGATCCCAACAATATTGGTGGGATCCTTCCAGAGCCTGGTGCGGCTTTGCTACGTCAGCTGACAGCAGTCCACTGTTCGCTGACTCTGGGTCACAGAAAAGCAAGTGCACTCCTCTGACCTACAAGAGAAATATGGCCCAAAATGCTTTGGTCATACGTCTCTTTTAAAACATTTATTGCGGTATAAATTTTGATGCACACACTGTTTTGAAAAATGTTTGACTGACTTTAAATTGGAAATGTTGTAGCTATAGAATCACAATATATCGGTGCCTGAGGGTTACCTTAAAAATGTACATGCTCTGGACTATGACTGGCTTTACTAGGCCCAACCGCCGTCCCACCTCCTGTATAGAGAAAACAGAAATAAATCGTATCTGAGGAAAATTCTAAAGAAAATAAAGGCCATGCTGGAAGAATGCTCACATACCTGTATTTTGGGCGAATTGGTAATGCTTTTAAATACTGGGACATAAGCATGTAGAGCTGAAATTAAAGAAGAAAGTTAAAGGAGTAAGCCATCTTATTTGCAATTAAATAGAGCAGAGGTCTCCAAACTTTCTAAATAAATGGCCAGTTTACTGTTCTTCAGACTTTAGGGGGACTGGATTGTTGCCAGTGAGAGTAGAAAATGTCCTGTGTCAGTGGGCGTAAACAATGTCAAATCTTTAGTGGGAAGAATAATGCCCCATCATTGGTGTCAGCGGGAGAAATAATGCCCCATCATTGGTGTCAGTGGGAGAAAATAGTGCCCCATCATTGGTGTCAGCGGGAGCAATAGTGCCCCCTCATTGGTGTCAGTGGGAGCAATAGTGCCCCCTCATTGGTGTCAGTGGGAGCAATAGTGCCCCCTCATTGGTGTCAGTGGCAGGAATAGTGTCCCATCATTGGGGTCAATGGGAGGTATATTACCCTATCATTAGTGCAAGTGGGAGGAATAGAGCCCCATCATTGGTGCAAGTGGGAAGAATATTGCCCCGTTATTGGTGTCAGTGGGTGGAATAATGCCCCGTCATTGGTGTCAGTGGGAGAAATAGTGCCCCATCATTAGTACAAGTGGGAGGAAGCATGCCCCATCATTAGTGCAAGTGGGAGGAAGCGTGCCCCATCATTAGTGCAAGTAGGAGGAAGCGTGCCCCATGATTAGTGCAAGTGGGAGGAATAATGCCCTATCATTAGTGCAAGTTGGAGGAATAATGCCCCATCATTGGTGTCAGTGGGAGGAAAAATGCCTCGTCATTGGCGCAAGTGGGAAAAATAATGTCCCATCATTGGTGTCAGAAGGTGGAAGTATGCCCATCATTGGTATCAGTGGAATAGTAATTTGTTGTTGGTGTCAGTGGCAAGAATTATGCCCCCCATTGTTGGTGTAAGTAGGAGGAGTAGTGCCCTAAGGGCCATATAAATGCCAGCAAAGGGCCACAGTTTGGAGGCCACTGAAATAGAGCAATAGCAAACAATGTGGTAGTATTTCTGCTGCTGGAATAGAACAGATGAAAATATTAAGGAAAAAGATTCCACACTCGGTCCCCATCAACCCAGGCATCACTGGGTATAAGGGATTTCGTAAACCAATGAAGACGCAGAGAAGACCCCCTAAATTACTCAACTTAGAGACCAGACATCCTATTCTTCTCTAAACACCTTCTAATATCAAACGGTCAGTACTGGAAACAAGGAATTCTACTATGCTAAATACAGCCATCAGCAACATACAATATACATTTTCTTACCGTGCCCTACTTTATTCACTGATTTTTCCTTTGCTAGGAGAAATTCACCTGTAAAAAAAATGAATCAATTGTCATTGATTTATATACATTTACTGTAATTATTATAACATTGCTATTGTAGTGCTCAGCAGATTCTATAGATTCTAAAGCTGGCCATAAACTGTATACATTTTCAATCAGTTCCTGCAGGCTTAAAACTTGGCATATACTTTACAGTTTTATTGTATATCTACAATTTCCTTTAGATTTACTGCACTTGAATAGATGGATGCATCCAGGTTAAGAAAGAGTGAGCTTTCAACGGACGAGGGTCAAACCCCAAAAAACATGATCTATGTTTTATTTACAAGTTACCAAAATAAATAGGATTTGCAATGATCAGACATTCTCAAGACCTTTCTTTATGATACTCCTCACCCATTACTACAGCTATCACAGGCTGAAGGGACCACCATACATGAGATCTGAGCAGCCACAGCCGTCTCTACAAAGTCTAAGCCCCCGTACACACCACAAAATCTGTCGGATTTTTTCGGACGGATTTTGTCCGAAACTGGTGTTGCATACACACGGTCGGACAAAGTTGTCGGAAAATCTGATCGTTCTGAACGTGGTGACGTTCGTTGCGTAACACGGAACTACGTAGAGGCTAGTAGCCAATAGCTTTGGTCTCGTAATTTGATCTGAACATGCGTGGTCTGTCGGAATTCCCTACACACGATCGGAAAAAGTCCAATCGGATTTTGTTGTTGTAAAATTTGAGATCCTGCTTTTTCAGACGGAAAAAGCCCGCTAGAGCCCACACACGATCGGATTTTCCGACAACATAATCCGATCACTTTTTCCATTGGAATATCCGACTGTGTGTATGGGGCGTAAGGCTACCTCACACATCCACTGATTATGCATCAACAGGGATGAGGACTAAACCTGGCAAAATTTGTCCAGTTTAGCAGGGATTGGAGACATTTTAATCTATGTGTGGCTGTCATTGTTCGAATGGAAATGTTGGAAACATTTTGTTGATCAGTGGCTGCAGCTGCTGTCCTTGTCTGGATGGAGGAATCCATTGTTTTATTTCATTCAACCAGCTGATTGAATGGAAAACACAGATCTATGGCCAGCTTTATTTTAAACCTAAATTACATACAGTCCATATAGGTAGCTTGGCAATATGTTCACTTTAAGCAATGTCTCTGCTTAGTGCAATGTAAAAATCTATATCACGCACTTATGTTACCTTTATCATTGAACACCCCTTTCTCAAAAAAGAAGCGTATCTTGTCTCCACTGGTAAGGAAATAATCAGCGCTCCCCTGTAAGAAGGATACACTTAAAGAAAAACTTAAATATACTTTAAAGTGATATTATACAACGTTTTAACCACACAGGAAGTCACACGCTTTGGAAAGTTTTGTTCCCAAACACCTCAGATCATCCTCATTTCTAACCATGTTATTAAAGTGACTTTAAAGCCAAATTGTTTAACATTTTAAATTAGATGCGTATAGTATGACTTTCATGCTCTTGCTATTCTTTTCAAAAATTACTCTTGGTTCTTGCTCCGCTAACTGTGCCCCAGCTGGCCGACTTCTGGAATGTGGGTACCCCTTGTAACTCCCAGGACCTGTGGAGTCTCACCAGATTTTCCAGTATGGACATGCTCCTGTTTAGAGCTAAAACCTTATGTGCAGCTGTTTCCAGCACCACATACACAAGCAGATGGAGAGGCACAAAGGCAAAGCCACAGCTAAAATCAGAATCCTGCCAGACCCCTGTGAAGGGGAAATTTCACTCACTTCTTGTCTACAGTAGTCACTGGAAGAGAAAGCGAAAGGTCCCCCCAACAGGTTTCACGGAAAAGAAAAATTCTGATATTCTAACCGTTTCCTTCCGCCCAACAAAAAAAAAGTATTGGCTGGAGTTAATATTGTAACCACTTGACCTCCGGAAGATTTACCCCTCTTTCTGACCAGGCTATTTTTTGCTATACGGCACTGGTATTTGATCACTTCAGCATTTTTCTTATTTTTACGCTAAAAACAAAAAACCACCAACAATTAAAAAAAAAAAAAAAAAACAATATTTTATACTTTGCGCTCTAAAAGACATCCAATAAAAAAAATGTAAAAAAATCTAATTTCTTCATCAATTTAGGCTATTATGTATTCTGCTACATATTTTTGTTTAAAAAAATTCCAATAAGCATATATTGATTGGTTTGCACAAATGTTTTTGCGTCTACAATTATGGGATATTTTTTATAATTTTTTTTACTAGTAATGATGGCGATCAGCGACTTATAGTGAGACTGATATTGCGCTGGACAAAATCAGACACCTGACACTTTTTTGGGTCAGGATCAGTACTAAAAAGATGCACTGTCACTGTACTAATGACACTGGCAGGGAAGGGGTTAACATCAGGGGCTTTTACTAGTGCAAGACATGAATTGGTGTTTCTGCTTTACAGAAACACAGGATCTATGTCTTCTGTACTGACAGAATGACAGTCTGCCTTGTTTACATAGCAGTATCATACATATCAGTGTAATGAATGAACAGCAAGTGCCGGCGGAGATCGGTTTTGCGGCACCCACTGATCAGCTCCCGCTGGGTAAAATCACAGCGGGAGCGAGCTGCTGGCGGCGCACACTCACGAAAACCCAGAAGTGCAGAATCATCCGATTCTACACAGCGCAGCCACTCTGTAGCAGTAAATCTGCTATGGGGCGGTCAGCAAGTGGTTAAGCTGTGTTCAGTCTAAATTGGCAACTAATGCCCCGTACACACGATAGGATTTTCCGATTGAAAATGTGTGATAGGAGCTTGTTGTGGGAAATTCCGACTGCGTGTAGGCTCCATCAGACATTTTCCATCGGAATTTCCGTCACACAAAATTTGAGAGCTGGTTCTCAAATTTTCTGACAACAAAAACCATGTTGTCAGAAAGCCATGTGTACACAATTCCGACGCACAAAGTTCCCCGCATGTTTGTAATCAAGCAGAAGAGCCGCACTGGCTATTGAACTTAATTTTTCTCGGCTCGTGGTACGTGTTGTACGTCACCGCGTTCTTGACGTTCGGCATTTCCGACCAACTTTGTGTGACCGTGTGTATGCAAGACAAGTTTGAGCCAGCATCCGTTGGAAAAAAAAACATATATTTTGTTGTCGGAAAATCCTATCGTGTGTACAGGGCATAACATGGAACAATAAAACTAGACAGCGATGCATCTAATTTTTTGCGACGGTGTGGGCCATATAATATAGTACATCATTTGAAAGCTATTAATAGCTATAGGTCCCATGTTGTAAGTGTCCTGCTAGGGTTTGCTGGTCTTTTAAGGGTCATTCTACCCAAAAGTGATATTTTACTAATAGGTGGAACCTAGTGGGCTGATTATATGTATTAGATGGTCCATCAGCAGCAAGAGGTCTGTGCCATGATTCCCAGCTCTGTTCCTATCTCACTGGGGGTTTAGTAAATTCCCACCCAACTTTACATGTCCCAGTTTCACCCAACACAGTGGGAACCTCTCATAATCGACACAGCAGGTGTGCAGACCTGGAAGATCTCATCAATAGAGTCCCCAAGAGATAAAAGAAAGTCAAGAATTGGGCAGATTTCATTTTCTAGCATTTACCAATGTCGTTTTCTATGCAAAACTGAAAATCAGTTCTGCATAGAAAGATTATTTTATTCCGTTAGGTATGTTCCTGTCACACTGAGCATTTGTTTGGAGTTGGTGGCATTAGGATATGACCTGTTGCATACCTGGGCTTGGAGCTGTTCTTCTTGCTGTGTGGAGAACTCTGTTCGTAAGTGAGGAGGCACGTCCATCTCTTGTATTATACTCCCGATTTCTTCCTTCATGGACTTGCATTCTTCTTCATTAAACAGCCTCTCCAGAACCAGAAACCCATTTTCACGGAACTGCACATCAAACATCCAATAGTTCATCCAAGACATTAATGAGAACATTTATAACTCAACAAGACTACAGCTATAAGGAGGATTACATTTTTTTGCTACCAAGAGATTTACCACTCACTGACAGTTGCCTCTTTAGGTAGAGCTACACAGGAGATTTTAACTGAGCTACAACATTTGCTAGAGATTAAAGCTCCAGCCTCCTTCAGAAAAAAATAAAAGTCAGCAGCTACAAATACTGTAGCTGCTGACTTTTAATATTAGGGTACATACCTGTCCAGGAATCCAGCAGTGTCCTCACCCAAGCCAATTTTTCAAGCGCCTAACAGGGGTGCTGTCGCCACCATCTCCCCTAAGGGAAACCAATGGTAAAGGTTTCACATCCGGTTCCCTACTGCGCATGTGCAAAGCGAGCTGCTTTTTGAGAATGGGCCAGCTGTGGGGGGAAGGAGGAGGAGGGGGGCCGAACTTCTGGCTCTGTTTGCCCCTTCCCCCCCAAAAGGTGCCAAATGTGGCATCGGAGAACGGGAGTAGGTAGACAAGCGGAGCTTCCCCGTTTTGGATGGAGCTCTCCGTTTTAATTGCTAAGAGTAGCAATTGATTATTAAGCATTATTAAGCTTTTTTTGTTCTAGGAGGGAGTTGATGCCAGACACAGCCAGGAAAGTAGAATTTCCAAAAGAAGCCTAGCAATGACAGCCCTTACATTTATTTCAATACGGGAGACCCTTGGGACCTATTCAGACCTTTAATGCATGTTATGTTACATAATAACCTGCATTGCATTAAGGAAGCTTATTCGTTTAAATGGGCCACAAACTCAAACCTTAAATCAGCCCAATCAGTAGTTTTTTTTTACTGTGCACTGTGGTGTGCAGTGATTTCCAAGCTGTGGCCTGGGGGCAGGAAGCAGCCCTATGGTTGCCCTTTTCTGGCCCTTGAAGCACTATTCCTGCCACTGATACCAATAATAGGGCACTATTCTTCCCACTGACACTAATCGGGCACTATTCCTCCCACTGGTACCAACAATAGGGCAATATTCCTCCCACTGACACCAACAATAGGGCACTATTCCTTCCACTGACACCAACATTAGGGCACTATTCCTTCCACTGACACCAACAATAGGGCACTATTCCTTCCACTGACACCAACAATAGGGCACTATTCCTCCCACTGACACCAACAATAGGGCACTATTCCTCCCACTGACACCAACAATAGGGCACCATTCCTCTCACTCATATCAATGAGGGCACATTGTTTACTCCCAGGGCATTTTCTACCCACACTGGCCACAGCCCAGTCCAGCCAAAGCCTGAAGATCACTCCACTGGCTCTTTGTTGGAAAGTTTGGAGACCTCTGGTTTAGTATGTTACTGTGCTGTTCAAAATATATGGCACTATAACATATTAAGCTGTGTGTGATATGTGTTTTGCTGTGTGTTGCAGTATCACATTAAGGCCTCATTCACACTGGGGTTTTTTTGTAAACGCTTTAATCCTGGCAAGAGAAATGCAGCTTTAAAAGCACGTTTAAGCTGCATTGTTGCAAATGCGTTTAGCGCATCAAGCATTTGGTCTTTTATTTCTTTAATTAAGCAAAATATTAATATATAATGGCCACTGAAATAAAAAAAAAACAGTCAGTTGCTAATCGCACCTAGTGCTTAGGCCTGTTTAGACCCTTTACAAGTGTTTAGGTGTGTTTTTGCGTTTTTATTTCTGCCAAATTCACTCCTTTCTTTAAAGCATAAGTGATTTTTGTTATGCCTCTAAATGCGCCTGGACACATAAGCTAACATGGAGGGACATTTAGAGGTAGAAAAAAAAGTCAAACGCTTGTAAGACCTCATCTGGAATATGCAGTTCGGTTTTGGACACCAGTTCTCAAATGGGATATGGGGGAACTGGAGAAAGTGCAGAGAAGGGCAACCAAACTGATAAGAGGCATGGAGGAGCTCAGCTATGAGGAAAGATTAGAGGAACTGAATTTATTCTCTTGAGAAGAGGAGATTAAGGGGGGATATGATCAACATGTACAAATATATAAGGGGTCCATATAGTGAACTTGGTGTTGAGTTATTCACTTTAAGGTCATCACAGAGGACAAGGGGGCACTCTTTACGTCTAGAGGGAAAGAGATTAATGGCCCCATTAGTACACATGATCCGAAAATCGGATGAAAAATACCACTTTTGACGCGATCGTACGATAATCGGATCGTTAGTACGGAGCTTTCGAGAGCCGATCATGACAATTCATCCTATATTATTAGATCGGACAAGCACGAAAATTTCTCGTACAATACCAGATCATATGATTTTCATTTAGTCAGTTCAGTTGTTGTCCGAAAATACAATACAAATACATTACAACACATGACATCACTTCCGATTTTTTTTTTTTTTCTGTCGTACGAGAATTTTCGTGACTTTAGATATTCGACGTTTTTTTAGCTCAAGTGTGCACAAGACCTAAAACTGACACCTTGCATTTTGAGAGAATCATTCTAGCATTTCGAAGAATACATTTTCAGATGATAGACTTTATAGGCATAACATAGGTATAAATTAAAGTTAATTTATTACAAAAACATCCAAGACAATTACATAAAAATTCATTGGCTATTCATATGAATTTTAATGTAATTGTCTTGTATGTTTTTGTAATAAATTAACTTTTAATTTATACACGTGTTTTGCCTATAAAGCAGGGGTCTCAAACTGGCGGCCCTCCAGCTGTTGCAAAACTACGAGTCCCATGAGGCATTGCATGGCTGACAGTTACAAGCATGACTCCCACAGGTAGAGGCATGATGGGACTTGTAGTTTTGCAACAGCTGGAGGGCCAACAGTTTGAGACCCCTGCTATAAAGTCTATCATCTGCAAGCGTATTCTTTAAATTCCAATTTATCGGGACGTGGCACTATATACTTAATTCTCATATCCACAGCACCACTCTAAGGTGATACGATACCCAATCATCCATTCTAGTATTTCTGTGAATGGATGAAGGGACAGGAGAGGGAGGGTGAGCAATGCAAGTCTTTTATAGACACAGCCGGCTACTCATAAGCTTTCCCTCCTTCATTGAAGGGAGCAGAAAATGGGAAACATTTTATTGGAGGTAACTTATGTGACTGGTGCTCAAAAACATTTTGTTTACTAGAATTTATAGTCTCTACCATTTTGGCAAATACAAGCAGTAACAGAAAATAACATGTGTATCCAATTAAAACAGAAAATATGCCTTATTTACTAAGCTTCAACAATCGTTTTTTTTGCCATAATGACCTTTATTTTAAAGCGGAGCTGCACCCGCACCAAAAATATTAAAAGTCAGCAGCTACAAAAATACTGCAGCTGCTGACTTTTAATAAATGGACATAAATGGACACTTACCTGTTCCTGGCTCCAGCGGTGTAGGCAGAATGTGACGAGCGATCGCTCGTCTCTTGCTGCCCCGCCGCCATCCTCTGTCAGGGAATCAGGAAGTGAAGACGCAATGTCTTCACTGCCCGGTTCCCTACTGCGCGAGTCGCGTCTCTATTGGTCCACGCTGTGTCCTGGGAACTGTGTTTCCCAAGACACAACGGGGCATCTTCGGATAGGGGCCCTCCCCCCTGAAAGGTGCCAATTGGAATCCGATAAGCGGAAGTTCCACTTTAGGGTGGAGCTCCGCTTTAAGCCATAATAATCAATGATCATAAAATTATCAAAAAATGAATTATCATAAAATTATAAATAATTATCATAAAATTCATAACATTATAAATAATTATCATAAAAGTTATGGTAAAATCATTTGTTATGACAAATAACATTTGTGTTACAGTTTAGTAAATTACGCATACAGTAGCATCCAAAGTGATTTCTCAGCATGTCTCAATATGCAATAGTCAGACTGCCCCTGGTTACAGCTGATACGATTATGTAAAGACAGAACAACTGCTGCAAAGGTTGACAGCTATCAGGTTTTGCAGAACTAAAACTGCTAGCATGCCCTGCTAATCAGACATTAAAATGAAGGCGGTGCACCAGGTGTAAGGGATACAGGTAGATAAATGTAGAACTTTTCTCACCTTCTGGACCTGTTCATCTGTCACCAGAGCCATATTGAGCCGTGCAAAGCCGCCTGTGACCTCCTGACCAGGGGAGGATAGGAGAAAACACAGCAGATGATCCAAGGAGATAAAGTACAAGAGGCCCCTGCATTCCCCCCTGGCCATGTGACTAGTCAGCTGACCAAAAGACAAAAGACACTTCGCCAAAAAAAACAACTTGCTTTTCTGCATTCACTGTTATTGTGTGCAGATTAAAGCGGACCTGTCATACTGGTTATGAAGAAAGCCAAGCCAAAAAAGGTGATTTTCTTTTTGTCCAGGTGTATACAGTGAGGGAAAAAAGTATTTTTCTTTTAATAATTTTTTTCCTTTATTTATATATTTGTTATAAGTTACAAAATCGCATCACATTGTTTTTCCATACAAGGAATACATAGCAAATAAGAAAGAAGCAGAAAGAGAAGACAACCCAGTTGCACCCGTAGTGCCTCAATCTACCAAAGTCAATACATGGATTGTTTTTGTTAACCCCCCCCCCCCCCCCCATCCCCAGGTTGGTGTCATACATCGACCCCCTAAATTATATATTCCTCCTCCCCTCTCCATCTCCCCCCCCCCCGGCCGGCCACCAGCCACGGAGGGTGGGGGAGGGAGAGGCAAAGAGAAAAGAACAGGTATTTGAAAAGTATTTGATCCCTTGTTGAATTTGTATGTTTGCCCACTGACAAAGAAATGATCAGTCTATAATTTTAATGGTAGGTTTATTTTAACAGTGAGAGACAGAATAATAACAAAAAAAATCCAGAAAAACGCATTTCAAAAAAGTTATAAATTGATCTGCATTATAATGAGTGGAATAATTATTTGACCCCTTTGCTTAGTACTTGGTTAGGCCACTCTGCAGGACCTATGTGCTTCTTCTTGAGCCACTCCTTTGTTGCCTTGGCCATGTGTTTTGGGTCATTGTCATGCTGTAATACCCATCCACAACCCATTTTCAATGCCCTGGCTGAGGGAAGTAGGTTCTCACCCAAGATTTGACGGTACACGGCCCCGTCCATTGTCCCTTTTGATGCAGTGAAGTTGTCCTGTCCCCCTAGCAGAAACCCCCCCAATCATAATGTTTCCACCTCCATGTTTGATGGTGGGGACAGTGGCGCCACTAGGGTTGGTGTCACCCGGTGGTGTCACGCCCCAACCAACTATAGTCCCCCGTCAGTACAGACCCCCCTCCACTAACTACAGACCCCCCTCCCACAGTATAGATCCCCCTCCCTCAGTACAGACCCCCCCCACTAAGTACAGACCACCCTCCATCAATATAGACCCCCTTCCTCAGTATAAACATCCACCTTCAGTACAGACACCCCTCCATCAGTACAGACACCCTCACCTCAGTGCAGACACCCCCACCTTGGTACAGACATCCCCACCTCAGTGCAGACACCCCCAGCATTACAGACACCCCCCTCAGTGCAGACCCCCCTCAGTACAGACACCCCCTTCAGTGCAGATACCCCCCTCAGTGCAGACCCCCCCCTAGTACAGACACCCCCAGCAGTACAGACACCCCCCTCAGTGCAGATGATCCCCCTTCCTCAGTATAAACATCCACCTTCAGTACAGACACCCCTCCATCAGTACAGACACCCTCACCTCAGTGCAGACACCCCCACCTTGGTACAGACATCCCCACCTCAGTGCAGACACCCCCAGCATTACAGACACCCCCCTCAGTGCAGACCCCCCAAAGTACAGACACCCCCTCAGTACAGATACCCCCTCAGTGCAGACCCCCCAGTAGTACAGACACCCCCCAGCAGTACAGACACCCCCCTCAGTACAGACACCCCAGTGCAGACCCCCCAGTGCAGACCCCCCCCAGCAGTACAGACACCCCCCTCTCAAGTGCAGACCCCCCAGTGCAGACCCCCCAGCAGTACAGACAGACCCCTCAGTGCAGACCCCCAGTGCAGACCCCCCCTCAGTGCAGATCCCCCTCAGTACAGACACTCCCCCTCAGTACAGACATCCCCCCTCAGTGCAGCCCCCGCTCAGTACAGACATCCCCTTCAGTGCAGACCCCCCAAAGTACAGACCCACCGTTGTGCAGACACCCCCAGTGCAGACCCCCCAGAAGTACAGACACCCCCCCTCAGTGCTCGGGCTCCTCCTCCTCCTCTGTGGATGTAAACAGAGAGGAGGGGGAGGTGGCTTTGTTCCGCTCCGCTAAGGGAGTGGGACACACACAGCTACGGCGGAGACACAGGGCAGCGGGCGGTGTTAGCGGTGACGCTACCCACGGGTGTGGCCCGCACCCACCTAGCAACGCCACTGGGTGGGGATGGTGTTCTTGGGGTCATAGGCAGCATTCCTCCAAAGAGTTGATGCCAAAGAGCTTGATTTTGATCTCATCTGACCTCTGACCACAACACTTTCACCCAGTTCTCCTCTGAATCATTCAGATGTTCATTAGCAAGCTTCAGAAGAGCTTGTACATGTGCTTTCTTGAGCAGGGGGACCTTGTGGTCGCTGCAGGTTTTCAGTCCTTCACGGCGTAGTGTGTTACCAATTGTTTTCTTGGTGACTATGGTCCCAGCTGCCTTGAGATCATTGACAAGATTCTCCTGTGTAATTCCGAGCCGATTCATCACCGTACTCATGAACATTGAAACTCCACGAGGCGAGATCTTGCATGGAGCCCCAGACCGAGGGAGATTGACAGTTATTTTGTGTTTCTTCCATTTGCGAATAATTGCACCAACTGTTGTCACCCTCTCACCAAGCTTCTTGGTGATGGTCTTGTAGCCCATTCCAGCCTTGTGTAAGTCTACAATCTGGTCTCTGACATACTTGGACTGCTCTTTAGTCTTGCCATGGTGGAGAGATTGGAATCTGATTGATTGCTTCTGTGGACAGGTGTATATTATACAGGTAACAAGCTGAAATTAGGAGTACTCAGTTTAGAAGAGTGCTCCTAATCTCAGCTCGTTACCTGTATAGAAGATACCTGAGAGCCAGAAATCTTGCTGATTGATATGAGATCAAATACCGCCCCAAGGGGACCCCAGAAAATTAGGTTTGGGGCCACTCTGTGCAAAACGAACTTCACAGTGGAGGTAAGTAGGATATGTTTGTTTGTTATTTAAAAAAATAAATTAAAAAAAGAGCGTTTAGTAACCCTTTAAAGTCAAAATATGCCTCTTAAGGTCCTAATGTGCATGGAGAACATTGAGCTGCTTCTACAGGCACCTCCTGTAGAAGCAACATTTTTTGAGCCAGTGTGCATGGAGCCTAATGCCGCGTACACACGAGTGGAATGTCCGCAGAAAAAGTCAGACGTAATATTTTCATCGTATATTCCGATCGTGTGTGTGCCTCATCTGACTTTTTTTTCTTTCAAAAATTCTGACGGACCTAGAAATAGAACATATTTCCGACGGAACCAATTCCTATCGGGAAAACCGCTCGTCTGTATGCTGTTCCGACGGACCAAAAACGAAGCATGCTCTGAAGCAAGTACGAGACGGCAGCTATTGGCTATTGAACTTCCTTTTTCTAGTCCCGTCGTACGTGTTGTACGTCACCACGTTCTAGACGGTCGGACTTTGGTGTGATCGTGTGTAGGCAAGACAGTTTTAGTGGAACTCCGTCGGAAAAACCTTCAGAGTTTTTTCCGACGGGAAAACCTTCAGAGATTTTTCCGACGGGAAAACCGTAGTTCGTCAATCCCTTGTTTGCATATTGCCCTTGCCTGCACCACACCAGGATCCTTGGTGCCAAAAACCTACCCCTCCTACAAATACCAAAACCAAAGACTTGATACCATACTTTACTGCTACAGAGTATACTGTAGGTGGGTAATGGAATTTTATTTTGTTTTTGAGGTAAAAATTGAATGTTGCATATGAATATCTCAAAAGTACCAGGTGAAGCTATACCTAAGAACTATACTTTGTAAAGTCGTCCTTTCAGGCAACTTCTGTTCTGGAAGGCTCATCCAGACTTCTGGCAACGTCTGGATAAGCCTTCTCTGTGGATTAACACAGTCTTTAGTGTTCTGCAATAGTTTTAGTCGTATTTAGTCGACTAAATCTCCAGTACATTTTAGTCATCTAAAAATCCAATGAGTGTAATTAAATTGTAATGCATTAGTGAACATTTCTCTACAATTTCCAAACTCATTATATACTGCTGGAGTGAAAAATCGAATATCTTATTATTTATGGTGTAGCGGCCATAACCCTCGATGGGGCAGCCTTGACTTTTGGGCTTACCGGTTACCACCGCTTGGCTTGTCCTCCAGATCTAGGGGTTCCCAGAGTTAGTACCCAACGACTTTGCACACTGACACCATAAAAGTCCTTTAGAAAGGTTTTTATTTGCAGGGGTAACATCCAACAGACACAGTCTCATTGTGGGGACAGAGGGTAAGGGTGAAGAAACTCAGGCACCTTGAACTGCTAGGTATATGAAAGTCTCTATTTGCTAACCTAATGGGTAGCTACTCACAGCTGGGTGCTTCAATGCTGAACAAATCTCTAGCCAGAGAATATGGCAGTCAGCACTTGAATTTGGAACTTGCAAAGTCTCTGACCTTGAATTAAAGAAGTATTCAGAAGTAACCAGGAACCTTTCCTCAGTACCTGGAACGTTATCCGTCTCCTTGGCAGTATTGGGGAAGCGTGGATTCTCTAGTGTCCTTGACAACCCAGCAACCAGGCACTTCTTGGGATGCCAGCTTGTTGGCCCTCCTCCGAAGAGTCCTCCCCCAGTCGCTTTCACGAGCTGCGGTGCCCCTCCAAGTTGAGAGCACACCCGGATGCCTTGAATCCTCCCTCAGTTACTGCGCCTCGGACCAGTCGGTTCCGAGACTCGGGAACAGATGGATCCTCGCCCCAGACCAAGCGGGTCTATGGGGCCTGTCTCTCCAACCATGCTATGGAGCGACATACGCTCCCGTGACCCCTCGTGGGGCTACCCCGGCCCAGATCCAGGAACAGGCAGCTATGGCCGAATGAACCCCAAACACGTGACTCCAGCATCTTAAGGTACCCTTCCCCAGACTCCTCAGCGCGGCCAAACGCACCAACTGATTGGCTCAGAGGAATTCCGGTACCCAAACGTCCAACCAGGCATGATTCTAAACCTGTCATGTGTGCCTCACTGCACACATGATCAGGCAGAACCCCAATACAGCCCCGCCAAACTGATGCCAAAGTTAACCTAACCAATTAGTTCTCAGAACCCATTTACTGTCCTGAGAGAAAAACAACTAAATTTACACATAGCGGACACCTTGCAAAGGTGTCACTGCTACAATGGTATTGTGGTATGAACATGCACTACAGACCAGTGTTAATTTTGAAGTCAAATTTCAATTTAGCTTTAGTCTTATGACTAAAATGGTATTTTAGTTTTAGTCCCATTTTAGACTTTTGACTAAAATGCCATTTTAGTTTTAGTCGTATTTTAGTCATCTCAGTTGTTTTAGTCGACTAAAATTAACACTGGTGATGTCACCGGCACATGCGCACTGCGCTCTCAATGGACGATGTGCCATCCATATAGAGAGCCAATGCCATGGCCGGGACTCCTGCGTCGGAGTGATGTCGTAGCGGCTCCACCTATCAAACCGCAGCTGCTTTTTTTTTTGTAATTAAGTTTTTATTACTTTTCCACATATCCATTAAAACAGGCTTCATATCACAAATATTCACATATTCATCAAAATAGATACATCTTTATCCGTAACCCCTATCTCCCCCTCTCCGAAAGAAAACAAAGAAAGAAAAAAAACCAGACAAACACACAAAAATAAATATAATAATAATAATTTGGTCTTAATTGGACCCTACACCCCTCCCCTCTTCCTCCAAATATAATGTGTTCATTGTGCTTAACACCCCTTCCTCCACCAAAAACCCATCTTAACATGCGTGGCAAACCGCGGCTGCTAACGAATCCGGAAGGAAGACCAGGTGAAGATGGAAACCCTGCACTGGAGGGCTTAGTTTTGAGGTAAGTCTTTCATAATGTGCTAGTATGCGATGCATACTAGCACATTATGACATTCATTTGCAGGGAAAATATTTTATTTTTAGTTTTTTTATTCTTCTGCGGTTTACTACCACTTTAAAGGGATGCCAGGGCTAATTGTATACTTTTGTGGGAAATAAAAACATTTAGTTAAAAATAAAGAAAAAAAAAGAAAAAGGGATGCCAGGGCTAAGAGGGTCTGCTTTCTGTCCTGTACATATAGCAAGAAGTGAAAGTAAATCTCTTCAAAGTGAGGAAACCAGAGCCTTACTCTGTATGTGACGACAGCTAGAGGAGTGGTGACAAGACTGTTCTGAGACCAAAAAGAAGACCATCTTTGGAGGACACTTCATAACTGGAACCAATTGGGATGAACTATGTTGGACTCTGGATTAAGTTATTACTCTGTATTGGATATCTCCTAAAAGGTATGTGGGCGGGGCTTAGGCACCCATGCGGGGGACAAGTGGAACTGCATTAGCCTGAACTTCGGTCTCGGAGCTGCGGTCAACAGACAACTTTAGAGCAGGTTTCATGAACTTAGAGGTGAGCTGCAATGACAATAACTCCTTGCTCTGTGCCAACTCCAATTCACTGATGACACTCTCATACTAGAGGACACCACTCCCATGTGTGTAGAACTTTGGGGCTGGTACCACTGAACCTGTACCAGGCTCCACCAATCCAGCAGTTCATGTCACCTGTGACTACAGTGTTCATGTAGGTGGCTGGCTGCAGGGAGGGACTATTTCTTGTATTTCGCGTGCGGAAGAATTCTCTTCCGCTCCTGCTCCTCATGCTGGCTCAAGTCCCGGTGTTCTGTCATGAACAGTCCGGCTATCACCAGGTGTCCGAAGTGTAATGCGCATGCGCAGCGCCACACACATGCCGTCAATGCCATAACGCATGTGCTGCCTGCAGAGGCAGTGCCATCCATGCTGCCAATAGAATTATGCCATTGGCACATTGGGTGGCACTGTCTGCAGCACAATATGGCATGGGTGGCACTGTTGGCAGGCAGCACATGCGTTGTGGCATTAGCGTCATGGGTGTCACTGTCTGCAGCATATTACAGCACTGTCGCCATGGGTGGCACTGTCTGCAGGTAGCACATGCGTTATGGCATTAGCATCATGGGTGGCACTGTCTGCAGCACATTACGGCATTGGCGGCATGGGTGGCACTGTCTGCAGCACAATATGGCATTGGCAGCATGGGTGGCACTGTCTGCAGGTAGCACATGCGTTATGGCCCATAACGCATGTGCTGCCTGCAGAGACAGTGCCTCCCATGCCACCAATGCTGTAATGTGCTGCAGATACAGTTTCAAGGCGGGGGATGGGCCAGGGGTGGGGCTGAAGGAGGGATCAGGAGCGGAACCAGGGGTGGCACTAAAGGGGGCCCCGTCAGGTAGGCTGTACGGGGCCCCATGATTTCTATCAACGGCCTTGTATGGATCAGACCAAAATGAGGGACGAATGAGGGACAGAGGGACTTTGTTCCAAATCAGGGACAGTTGGGAGGTATGCGATATTGCCTTGCAGGAGGAAACTTCTTTTTTTTTTTTTTTACTTCTGCTTTAAAAGCAGGCAATAAAATAACACAGTCTGTTTTGTAACCGGAAACTCTGGTTACTAAGGCTAACAAAGCCTGTTGATGTTTCACTTTCCGTTTTAACAGTCTTCAGGAACAGTATGAGTGGATTCCGACCTTCCAATGAAAGACCCATGGTCTACCCTTTTATTGACAAATCTGAGAAATTGAAACAAGACTTTCCCCGGGGGAACAAGAAGCAGTCAGGAGAGACAAGAGATACACACCTACAGGTAATCACCTGACGTAGTGCTGATCTTGGTGTATGACAGATAAAGCTATGCATTAAGATGGCCATATACATCCGGAATCTCTGCCAATTTCTGTAAATCAGACAATATTTGAGTCATGGGTGGGCCTTACCGACACCACCCGGATAGACCAACTTCCACTGAGAAATCAAAGGGGCCAGATGATAAAATGTCAGCCAAACAGCGACTGCAGCCAATCAGCTGCAGTCACCGTTTGGGTAATCTGACAGCTGCTGGTTGACAGCGGTCAGAATTTAATAGCCAGCACAAGATGATTGGTGCATGGGTGAATCTATGGATATGGGGAAAGTGTGGCCAGCTTTAGGCACAGTGACTGTTTTGATTGTCATTAGTGAGTGCTACAAAACCTCATGTACAGTAAAAACATATTTAAAGTGTTACTAAACCCAGGACCCTGCATTTACTATTTCTGGTCTCCCACAGTACACAGAACATGGAAATGCAATTATATTGGTAAATATAAATTGCTAAATATCTTTTCTTCGAGCGCGACCACACAGCGTAAAATTTAAAAGGACGTTCCAGTACGCCCATTTGCCTGAAGTGGCAACCCTAGCCATGCGGGCTCGTTCGTCCCCACCCCCTTTCCTGACCGGCTGGGCTGCGTGCTCGGATAAGGGGCTGATATGGATTTTAGGGGGGCGGCGTTTTTTCGGCGTAGGGATTCCCCTTTAAATCCATACCAGGCGACGGGGCTAGCAAGGTGTCAATCTCGCTGATCGAGGTGGCGACAATGACTTCCTCTACCTGGAGTCACGTTCAAAATTAACGGACTTTACTCCGTGTGTAGGCAAGTCCGTTCATTTCAAAAGTCCGGCGGACTAGCACACAGATGGCCGGATTCGGCAGTCCGGCGGATAATTTTGAGTCAAAATTTCTTTCTAAGTCCGCCGAACTTTTGGGAAGAAAAAGTCCGGCGGAGCCCACACACGGGCGGATTGTCCGGCGGACTCTGGTCTGCTGGATAGTCCGATCATGTGTACGCGGCAATAGGGGTACTCACACTTTAGCCACTTTAACTGGACCATGCACAAGCTTGATTCTCCCCCCTACCCACTTCCCTGCTTGGTGGACTCTTGCTGGTTAGTAAGCAGTTACTAACCAGACCAGCAATCCCTGTTTCACTACACAGTTCTCTAGGCAGAGAACTGTGCTCCGTTTGGTTTGCACTCACACTAGAAGTGCCATCAGTCCGGGTTGTGATTTGTGTCCGGGTTTCAGACCACCTGAAACTCGGACACAATATTCAGAATGGACCGTGGCTCCCCAAGTAACCAAGTACCTCCCCCAACGAGTACATGGATGTGCACAAAGGCCCCAAGGCTTGATCTGCTCCTCCTACCCCTCTGTCTGCCCCCCTACACTTTAATCCCCAGTGTTCTGTGCCTGAGGAAAGGGATGTGTGGGCTGGAAGTTTGAAGCTCAGCAACCGGCAGATACATTGTGGATGAAAGGTGCCTGAGCCTCCATCCTCGGGTGAGTGAGCTCCACTGTCTGTGATTGAAGTCACCCCCCCTCCATCCCTTCCCTCTCCTGCCTCCAAGCAAGTGAGTACACTAAGGCAGTGGTTCTCAACCTCAGTCCTCAATTACCCACAACAGGCAATGTTTGCAGGTTTTCTTTATATTGCACAGGTGCTTTAAATCAGAGTCAATGGCTTGGTATTTTGGACAGCTACTTTATCTAAGAGAAGTTCTCAAAACATGACCTGTTGGGGTACTTGAGGATCGAGGTTGAAAACCACAGCACTAAGGGAAGGAGGACTCAGACGTAAGGGGTGCCCTATGGACTCCGATGTAATGGGGGCTTTAGGAACCCTAATTTAAGGGGGAATGCTGGCAACTCTGATGTAAGTGGGAGGTTTGGTGAGCAGAAATCCCCTTACATTAGAGTTCCCCTTTACACCAGAGTCCATAGCGCTCCTCCTTGAAAGACATTTTTTTCTATGCGGGTTTGGCGTGAAGAAAACCCTAACTCACTGCAGCGAACCATACTGGATCATAAGAGAACTGCGCTTATGACTGCGTGTTCAAAGTTGAAAGTGCTCCTGTGAGTGCAAACTTAAAGAGGAAGTAAACCCTGATGAGTTTTAGTTCCTCTTTGTTTCCCTGCAAAGGTAAAGCATAATGGGCTACTATGCATCGCATAGTAGCCCATTATGTGACACTTACCTGCAGGAGAAGCCTGCGATGTCCCTGTCTTCCTCGCTAGCAGTGAGTGTCCATTCTTAACCCCTCTTCCTTCCGAGGCTGCAAATTCCGGCTCTGTGACTGCCCGAAGTCGCGTGACGTCACTCCCACGCATGCGTGTGGGAGACGCCAGTCACGGCATGACCCGAGCTAGAAACTGCACAGCGTGCCCTTTCTAACTCCAGCGCATGCGCAGAAGAAATCGCCCTACCATGATTTGCAAATATCTCCTAGACCGTGTAGGTCAAGGAGATATTTCAAGCACCTACAGGTAAGCCTTAATCTAGGCTTACCTGTAGGTTAAAGTGGTCTGTAAGGGTTTACAACCACTTTAAGTGTCTCTTTTACAGGGAGAATAAGTATAATATTTGTAGTCGTTCCTTATAACTGGGATCCTCCAGCAAATCCTTCCTGATGATTGGTGACCAAGCCTGGATGGCACTCTTAAGATGTGGTCTAACCATAGTTTTGTACAGTGGTAGAATTATAGCTTTATTTCTTCAGTAAATACTCTTTTTAATGCATGCTAAGAGTCTGCTAGCCTTGCTTGCTGCAGCTTGGCATTTCATGCTTTGGCTGAGTCTGTGATCTACTGAGACCCCCGAGATACTTTTCCATCCTTGATTTCCCCCAGATGTTCACCCCCGAGCATGTAACTTGCATTCATATTTTTAGCTCCCAAGTGCATTACTTTACAACTTAAAGCTCCATGCACACTAGGAGCTTTTATAATCACCAGAAAAGCACAGGAACAAAAGCGTTCATAATTAGTGTTTTAGTTCCGGCGTAAAGTTAAAACCCAACCAAAGTATTTGCCATTTCCAAGTCTATTCAAACCTAAAACAATTTGCTGGTGTAGCAATTTAACAGGTATGCTGTATAGCTTATTTTATGTGCCCCTTCAAACTCATATTAAAATTGTTTTATAGAAGTACCTAAAGTATATGTAATAAAAAAAAGTTTATACGTTTTGGATATAGTAGGGAAGGTTAAACCTCTGTAAACATTTTTTGTTGGTCTGCGTCTCTTGAGAAAATTTCCCCCACTGTTCTAACTCAAAATCCTAAAGTTGTCATCAGAGAGCAGGAACTGAGAGTAAATCTTCTAATGAGGACAAATATTTTAGTCCCAAATATTAAAAATGGTAGTTTTCCTGCTCTTCCCACCTTGGGGAAATTGTATCTTATTTGCTGTTGTATCTCCACAACAGAAAGTGAAGAGAAAGGTTTCCAGCAGTAACCAGACAGCAAAAAAATAAATAAAAAAATGGTAAGCCATACTGACAACACACTTAAGCTGACCATACACTAGGACCGAGGTCTCCAAACTTTCTAAACAAAGGGCCAGTTTACTGTCCTTCGGACCTTAAGGGGGCTTGACGTAGGCCACTGGAAGAAGAAAATGTCCCAGTATCAGTGGGAGTAAACAATGCCCCTTATTTAGTGTCAGATAGAGGAACCGTACTCCATCGTTGTTTCATTGGGAGAAATTGTGTGCCATCGTTGGTTTCATTAGAAAGAACAGTGCCCCACCGTTGGTGTTAGTGGGCCAGATAAAAGCAAGCAACGGGCCACAGTTTGAAGACCACTGCACTAGGACATTTTCAAGTTTTACAAATATTCGTATGAGCATCAGTACATTGGAAGACCTTACAAATGTCCTTTGAAACTGCTTTTAACATTCAATTTTGAAATGAATGGACTTTCCTGAATGTAAACCACATTCCCCGTTTATAAATGTATTTGTTCAAGAATTTTTTTTCCATCCTGCTTCTTTGAATTTTCTCATCACTACAAACATTAAATAAATATTCTTGAAAATGTTTTAAAAAAAAAAAAAAAACTGTACTAGTGTATAGCCAGCTTTACTTTACCTCAGCGGTGGACATAATAACCAAAGGACCCTTGTGTGAGAGCAAACTCTGGGCCACAATTACTGCCCCAAATACAAGCACTTTATTTACTGTGGATAGATGAGGAGGTACTTATTGTCCAACACCACTTGGATGATACAAACTAGAAGCACCCTTGGGGCATAATGAAGAATGTCTCCCACTTCAAGTGTAGGGCAATGTCAAGGTATAAAAGACAGCGACAGGGCGTCCCAGCACTTGCTTGACCCTCATCTAGTATAATTAGACCCCATAAAGCTCAAGGACAGCTGTACAGTTTGCAATAATGATATATCCACCTTGGTTAATTTGGCACACTGAGTGGAGGTCCATTGTAAGTCGGATGCTTCTTACCATTTGTTAGCCCTTTCTAATTCAAAGAATTCGGGAAGTTAGAACAAATATGGGCGCCAGACACTTTAGGTAGTTTTCAATGCTTTAATGAAGAACTTGAAAGCGGTAGTAGTAAAGAGGTTGAGGGGAGGTTGCAGATACCCTTTTGTAGCAGATCACTTACAGACTCCATAGGTTAAAGGGCAGAAACACAGCTTTCTTCTAGCAGATCTTGAATATCTGGGTAGGTCTCTCACACAGACCTAGAAACCAGTAAATGCCTGGATAAGTCTCTCTCACAAATTTAGCAGCCAGGAGTTTGTTACCTTAATTGGATTGTAGAACAACTTCACAGTACCAGAAACTTTAAGCCGACCCGGCAGTACTGTGAGGGTAGGTAGATGTAGATGCGTCCTCCAAACGAGTCACCAGGCCCTTCTAAGAGACCAGCCTTCATCCTGGCTCTCTCCAGCAAGGGTCCTCCCCTGGATCTCCTCAGCTTGGCTCGGCTTCTTCCGTTCAGGCAAGACAGCCTAAGGACCACCTCAGAAGTAGTAGGCCCAGACAGGTTTCTGGGCCTACTTGAACAGCTTGCAGCATCGTAGCCTCAGGCCTGGAGGGCCACGAGGTGAGAACTCATTAAAGCACACAGCATTTGTCCAATAAATACCCCTTCCCAGAATGCACAGCGGCAGGAACCTCCTACTGGGCTGTTTCTGGAAAAAGAATATTCATTACAGCTTAAAGAGGTGGTCCACCTGCACAAAAAATATTAAAAGTCAGCAGCTACAAATACTGCAGCTGCTGACTTTTAATAAATGGACACTTACCTGTTCTAGGTTCCAGCGGTGTCGGCAGAAGATGACGAGCAACCAATCATCTCTCGGCTGCCCCCGCCGCCATCCTCTGTCAGGGAATCAGGAAGTGAAGCCGCAACGGCTTCACTGCACGGTTCCCTACTGCGCATGCGCGAGTCGCGCTGCGCGTCTGAACTATGTGTTTCCCAAAACACAACGGGGGGGGGGGGCGGCATCTGCGGATAGGGGCGGGCATCTTCGGATATGGGCGGGGCAGCTGCAGCTAGCTAGTCCCGGAAGTGGGTGCAGATACCTGGATTATACAGGTATCTGCACCCCCCTCCCCCCTGAAAGGTGCCAATTGTGGCACCGGAGGGGGGGAGGAATCCGATAAGCGGAAGTCCCACTTTAGGGTGGAGCTCCGCTTACTTTGTTGTTATTCTCACACTGTCCTGTGGTACCAGTGACACCTACTAGCAACAGTGGGAAATGCACAACAGTCAAATTTAGGACAGAATCAAATAAACTATATACAATCAATCTGAGCTGGTTACAGCTCAGCCAAAAACTAAATTGACATTATAGCCCAATTTTTGGGAACAGGGGGCTACACTTATATCCTAGTTCTGTCACATAATTACATGAAGTTCATTCATCTGCTGCAAAAGTAGGCTCAAAGTTCTATTGCATTCTTTGTAAGGTTTAATCAACAAGAACAGCAATAGACAGCTGTAGCAAAATGTGCAGAGCTTGAGTTAAAAGCTGATTTAATCCTGATGGTTTCTATTTAAACACGGAATTATTATCTACATCTTCTCTGTGTTCTATCTACAGAATCCAGGATCTAGAACAGATGAAAACCCCCAGTATGGCACACATGGAAATCCACGAAAAAAGTGTTATGGGGTAAGGTACTATAAATACTATGCCAACCTAAGTCAGAAACTGAAAACATACAACTGCTTAAAACTTTAATCCAAGAAATGGGGGAGAAAAAAAACTGGATAGTGTTTGGGCAATTTCCCCTCAATTCCTGCCCTTGTAATGCCCATAAACATTAAAACATTGGCAAATTGTTACCAATGGGACCTGTAGTAATAAAAAAAAGTTGTCAGAAGTTCTAATCCTTCTTGACGCTACTAAAAATATTTCTTCTCTGTTGGGGAGATTTGACCTTCAAAATAAAAAAAAATCTGAGTTGTCACAGAACAGAAGGTGAGGGTAAATCTTCCAATGGGGACACATTTTCCAGTCACAAATGTTAAAAAAGGGAGCTGTTGCATCTCCTGAACAGGAGGTGAAGAGAAATCTCCCCAGACATAACCAGGCAGAAAAAAAAGAAAAATCTGATCGGAGTTTTAAACTTTCCCTATTATATCAAAAACTGAAAAAAAGTTTGGTTTTGCATACAAGTTAACTAAAATACACCTATCCTCTATTTTTCTATAGAGCCATTTTATCACAGGGTGAGGGTTACTTATGAGATCATCTTTTTTTATAACTTGAGTATACAAGAGGCCATCTCTTAGCTAACTCTAATGCCCCGTACACACGGTCGGATTTTCCGACGGAAAATGTCCTATCGGACCATGTTGTCGGAAATTCCAACCGAGTGGGCTCCATCGGACTTTTTCCATCGGAATTTCCAACAGAAAAAGTTTGAGATCCTGCTCTCAAATTTTCCGACAACAAAGTCTTATCGGACTTTTTCCGATCGTGTGTAGCGAATTCCGACGGACAAAGTGCCACGCATGCTCAGATCACATTACAAGACCAAAGCTATTGGCTACTAGCCTCTACGTAGTCCCGTCATACACAACGAACGTCACCACGTTCAGAATGATCAGATTTTCCGACAACTTTGTCCGACCGTGTGTATGCAACACCAGTGTCGGAAAAAATCCGACAGATTTTGTGGTCGGAACTTCCGACCGTGTGTACGGGGCATTACACCCGATAGGATTTTCTGATGGAAAATGTGTGATAGGACCTTGTTGTTGGAAATTCCGACCATGTGTAGACTCCATCACACATTTTCCATAGGAATTTCCATCACACAAAATTTAGATCTGGTTCTCAAATTTTCCGACAACAAAATCCTTTTGTCGGAAATTCCGATCGTGTGTACACAATTCCGACACACAAAGTGCCACGCATGCTCGGAATCAAGCAGAAGAGCAGCACTGGCTATTGAACTTCATTTTTCTCGGCTTGTCGTATGTGTTGTACGTCACCGCGTTATTGATGTTCAGAATTTCCGACCAACTTTGTGTGACTGTGTGTATGCAAGACCAGTTTGAGCCAACATCCGTCCGAATGTTGGAAAATCCTATCGTGTGTACAGGGCATAAGCCAGCTATCAGTCTTAGGAATCTAGGCCCACTATCATTCTGTGAGATTGGAACCTGTAGAGATTGTACCGACTGCGGTAAGGATAGTCTTATCTGGAATGCCTCCATTCCCTTAGTCATGCCAAAGTTTTGTACCATGTCCTTTTGATTCCAGTCCCTTTTCCACTTACTTTATTGATCTGTTATCCCCTGTACACACGACCAAGCTTTCCGGCAGAAAAGCTCAGATGGACATTCTGTCGGACATTCCAATAGTGTGTGGGCTTCATCTGACTTTTTTTTTCTAAAATTCTGACGGACCTTGAAACAGAACATGTTTCAAATCTTTCGGCTGAAACCAGTTCCCATCGAGAGAAAAAACACTTGACTGAATGCTGTTCCGACGGACCAAAAACGACGCAAGGGCAGCTATTGGCTACTGGTTATTGAACTTGCTATCGGACTTTGGTGTGATTGTGTGTAGGCAAGTCCGTTTCGGCGGAATTCCGTCGAAAAGTCCTTCGGAGTTCATTCCGACGAGAAGTCCGCTCGTGTATACGCGGCATTAGAGTTTTTTATTTTTATTTTATGCTGGACACTTCAGAGAAGGAAAGATGGAGAATTGTGGATCAGTGTTAGACCAGCATACTGGTGAGTCATACTGACAACAAGATGCTTGAGATGACCATACACTAGTAGATTTTCAATTTAATGTTTGTACAGATATTTGTTTGAACTTTCATTCAAAAATTCTATCCTGCTCCTTAGAATTTTTTTTGTCATGAATAAAAAATTGAATACAGGTTTGACCTCACAGACCTTTAGAAAATTGAATGAATGTTCTTAAAACAAAAAAGTTTGAACAAATCGCTACTAGTGCATCGCCAGCTTTACCTCACCTCAGTAGTGTACACAAAAACAAAGGACCCTTGTATGAGAGCAAACGATTGTGCCAAAATTACTGCTCCAAGTAAAAATGTAATTTACCTTTACTGTGGATAGATGAGGAGGTGTTCACTGTCCAACTCCACTTGGATGATACAAACTAGAAGAACCTATTGGACATCTTGAACAATGTCTCCCACTTCAAGTGTAGGGCAATGTCCAGGCTTAAAGAGGGTGGTAGGGGGTCCCATCACCCCCCCTGACCCACATCTAGAGTGGAGGTCCCAGAGAGAGGAAGAGGTGAGCCTTCCAGATCAGCAGAGAGCGGAATTGCCTGCTGTAATAGCTTTCATTAGAATTTCCCGTGTTCCCGACGCTCACGTCACATAGCCCCATCTCTTGGCCTGGCGCCTTTGATGGACAGAACACCGGTCCAATGCAGGACGTGTGACATCATCAAAGGCGTCGGGCCAAGAGGTGTGACAATCCCACTCTCTGCTGATCTGGAAGGCTCGCCTCTTCCTCTGCACAGGTGAGGCTTCATTGGGCAGGGGTCAGGCTGCATTGAGCACGGGTCACACTGCATTGGGCAGAACGGAGATCTGTCAATGTAAACAGTCAGATCTATGTTCTGTGAGGGTTGAGGAGACTGATCTGTTGTTCATACTAAGTATGAACAACAATCGGTCTCCTCCCCCTGGCAGTCCCACCCCCCCCCCAGTTAGAATCAATCCCTAGGACACACATTTAATCCCTTGATCGCCCCCTAGTGTTAACCCCTTCCCTGCCACTTACATTTATACAGTAATCAGTGGCTATTTTTAGCTATGATTGCTGTATAAATGTCAATGGTCCTAAAATAGTGTCAAAAGTGTGAGATCTGTCTGCCGCAATGTCGCAGTCCCAATAAAAATCGCAGATCGCCGCCCTTACTAGTAAAAAAAAAATAATAATAATAAAAATGCCATAAATCTATCCCCTATTTTGTCGACGCTATAACTTTTGCACAAACCAATCAATATAAACTTATTGCGATTTTTTTTTTTTTTACCAAAAATATGTAGAAGAATAGAAATCGGCCTAAACCGAGGAAGAAATTAGTTTTTTTTATATTATTTTGGGGGATAGTTATAGCAAAAAGTAAAAAATATTGTTTTGTTTTTTTCAAAATTGTCTTTCTTTTTTTGTTTATATCGCAAAAAATAAAAACCGCAGAGGTGATCAAATACCACCAAAAGCAAGCTCTGTTTGTGGGGAAAAAAAAGAACGTAAATGGTTTCGGTACAACGCCGCACGACCGCGCAATTGTCAGTGACGCAGCGCCGTATTGCAAAAAATGGCCTGGTCATTAAGGGGGCAAATCCTTCCAGGGCTGAAGTGGTTAAAGTGGTTGGTTGTTAAGCCAGTCTAACCTGTATACACCATCAGTACGGCCTCCTATTGTGGTTTCCCCCTTTATGCGTGATTTATAAAACTAAATGGTGTAAATAACTAATTTCACTGCTGAGATTGCGATCATATGACTGGCCAGCTTTCTCCTTTCTTCCTTTGAGAGATGCAGCAGGCGGGGCTAAGATTCCTCTGCTGATGTGAGTCTGGCGGGAGGGAGAGGGGAGGAGCAGAGGAGGAGAAAGCTGGCTGGTCATGTGATCACAATCTCAGCTCTTGAATGAGTTATTTACAGCATTTATATTTATAAATCATTCACGGAGGTGGACACTGCAATAAGAGGCAGTGCTGATGGTGTATACAGGTTAGTATTATGAGAGCAGCAGGAGGGGGGAGGGGCGGCTCACACACACACAGAGGGGAGGGGGAGGAGGACACAGGAGCAGAGAGGAGAGCAGATAGCAGGCTGCTGATGACGGAGGCACGTAAACTGACCACTGTGTCTGGTCTCAGCAGCCATGATACACCGTGGTCAGTTTACATAGTTACATAGTTAGTAAGGTTGAATAAAGACACCAGTCCATCTAGTTCAGAGTCCACAATTGTCCCTATCCGTGCACATTGCGTTTTATAAAGATGCTCCTCCATTATATATATATATTATTTTATTTAAGGTACCCATATAGATATTTATGCAGTGCTCCACACACACACATCGCACACTCACATCGGTCTCTACACTCAAGGAGCCCACAATCCAAGATCCCTAACTCACATTCATATACTAGGGCCAATTTTGGACAGAAGCTGGAGTATCCGGAGGAAACCCACGCAGGCACAGGGAGAACATGCAAACTCCAGGCAGGTAGTGTCATGGTTGGGATTCGAACCAGCGACCCTTTTTGCTGCTAGGCGAGAGTACCCACTACACCACTGTGCTGCCCAGTTTACAGAGGGGTGGGGAGAAACTGGCAGGATCAGACAGGTTTTTTAGGTGTTACAGGGGGCCAAATGGCACAAAACAAGCACTGTGTCATATAACATGCTTTAAAGGAGCAGGATCCATTTTTTTTTGTGTTAACAAACGCTTTAGCCACTTCAGCCCCGGAAGAATTTACCCCCTTCCTGACCAGAGCACTTTTTGCGATTCAGCACTGCGTCGCTTTAACTGACAATTGCGCAGTCATGCGATGTGGCTCCCAAACAAAATTGACGTCCTTTTTTTCCCACAAATAGCGCTTTCTTTTGGTGGTATTTGATCACCTCTGCGGTTTAAAATTTTTGCGCTATAAACAAAAAGATAGCAACAATTTTGAAAAAAAACGCATTATTTTTTTACTTTTTGCTATAATAAATATCCCCAAAAAATATTTTAAAAAAAAAAAAACCTTTTTTTTTTCCTCAGTTTATGCCGATACGTATTCTTCTACATATTTTTGGTAAAATAAAAAATATAAAAATCGCAATAAGCGTTTATTGATTGGTTTGCGCAAAATTTATAGCGTCTACAAAATAGGGGATCGTTTTATGGCATTTTTTTTACTAGTAATGGCGGCGATCAGTGATTTTTATTGTGACTCCGACATTATGGCGGACACATCGGACAATTTTGACACATTTTTGGGACCATTGCCATTAATACAGCGATCAATGCTAAAAAATTGCATTGATTACTGTAAAAATGTCACTGGCAGTGAAGGGTGTGATTCTAACTGTGGGGGGGGGGGGGGGTGTGTGACACGTCACTGATCAGTGCTCCCGATTACAGGGAGAGCTGATCAGTGTCAGTGTCACTAGGCAGAACAGGGAGATGTTTAAATTAGCATCTCCCCGTTCTTCCTCACCGTGAGACGATTGCGGGTATCCCCGTGATCACGGTCACAGAGCTCCCAGGGGACGCGCGCCCGCAAGCCTCCTCTTAAAGGGCAACGTACAGTTACGTGCCCTTCTGCTGAAGTATATCTGCGTGAGGTGGTCGGGAAGCGGTTAAGGACAAATTGAGCTTTCGTTTGGTGGTATATGTAATGGATATCTCCCGATTTTTTTTTTTTATTATCAAAGGAAAATAGAACCAAAATAGTAAAAATGTTGCTGTATATTTCTTGCTACTACCATAACCTTCCACCAAAGAACAATCCAAATTAAATTATCCTATAGATCCTTCCACATCCTTCTACCCCGGAGCTACCTTGTTGGACACAACTCACAGAAGGAACTAACCCCCCACACAGCTTTTCCCCCTTTTTTTTTTTTTTTTTTTGGCTACGTCAACTGATTGACTTGCTATTCTCCACTCATCTGGAGAGACTTTAAAATAGCCATAGGTTGAGCCCGCAGCTCCATCTCAGGGCTGCTGAGGACTGTAGTGTGGCCTAGTACTCAGGCTACCACTTTACAATGTTGTGTTTGGTTTTGGGTATAGACCGCATCCCGGCCCTTCCCCAGTGTTTTCGGGGGGGGCCGGGTACCGGTAGGAAAAGCACACAGTGCTTGGGAAGTTGTATTGTTCTCTATGTTTACTATAGGTTAAGTGTGGTTGGCTCCAGCTCTAATAACACTCATCAGGTGGGTATCAGGTGGGACTCATTCATCCTACAAGCTACAATTCTCCCCTGGGATCATGGCGTCACGTGATCAGGGAACAATGTCAGTGATATCCTGGAATGTCAGAGGCCTCAACTCCAAATTTAAAAGGGCACTGATGTTCCGGTATGTCAGGGCGCACAACCCGCAGGTACTGATCCTACAGGAGACCCACTTGGTGGGTGGTAAACTGATGGCCTTGAAAAAGCCCTGGGTTCAGAGAACTTTTCATGCCACGTATTCCTCATATGCCAGGGGGGTCTCAATACTTATAAATAAATCCTACCCGTGCAAAGTTGAAGCGGTACACACAGACCCCCATGGCAAATTTGTTATTGTGGTATTGACGGCCTGGCAACAAAGGTATGTTATCGTAGGAGTCTATATCCCCCCACCTTTCAAACCGGAAGTGCTATACACTATTTTGGAAAGGATTACCCCGTACTGTCCAGCTACATTACTAATTCTAGGAGACTTCAACAACACCCTCTCCCCTGATCTTGACAGGCCCAGGCCATCACAGTCCCATAATGGGGATCTGCTGGGGTGGGCACACTCGGCAGGGGTTACTGAGGTGTGGCGGTGGTTACACCCCCAGACTAGAGCTTACTCATGTTTTTCTACCTCATTTAAAACCTCCTCCAGAATTGATTGCGCGTTTGCTAATCAACTTATGTTAACTGATATAGTGGAGGCGGCATACCTGCCGAGTGGGCTCTCGGATCATTCCCCCCTGAAGATCACCATGCGGACCCGAGAAAAACGTAGTGGCTCCATGTGGCGCCTTGGAGCCCACTGGGTCTCCCATGACGAGATATCCAGTCAGGCCCCTCAAACATTACGGGAATATTGGGAACATAACGCGGGGTCATCCTCTCCTTCCACAGTATGGGACGCCTTCAAGGCATTTACTAGAGGACACTATATGTCAGCAATAAAGGCAGTAAAGGTAAATCAACAAGCCAACACAGCGCGGTTGGAAGGGGAGATTGAGGAGGCTTCAGCCACTTACGGGTCTGACCCCTCGGTCTCCAATTTCGAACGGCTGCAGTCCACCAAAAGAGATCTCCAGCTCCATCTCACTGAGGTCACTCGTTTGGAGATGTTCCATACCAAACAGAGACTCTTTGAACAGGGGGATAGAAACGGTAGAATGCTAGCGATGATGTCCCACCACGACACCCCTATGACTCTGATTCCCAAATTGATCTCTCCTACAGGTGAATCTATCACCTCCCAGGAGGGTATCCTGGGGAAGTTTCAGACCTTTTATCAGACACTATACAGTACCACACTCCCGCGGGATGTGACTCCTGGCGAGATGGCGCCTCTCCTGGACCCCCTGGCTCTGGGGTGGCTATCAGACGAGGAGAGGTCCCATCTAGTCAGACCTATCACTGCGGAGGAAGTACATGCTGTTATTAACATGTTGGCAACAGGAAAGGCCCCAGGACCAGATGGTCTACCCGTCGAATTCTACCGGTCTCATGCAAATCTTCTGGCCCCCCTGTTGGCGGATCTATATACCCGATGTCTAGAGGAGGGGGCGCTCCCACCCTCCATGGCAGACGCGCACATTATCTTAATCCTTAAGCCCAATAAAGATCCCAAACAGTGCGCATCTTACAGGCCCATAGCACTGCTCAATGTTGACTTCAAAATTCTATCTAAATTAATTACGGTTAGACTCAACCCGCTACTGCCCTCCATTATAGACACAGACCAGACTGGATTCATGGCACACAAATCGACGGATATCAACCTCCGCAGACTGTTCACCAACTTGCAGGCCAAACATGACAATATGGGCACTAGAACGGTTGCCTCCTTTGATATTGAAAAGGCATTCGATTCGATCGAATGGCCATTTCTCTGGGAAACTCTGCGGAGGATGGGATTTCCGCTGGTTTTTATTGCCTGGCTGCAAACCATGTACAAATCTCCAAAGGCGGCTGTCAGGCTGGGGGGCGACGTCTCTCCCCCTTCCCACTATCCAGGGGAACCAGGCAGGGCTGCCCTCTTTCTCCAGCACTGTTTGCCATTGCTATGGAACCGGTGGCGGAAGCACTACGGGTCTCGCCCCACATAAAAGGACTAAAATTAGCATGGCTGGAGGAGAGGGTAGCTCTGTACGCGGATGACCTCCTACTGTTTCTGAACGACGCAGGCCCCTCCCTTAGAGGAGCGCTGCAAGTATTATCGGAATTCTCCAAAATAACAGGACTACGGGTGAACTGGACAAAATCCCAATTGCTAGCTATTGACCCTGAGGCAAAAAGACTAGCCCCGCCAGATCTCCAACTGCAATGGGTGGACGAAATGGTGTACCTGGGGGTGCGCGTCTCGAGAGACGCATCCAGCTTTATCCCCCTTAACCTAGAACCGGTGGTCCAAGGAGTGAAGACCAAACTAAAAGCCTGGGAGAACCTTCCCCTATCCTTATTAGGCCGCATTAACTTAATCAAAATGAAAATCGTACCTAAATTTACTTACCTATTCCGTAATTCCCCACAGTGGATACCATGCTCTTTTTTTACAAAATTGAACCGCATTTTCTCCTCCTTTCTCTGGGGCCCAAACCCCCCTAGGTTTAAATTGTCCACACTGATGCGTCCGGTGTCGCAGGGGGGTTTGGCGTTTCCGGACTGCCAGAAATATTTTCTGGCAGCCCAGCTGGTCACGGCAGTTTGGTGGCTAGTGCCGGACACGTCCAACCCTGCGGCAGTTCTGGAGGCTGCGGTGGTCCGTTCTGTGGAGGCCCTATCACATTTACCTCTCCGGGGTCCCAAGGCTCCATATGATTTGACCACCTCCATGTGCACGACTCTAAAGGCATGGAGGGCGGGACTGAGACTGGAGAAGTTCCCACGGAATGCAATCTCCCCTCATGCCCCCCTTTGGAACAACCCTACCTTACCCCACTTTTACACACTGCCGGACCCCAAAATATGGGCTAAGTGTGGTATTAAACTGGTATCTGACCTCACGTCAAGCTCCGGTATACACTCCTTTGATCACCTGGTGTCCCACAACAATGTACCCACCGCGTATCTATTCCGCTATATGCAAATCTCTCATGCGTTTAAAGCCCAAATAATACCCAACGACACGCAAATAGTGCAATCCGATCTGGAGAGGGTCACGAGATATGAATGCACCAGAAAACCAACTTCGGTCCTGTATGCGCATCTCCTTAGGGTCTCCTCTCCGGATCTGTCCAAGCTCCGCCAGCGATGGACACATGACATCCCGGGACTAGACTCCGAGGACTGGGAGGACATGTGGGATTTCCCCTTCAAAATCCTGATCTCACTTCGAGACCGTCTCATACAATACAAAATACTACACCGGGCATATATAACCCCGTATAGATTGCACAAAATGAAAACCTCCCTGTCCTCGGAATGCTGGAGATGTACAGGGGATCCGGGCGACTTTATTCATATCTTCTGGTCCTGCCCAGCAATTAAAAACTACTGGTCACAAGTACTGTCTGTAGTACGAGAAGTGGTGGGAATAGATATAGCCCTAACCCCGCAGATATGCCTTCTAGGCCTAGTAGAAGAACTAGCCCCCAGGATCGCAGAGAGAACTCTGATAGGACTCCTGCTTTTCTATGCCAGGAAAATGATCACTCTTTGTTGGAAAAAACGTGCCCCACCGTCCATAATGCTATGGAAAACACATGTCAATAAAGTACTATCACTATATAAGGAAACATACCAAAATAGGGGATGCCCCAAAAAATATGATAGAGTGTGGGCCAAATGGCTAGCGGAGGCCTCCACGGCAACCGCGGACTGATTGAGCATGTACATAACACCTCTATACGGGTGGATGTGATATTGCTACACTGAGTGCCTTTTTGTGAGTTATAAACTCTGGTACAGGTACATTTGCTATCTATTATGGTCCCTTGGGTCTTCACTGAAAGATCTGATACTTAGATATTTCAATTGAGCTGGAGCCAACACAACACTAGGTTGTATGTATGTTCTTTTCTTGTAGATGTGCTACAGCTGTTTGTCACTGATAATGGAAGCAGTCCAATTGCCGGCTGGCACTGACCCCTGCGTGGGTCTATTCCAAAGCTGTGGCAGGTTTACTGATGTTTGTTATTTGTTTGTATGTTCTTTTTATACTCAATAAAAAGATTTTCAAAAAAAAAAAATTAAATTATCCTGCTCCTGACAATCACAGCGATCAGTGATGTAACTAGAACCTTCAGGGCCCCGTGCAAGAAACCATGAAGGGCCCCCCTGAACCCCAGCCGAGGCCCTTCCCTCCGAGTCCGGTGGTGGAACTCCAGGGCTCGGTCACAGGTACAACTTTTGTGAGCCCTGTAGTTCCACCACTGGTATCAGCAGTTTTTTTTATTATTTTTTACAATTTTCCCCAGTTGGGGGACTTTGGTGAGATATCAGAGGTCTAAACAGACCTATGATGTTACACCTTTGAGACAAAGAGGAAGAAGGGAAAGGGAAATTGGGGCCCTGTCCTCTGGGGAGAAGTGGGCCCTGTCCCCAGGAGAGATTGGGTCCTTGTCCCTAGGGGAGATGGGGCCCCTGTCCCCACGTAAGTAGGAGTCCCTGTCCCTAAGGGAAATGGGGTCCCTGTCCTCTGGGGAGAAGTGGGCCCTGTCCCCAGGGGAGATGGGGTCCCTGTCCCCAGGGGAGAGATGGGGTCCCTGACCTTAGGGGAGATGGGGTCCTTGTCCTCAGGTAAGAAGGGGTCCTTGTCCCCAAGGGAAATGGGGTCCCTGTCCTCTGAGGAGAAGTGGGTCCTGTTCCCAGGGGAAATGGGGTCCCTGTCCCCATGTGAGAAGGGGTTCCTGCCCCCAAGGGAAATGGGGTCCCTGTCCTCTGGGGAGAAGTGGGCCCTGTTACCAGGGGAGATGGGGTCCCCATTGGAGATGGGACCCTCTCCCCAGGTGAGAAGGGGTCCCTGTCCTCAGGTGAGAAGGGGTCTCTGTCCTCAGGTGAGAAGGGGTCCCTGTCCCCATGGAAAATAGAAGAAGTTATAGCGTTTACAAGATAGGGGATAGTTTTATAGCATTTTTATTAATAATTTTTTTTTTTATTAGTAATGGCGGCCGATCTGAGATTTTTTTTGTGACTGCGACATTATGGCGGACACATCGGACATTTTTGACACATTTTTGGGACCATTGTCATTTATACAGCAATCAATGCTATTTAAATGCATTGATTCCTGTATAAATGACACTGGCAGTGAAGGGTTAACCACAAGGGGGCAGTGTAAGGGTTAAGTATGCCTAGGGGTGTGTTTCTTACTGTGGGGGGGGGGGGGGGTGGCTGTCAGCTAGTGAATGCTGATCTCTGCTCCAATCACAGGGAGCAGAGATCGGCGTCACTAGTTGCTAGGCAGAACGGGGAGATGCTGTTTATCTCGGCATCTCCCCGTTCAGCCTTCCTGTGAGACGATCGCGGGTGTCCCCGTGGCGATCGAGCCCGCGGGGACCGCGACCGGACTCACGGGGGTCCCAACCGGCGCGGGAGCGCACCGCTCCCGGCGCGCTCCCGATGGCACGGACAGGCTAAAGGAGGGACTTATATATACGCCCTCCTGCCTGTACGTGCCATTCTGCCGACGTATATCGTCGTGCGCCGGTCGGCAAGTGGCTAAAGAGCTGCCAGTGCGGTAGTTGAGCTCTGCTAGCTCTGCTAGTCACCCTCCAACTCCAGCCACCCGTGTGCCCAGTGCCTTACCACCTATGCTGCCACCTGCCATATGTAGAGGGGGTGGCATGGGCCCCTTGCAGCACAGGGCACGGTTGCGCTTGTGACTGCTGCACCCCCTATAGTTACGCCCCTGACAGCGATACCACATATGTGTATGTTAGTTGTTGTTTGTACCCGTAGTATAGCCCGGAAAGAATAGTGGGCATTTTGCTTTGTTTTTATCCTACCTAAAAACACACTGATAATGACACTGATACTAATTTAAAGAAAAAAAATTTGTCCAAAAAAAAAAATGAAAAATACTGACCCTGACGCAAACACTAGCCCTGGCACTGACCTAGATCAAACCTTTAGCTAGGCGTTTTTTTTTTTTTTTTAATGTTATTATTATTTTTTATTTTTATTTTTTAACACACATGGGGAGAAAACACGGGGGGGGGGGGGCTCCACAGTAACTGATCACAGTGATAGGTCAGAGGCTATCATAATGATCAGGTGACCCGAAATCAGGAGTTCTTGGTCCTGATCATTAGTATGGGGCCCAGAGCTCTCGGTGAAACCCCGGTCTCTGTGCTGGAAGTGGGCTAGCACAAAGGGAGATACACAAATATGCGGCTCCACGGAAAAAAGCCCAGTCCAGCGTGAAAGGGTTAATCCTCCTCTTTTGTGAGATATAAAAATATGAAATGATGCTCTCTGTGCCACCATGCAACAAATGCTATTTCAGGTTTAGCATCTATTTTTTACTTTGTGTATGAATACTGGCTATCTGATGCAGAGGATCGTGTCACAGTGTCAATTTCTGATGTAAACCTATAAATAAACATTTAAAAAGCGGATTAATCCTGATGGTTTCTCTTTAAAATGGAATTATCCTCTACATGTTGCCTGTGTTCATTTTAGCACCATGAACAGAGTCGAGGATCTGGAACAGGCAAAGACCTCCAATATGGCAGACCTGGATATCAACAAACGCATTATGATGAGGTAAGGTACTACCGATATCATTTCAACCTAAGCCAACACTGAATACTTACAACTGCTTAAAACCTAAAGCCAAGCAATTGTTTTAGTTTTGGATAGTGTGGGGAAAAGTGGCAAACAAACTGAGAAATTCTAAAAAAAAAAAAAAAACACCAATTGCAGCCTCAGTGTGCCCCATCAAACGCTGCCACTGTGACCCCCGGCACGTTGTCTGCCTGGCACTTATCCTGTCTTGGTGGCGGCTCAGGCATGGCTCTAATCAGGTGCATCATACCCCCCACTGTAATTCATGCGCCTGGAGTCCTAAAAGGGTCCGGACGCCTGTTTCGGGGCGGCAGCAGTGGCCATGGATAGATTCATGCAATGTATGAATCTATCCATTAGTCATAGTGTGGGGGGAAGGGCTGGAGAGAGGGGGCGGCGCCCGTGCACCCTTAATGGGAGTTGGGAAAAGGGTTTAAAGGCTAAGTTCACCTTTCTTTTTTTTTTTCTAAATTTCAGCTCCCCATGTACCAATATACCAATAATGTGCTTCTTTTGCTGATAGGAAAGGAAAACAACTTTCTATTTATATTGCACAGCCCTTACCTTAGTGTCCAGCTTGTTGTATAAAAAAACAAAAAACTTCTCCTTGATTTCCTGTACAAACATTATATTACCAAAAGAATTGTGACTCTTACCTTTACATTAGTGGTTCTCCTGTCCTCAGGACCCACTAACAGGCCAGATTTGCAAGATAACTGAAATACATCACAGGTGATATAATTTGCTGATCAGTGATTGGAGTATTCTAGTCTACATCTCCCCACGTCATATGACGGCGTCCCAGAACGGGGGCGCTCAGCCACGCTGTGTTGCTAGGACCCCAATCTTTGTAAAGAGCCGCGTCCGTGGCACAGCCGGTCACATGTAAACAAGGAGATGCCGGTAATCGGAGTGTGAGGAGAGGAGAGCTGATCAGCGGCATCTCCTCAAAGGGGGACATCTAGGGATGTAATCAGGGCACTGATCATCAGTGCCCTGATTACAATAAATACAGTGTCAGAAAACAGTGCCCACCATTGCCCACCAATGCCAGCATATAGTGCCCACCAGTGGCAGCAATCAGTGCCACCAAAGCCCATTAGCGATGCCAGTCAGTGCTGGCAATCAGTGCCACCTATCAGTGCTGCCCATCAATGCCTATCACTGTCGATCAATGCCCATCAGTGCCACCCATTAATGCCCATCTGTGCCGCCTATCAGTGCCCACGAGTGCCGCCTATTAGTGCCCATCAGTGCCACCCAACAGTGCCGCCTATCAGTGCCCATAAGTGCGGCATATTCGTGCCTCCTCATCAGTGCCATCTCATCAGTGCCGCCTCATCAATACCCACCAGTTCAGCCTATCAGTGCCCATCAATGCCGCCTCATCAGTGCACATCAGTGAAGGCGAAAAACTACTTAGTTACAAAACTTACTGACAGAAACAAGTAAAAAAACTTTTTTTTTCAAAATGTTTTATTTTTTTTGTAAAAAAAAAAAAAAAAAAACACAGCAGTGATTAAATATCACTAAAAGAAAGCTCTATTTGTGTGAAGAAATTTATAAAAAAAATTTGTTTGGGTACAGTGTTGTATGACCGCGCAATTGTCATTCAGTGCAACAGCGCTGGAAGCTGAAAAATGGCTTGGGGCAGGAAGAGGGTGTAAGTGCCTGGTAGGCAAGTGGTTAAATAAACTCCGATCAATTCAGTTTACAAGCAGATATAAATTCAGACAGGAGAAACATTTCATAGTCAAAATAATATCAAACGTTATTCAATGAAGTTTTTTTTCCTTCTTAAGCAGACTCCTAACCTGGATTTCTATCAAAACAAGAAGCGATTTGAGCCAAATGGTCAGTGATGATTGTACAAAACTGTAGAACCTTTTTTTAGAGTTCACTCTATCTCTTGGCAATAACTGTAATTAGTTTATTTTTCTACTTTGGTCTCCTTGTTCAGTAGGTATTGTATATACTGTACAGTGCCTTGAAAAAGTAGTCATATCTCTTGAAATTTTCCACATTTTGTCATGTTACAACCAAAAACGTAAATGTATTGTGGAGATGCGACCCCGTGTCCCAGGTGCATATGAGCAGTGTATGCCTGATTTTGGTAGGCTTGCTAATTGTACACCTGTGTGCTGGCTTCATAATCATACCAGGAATAGAGGTCAGTGCTCAGACTTGGAGACTGCTCAGCCCGGCAGACAGGAAGTCTGGCCTGGGAGGTCGGGAGGGTCCCAGTAGGGCCCCTTTCACACTGGGGCGTTTTTCATGCGGTGCGGCGCTAAAAATAGCGCCTGTTCACCGCATGAAAAAATCCGGCCCCATTCACTCCAGTGTGAAAGCCGGCGGGCTTTCACACTGGAGCGGTGCGCTAGCAGGACGGTAAAAAAAGTCCTGCTAGCAGCATCTTTGGAGCGGGATAGGAGCGGTGTGTTCACCGCTCCTATACCGCTCCTTCCCATTGATTACAATGGGAGACCGCCGTAAAACCGCGGCAATACCGCGGTTACCGCGGTAATACCGCGGCTACGGCGGCGCTCTGCGGGGGGTGTTTAACCCTTTTTCGGCCGCTCGCGGGGGGTAAAACCGCACCGCGAGCGGCCGAAAACCGCGGTGAAAACGACGGTAAAGCAGCGCTAAATATAGCGCTGCTTTACCGTCACCGCGGCTCAACGCCCCAGTGTGAAAGGGGCCTAGGAGAAGGCTCCAGGAGAAAGAGACAGGAGGTCTCGGAGTCTAAGGCTGCAGGTAGCAGCCTGTGTGTGTGCATGTCTGTAGCAGGCAGATGTGGCCCGTGACCAAAACAGCACAAAGCTGACAGTGAGTAAGCCAGGAGGCTATAGTTTGTGTTTATACAGTGATGGTGGAACCCCCTGCGAGGGAAGATTACTGATTATTTGAACTTTTTCGTTACCTTCAAATAAAAGTGGGCTGCCATGCCCTAAAAACGCAGTCTGGAGTGGCACATTTCTGGAAAACTGCATGCACCACTTGAACCTAATCACCCCAAATCGTCACTATATTTTAGTGGGATTTTATGTGATACACCAACACAAAGTGGAGGGAAAATTATAAATGGTTATCAATTTTTTTTACAAATAAATTGAAAAGTGTGGCGTGCATTTTTATTCAGCCACCTTTACTCTGATACCCCTAACTAAAATCCAGTGGAACCAAATGCCTTCAGAAGTCACCTAATTAGTAAATAGAGTCCATCTGTGTGTAATTTAATCTCAGTATGAATACAGCTGTTCTGTGAAGCCCACAAAAGTTCACCTTAGTGAACAAACAAACATCATGAAGGCCAAGGAACACACCAGACAGGTCAGGGATAAAGTTGTGGAGTTTAATGCAGGGTTAAGTTATAAAAAAATATCCCAAGCTTTGAACATCTCACAGAGCACTGTTCAATCCATCATCCGAAAATGGAAAGAGTGTGGTACAACTGCAAATCTACCAAGACATGGCCGTCCACCTAAACTGACAGGCCAGGCAATGAGAGCATTAATCAGAGAAGCAACCAAGAGGCCCATGGAAACTCTGGAGGAGATGCAGAGATCCACAGCCAGGTGGGAAATATCAGTCCACAGGGCAACTATTAGTTGTTCACTCCACAAATCTGGCCTTTATGGAAGAGTGGCAAGAAGAAAGCCATTGTTGAAAGAAAGCCATATGAAGTCCCATTTGCAATTTGCGAGAAGCCATGTGGGGGACACAGCAAACATGTGGAAAAAGGTGACTGGTCAGATAAGATCAAAATTTTAATTTATGGCCTAAAAGCAAAACGCTATGTGTGGCGGAAAACTAACACGGCACATCACCCTGAACACACCATCCCCACCATGAAACATGGTTGTGGCAGCATCATGTTGTAGGGATGCTTTTCTTCATGAGAAGGGACGGGGAAGCTGGTTAGAGTTGATGGGAAAATGGATGCAGCCAAATACAGGGCAATCTTAGAAGAAACTATTAGAGTCTGCAAAAGATTTGAGACTGGGGCAGAGGGTCACCTTCCAGCAGGACAACGACCCTAAACATACAGCCAGAGCTAAAATGGAATGGTTTATATCAAAGTATATTCATGTGTTAGAATGACCCATTTAAAGCCCAGACCTAAATCCAATTGAGAATCTGTGGCAAGACTTGAAAATTTCTGTTCACAGACGCTCTATATCCAATCTGACAGAGCTTGAGCTATTTTGCAGAGAAGAATGGGCAAAAATGTCACTGCTGGTAGAGACATCCCCAAAAAGACTTGCAGCTGTAATTGCAGTGAAAGGCAGTTCTACAAAGTATTGACTCAGGAGGGCTGAATACAAATGCACACCACACTTTTCACATATTTGTAAAAAAATTTAAAAACCATTTATCATTTTCCTTCTCATTATATTCTAACAATTATGTGCTACTTTGTGTTGGTCTATTATATAAAATACTGTGGCAGAGCGAGGCTCTGCCCCTTTGAAATTAGAGGTAAAGGAGACACAGAGTTTGCATATCTGCAGACTGCAAGACTACAGACTATAGAATTTAAATGGAGAAAACAGCTCTGTCCGTTTTCTCCAGGTTTTGGCTAGTTCTGGATGGGAGTCTGTAGTTTGGAGATCCCTGAGAGTCATGGGTGGGATGGGATCTCCAACCCTGTGTCCGGGTCTTGAGGATAGCAAGCAAGGTGTGTGCCCAGCTGCACACAGACCATATAATGAGGGGTTGGTGAGTGGAGGATGGTGGAGTGTGAGCAGCTTGCTGCTGCTGGTGCTGTATGAAGACAGACCTGTGTCTGTAGAGGGGTCATCCCTGTGTAAGGGGGATTCTTTGCCCAGAGACTGGGAAAGGATGGACAGCCTTGAGAGTCGGGAAGACTAAGGAAGCCAGTGAGTCCAGGGGACTGGAAGGAATCAACTCTGTTGAGAGCAAGCAGAGGAACTGCTGACAAGAGAGAGCCAGGTGGCTTGGTATGTTTTTCATTTATGAGTGCTTAATGAAGTTAAACCCCTGCGTGGGACTTCTGGATGGACTTTTTTTTTTTTTTGTTTTTTCAATAAACCTGGGCTACCAGGCCCTTAACTATATATGCCTGTCTGATGAGGACTCACTGCATTAAAAAATGCATCTATTCACTTGAGTTAAACACCCCAATGTCACAATACATTTACTTTTTGGTTGCAACATGACAAAATGTGGAAACTTTGCAGGGGTGTGAATAAGGCACTGTACTATTAGGCATTTGCTGTCAGTGCTTAGGGCAGCTGGATTAGGAGTGGGAGAACCAAGACTTAAAATCCACAAATTGTGATAACTTTTCTTTTTTTGTTTTCGTTTCCATCTTCTATCCACCTCTGGACAATTGTGGCTAAAAAAGTTCAACTCTGGGAAACTTGAAAATTATCCCTTGCAGTCGGGCTGCACCCACACAGCACAGGGTTAATTGCTTGTTGAGGTCTAGGAGACTTAATAAAATAGGTTTACCTACCCGATCTGTTGTGCTGGTCCATGCAGCATCTTCTACTCTACATTCCAGTTGTCTCAGGTCCTAATATCATCAAGAGCAATTCAGGATGTATAGCCTTGCAATGAGCATGATAATTCAAAGAGATCGTTCACCATTGGGAACCCCACCTGCTGGGTGAGCGAAGGATCGGGTTAGGTGAAAGCAATTCTCCCCTCTCCTAGACAAATTGAGAATGCATCTTTCAAATGCAAGGGATCATTTAAACGTTTCCTGCAGTTGGGCTTTAATTTAGCAAGAGGACTTTTTGGTTCAGGGGATGTAGAGAGGAGCCAGAAGGTAAAGAAAACAAACCATTTCTCCTCTCTCTTTAGTGCTCTGTACTGTTGAAAAATAGATATAAAAGTGCTGTTTCCAAAACAGCCCATCATTAATTTTCAGTAAAATAATCACATGACACATCATTCAGGAGTGCCATGGGAGCCTGGTGCCTCAAAGCTCATCTCTGGGAAAAGTTTGTGAAAAAAATATATGCTGCATCTTCGGAAGCCTTTTTTTCCACTCATCTCCCTCCATGTGCATGTTTTGCCAAAGCCACTTTTGGAAACGATGCCCAGTGGATCCAGTGCTGTAGTCTGTGCCTGCACCGAATGGTTGCCTCTTTCCAATGTCATCAGGATGTGCAGTATGAGGGACCCTACCACTGGACATCATTAGGAAGTGCCCATATCATTTAGGTAGCGATGTGGACACCCAAAGATAGATATTCCTGCTCTGTAGTGAAAAAGACAGAAGACTAAGGACCAACAGATTAGGGTGAATATTTTATGTTGAGCTTTTGATTGGAAATGTTTTAAAACTAAGAAAAGTTCAGTTCAGATTTAATATAGCCACTGCCATATTGAATAGAAGAGCAGAGAAAGCTAAATGGATGTAAACAACCATTCCCCTACCATTTTCTAGTGCAGGTTAAGGCGGATTTTCACCCTCTTACGCTACTTCCCTCCATACCACCCCTCCTTCCATCTGCTGTATGTAATGCATTGTTTCTACCTTTTTATTTATTTTTTTCGTAAAAATGTCCGACCCTGCCTCCATATGCACATCAGTCACCTTAGGCGAATGAAGTGCACACTATCCGCTGTGCCTCCTGGGATATGTACGTAACATATCCCAAGAGGCATAGCCTTCTATTCATAAAAGGAGGAGGAGTGTCATCGGGAGGCTCGCCCACTAAACCAGGAAGAGCTGATGGGCCTCTCGATGACATCAGAAAGAACATGGCGGAGTGGGACAGAGCTGTGGCCAGGCATGAGAGGATCTCAGCGTGACATTGCTGGATCCGCTAGATGGGCAAGTATCTGAATTCTGCAGATGCCACCTTAAAGCGGAGTTCAAGTCATTTTTTGTTTACTAAAAGTCAGCAGCTACAAAAAGTGTAGTTGCTGACTTTTAATAAACAACCACTCACCTGTCCCACGATCCAGTGGTGCACTCACCCCAGCCTTTTTCACCCTGTGTCCTCCCTCGGCAGCGCCAGCATCTTCACTATGGGGACCCGGCTGTGACAGCTTGCGGCTTCACAGCTGGGTGCCCACTGCGCATGGGCGAGTGGCGCTGTGCTCTGTGACTGGTCCCACAGTCTTCTGGGACCTGTCATGTGTCCCAGAAGACTTCAGGAGGGGGGGGGGGGTAGAACTTCCGCTTCAGATCACCTAAAGTGACAGGAAAGGAAGAGGGAGCAGGTACCTGTCAAAATCGGGTACTCGCTCCCCCCTCCTCCCCAAAAGCTCAGTTTCACAAACAGGAGCCGCGGAGGAGGCCTTAAAGTGAAACTTCCCTGTTTGGGTGAAGCTCCGCTTTAAGGTAAGGGGGGGGGGGTGAAATAAAATAAAAAACGGGTGGCGGGTATAGATCCTCTTCAAGCTAATGAAGGCAAGCAGATAACTGGTTGTTACAGGCCACAATGATTTCAGTGTTACCCTTGGTTTCCTTTGGGTTTTTGTGGTTGTATGAACAATGTGAATTGTTTCTTCTTTTATAGGCGTATGTATAGAGGATCTGCTTACTAAATGGAAAGATGATTATAAAAGGCTGGAGGTGAATCATTCCTATATTCAATGGTGAGTTTTATCATTTATTACTTAAAAGCGGAAGTAAACCACCAAACTAACTTAGAAAATTTGTGCCCTCAGGAGGTTTTTTAGCACGATTTGCAAGCATACACAGCATATTGCACATCATGGCACACCTAACAAAGCAGTCCCTTCCAGCACCACAATGTCAGTGCTCCCCTCCATCTTCTTTAAGTTTTCTTCTGAGTTTGGGGTCTTTAGCCACTTGAATGGCCAGGCCTGGATGAGATAACTCGCTCCCATACACATGGAAGTTTTTTTGTCCCACCACAGGCTTGTGCCAAGATGGTACAGTGAGCAGGGCATGCGCAGCTTAATGTGCACTAGTGGAAAAAAGTGCTGACAAGCTGGTAGAAGCATCTGTGACAGAAGATTCAGGAAAAAAAAAAAAAAAGAAGTAAAAGCTTGCTTGTCAGCAATATTTTTTTTAAATTAATTTACTTCTACATTAAAGCGCAATTCCTCTTTTAGGAAATAAGTAACCCAACATTGTAAGAAATATAAAAAGCAGCTCTTGCTGCAATATTAACCTTCTATCTGAGTTATTCACTTATAGCTTATGCACACAACTAAAATAAATAAAATGCATTTCATGTATATATTAACCGCTTCCCGACCACCTCCTGCATATATACGTCAGCAGAATGGCACGGCCAGGCAAAACCACGTACAGGTACGTGGCCCTTTATTGCCTGGCCGTGGGTCGTGCGCGCGCGCCGCCAGCGGCACGCTCGCGACCCGGTTGGGAGCCCCGTGACCCCGGCCGCGGGACCAGCGGACCCGATCGCCGCTGGTGTCCCGCGATCGGGTCACAGAGCTGAAGAACGGGGAGAGATCTGTGTAAACAAACCTCTCCCCGCGCTTCCTACTCTGCCTGTCATTGATCGGCTGTTCCCTGTCATCGGGAAAGCCGATCAATGACGTCAGACGTCAGCCCCGCCCCCTAATGTAAAAAAAACACACACGTCACAGCCCATAACCCCTCCCCCTAGTGGTTAACTCTTTCACTGCCAGTGTCATTTATACAGGAATCAATGCATTTAAATAGCATTGATTGCTGTATGAATGACAATGGTCCCAAAAATGTCCGATGTGTCCGTCATAATGTCGCAGTCACAATAAAAATCGCTGATCGCCACCATTACTAGTAAAAAAAAAAAATATTAATAAAAATGCTATAAAACTATCCCCTATTTTGTAAACGCTATAACTTTTGCAGAAAGAGAGAGAGACGGCGCCCTCTAAGTGCAGCAAAATAAAATCAATTTATTGTAAAAGAGGATTAAGAACACTCACAAGATGGATGTGTCATGAAGGCATATCAGGAATTAGAGAGTCATCTGTTTTTGGGTCCCGGGTGAAGTGGTGGTCAGTGGATGTCATCAGATGTGCTGTCTCACATGTGACCCGTTCCCGGAAGTGATCTTTCAACAACACCGCCGCTGCCCAGAACGAAGCAGCACACTGTCTCCACAGCCGTCCGGAAACGCTGAGAGCCCACAGCGCCACCGGACCTGTACTGGACTACACAGCAAGGTTGAGACAGCACATCTGATGACCTCCACTGACCACCACTTCACCCGGGACCCAAAAACGGATGACTCTCTAATTCCTGATATGCCTTCATGACACATCCATCTTGTGAGTGTTCTTAATCCTCTTTTACAATAAATTGATTTTATTTTGCTGCACTTAGAGGGCGCCGTCTCTCTCTCTTTCTGTTTTCATTCCAGAGCTCCTTTTTGCTTATATGGACTGGCAGCCTTTTATGCTCAGCAATTATTTTTTAATTTCAGCATTTGTACATGGACTAATATCCAAAATTCTTGTACTAATACATATGTTATTCACCTCCCACTGTTACCCACCATATGCATTTTATGAGCTATATCCTGTGTGCGCCATACAAAACCCCCTTGTTTGCTATAACTTTTGCGCAAACCAATCAATAATCGCTAATTGCGATTTTTTTTTACCAAAAATATGTAGAAGAATACGTATCGGCCTAAACTGAGGAAAAAATATGTTTTTTTATATATTTTTGGGGGATATTTAGGGGCAATCAAATACCACCAAAAAAAAGCTCTATTTGTGGGAAAAAAAGGACACCAATTTTGTTTGGGAGCCACGTCTCACGACCGCGCAATTGTCAGTTAAAGCGACGCTGTGCCGAATCGCAAAAAGGGGCCTGGTCCTTTGGCTGCCAATTGGTCCGGGGCTGAAGTGGTTAAATATTGCATAAACAGTGCCTTGAAAAAGTATTCATACCCCCTTGAAATTGTCCACATTTTGTCATGTTACAACCAAAAACGTAAATGTATTTTATTGGAATTTTACATGATAGAGAGATAGACTAACACAAAGTGGCACATAATTAACATTTTTTTACAAAAAAATATGTGAAAAGTGTGGCGTGCATTTGTATTCAGCCCCCTTTACTGCGATACCCCCAACTAAAATCTAGTGCAACCAATTGACTTCGGAAGTCACCTAATTAGTAAATAGAGTCCACTTGTGCGTAATTTAACCGCTTAAGGACCACCTCACGCTGATATACGTAGGCAGAATGGCACGGCTGGGCACAATCACGTACCTGTACTTGTCTCTTTAAGAGCCCAGTCGTGAGTCGTGCGCGCCGCCGCCGGCGCACTCGCGACCCGGTCCTGAGCTCCGTGACCGCGGGACCAGCGGACCCGATCGCCGCTGGTGACCCGCGATCGGGTCACAGAGCTGAAGAACGGGGAGAGGTATGTGTAAACAAACCTCTCCCCGTGCTTCCTAGTGATGCTGTCACTGATCGGCTGCTCCCTGTCATCGGGAAAGCTGATCAGTGATGTTGAATGTCAAGCCACGCCCCCCTACAGTAAAAAAAACACACACACACACGTCACACTTAACCCCTCCCTGCCCCCTAGTGGTTAACTCCTTCACTGCCAGTGTCATTTACACAGGAATCAGTGCATTTAAATAGCACTGATTGCTGTATAAATGACAATGGTCCCAAAAATGTCCGATGTGTCCGCCATAATGTTGCAGTCACAATAAAAATCGCTGATCGCCGCCATTACCAGTAAAAAAAAAATATTAATAAAAATGCTATAAAAAAACTATCCCCAATTTTGTAAATGCTATAACTTTTGCACAAACCAATCAATAATCGCTAATTGTGATTTTTTTTTTACCAAAAATATGTAGAAGAATACGTATCGGCCTAAACTGAGGAAAAAAAAATTTTATATATTTTTTGGGGATATTTATTATAGCAAAAAGTTAAAAATATTGCATTTTTTTCAAAATTGTCGCTCTATTTTTGTTTATAGCGCAAAAAATAAAAACCGCAGAGGTGATCAAATACCACCAAAAGAAAGCTCTATTTGTGGGAAAAAAAGGACGCCAATTTTGTTTGGGAGCCACGTCGCACGACCGCGCAATTGTCAGTTAAAGCGATGCAGTGCAGAATCGCAAAAAGGGGCCTGGTCCTTTGGCTGCAAATTGGTCCGGGGCTTAAGTGGTTAATCTCAGTATATATACAGCTGTTCCATGAAGCCCCCAGAGGTTTGTTAGAGAACCTTAGTGAACAAACGGCACCATGAAGGCCAAGGAACACACCAGACAGGTCAGGGATAAAGTTGTGGAGTTTAAAGCAGGGTTAGGTTATTATAAAATTTCCCAAGCTTTGAACATCTCACAGAGCAATGTTCAATCCATCATCTGAAACTGGAGTATGGCACAACTGCAAACCTACCAAGACATGGCCGTCCACCTAAACTGGCAAGGAGAGCATTCATCAGAGAAGCAGCCAAGAGGCCCAGGCAACTGTAGGAGCTGCAGAGATCCACAGCTCAGGTGGGAGAATCTGTCCACAGTATTTGTTGTCCGCCCCACAAATCTGGTCTTTATGGAAGATTGGCAAGAAGAAAGCCATTGTTGAAAGAAAGCCATAAGAAGTCCTATTTGCAGTTTGCGAGAAGCCATGTGGGGAACACAGCAAATGTATGTAAGAAGGTGCTCTGGTCAGATGAGACCAAAATTGAACTTTTTGGCCTAAAAGCAAAACGCTACGTGTGGCAGAAAATGAACACTGCACATAACCCTGAACACACCAGCCCCACTGTGAAACATGGTGGAGGCAACATCATGTTGTGGGGATGCTTTTCTTCAGGAGGGACTGGGAAGCTGGTCAGAGTTGATGGGAAGATGGATGGAGCCAATTACAGGGCAATCTTAGAAGAAAACCTGTTAGAGTCTGCAAAAGATCTGATACTTGGGCGGAGCTTCACCTTCCAGCAGGACAACGACCCTAAACATACAGCCAGAGCTACAATGGAATGGTTTAGATCAAATCATAATTATGTGTTAGAATGGCCCAGTCAAAGTCCAGACCTAAATCCAACTGAGAATCTGTGGCAGGACTTGAAAATTGCTGTTCACAGACGCTCTCCATCCAATCTGATAGCTTGAGCTATTTTGCAAGAAAAAAATGGGTAAAAATTTCACTCTCTAGATGTGCAAAGCTGGTAGAGACATACCCAAAAAGACTTGTAGCTGTAATTGCAGTGAAAGGTGGTTCTACAAAGTATTGATTCAGGGGGGCTGAATACAAATGCACGCCACACTTTTCACATATTTATTGGTAAAAAGTTTTGAAAACCATTTATCATTTTCGTTCCACTTCACAATTACCGCTGCGCAAATACAGTGTGCCATACAATATTGCAACAACCACCATTTTATTCTCTAAAATGCAGGAGGTCGAGCACTTACCTGGTGTCTTCTCCTCCTGTGTCTCCTCCAATCAGCTTCCTCTGCTTTGTCCTACTTCTGCCAAAGCACTGGGCATCCAATAGAAACGCCTGGCGCTTTGGCCAAATCAGGAAACAGGTATCACAGACCTGCCTCCTGGCTCTAATAAGCTGCTTAAAAAATACACCCCCTCCCACCTCCGCCATAGGAGTCAATCATCCGGCATCCAGAAAGGGGCCAGGCGCATGGATAAGGAGGTGGCGGCAGGGATAGAGGGGGCGGCGCCCACAATGCAAGGGCCGCCACTGTCTACCATGTTAATCTAAACGAGTGTCAACCTTTTTTCTGTCAGGGCACACTTTAAAAAATGAATTACATTTATATACAATCTCGAGGCGCCTCATTTTAAAAACTAAACTAATATTTTTACATAATGCAGCAACATCAACGCTTTTAGGCAGGCCCGGATTTACTCCCTATGCCGCCCCAAGGCCGGGTCCTTTAATGCCGCCCCCCCCCCCCCCCCACACACACACACACACACACACACCACCACCATTCTCGTCCTTTATCGCGGACTGCTACAATAGATCAATTAAAAGCTTATCAGTGCAGCCCTATCAGTGCAGCTTAAGATTTCCGTCTCATCTGTGCCTAACAGTGCAGGCTTATCAATGCCCATCAGTGAAGTCTGATCAGGGGCTACCAGTGCAGCCTATCAGTGGCCATCAGTGCATCCTCATCAGACTCATCAGTGCGTCTATCAGTGCTGCCTTATCAGTGCATCGTAAGTGTGCCGCCTCATCTGTGCCCAACAGTGCAGCCTTGTCAGTGCGCATCAGTACAGTCCCTTCAGTGCTGCCTTTATCAGTGCTCATCAGTGCAGCCTACCAGTGCTCATCAGTGCAGCCTACCAGTGCCACCTATCAGTGCTCATCAGTGCAGCCTACCAGTGTCGCTTATCAGTGCCGCCTATCAGTGCTCATTAGTGAAGCCTATTAGTGTATCCTACCAGTGCCCATCAGTTCAGCCTACCAGTGCTGCCTATCAGTGCTCATCAGTGCTCATTAGTGCAGCCTATTAGTGCAGCCTACCAGTGCCCATCAGTTCAGCCTACCAGTGCCGCCTATCAGTGCTCATTAGTGCAGCCTACCAGTGCCCATCAGTGCAGCTCACCAGTGCCGACTAACAGTGCATATCAGTGCAGCCTACCAATGCCGCCTATCAGTGCCGCCTAGGAGTACAGTGGCAATCAGTGCAGCCTCGTCAGTTTAAAAATATCACAGGCTGCTTACTAGTGTATATTAATTGTGTTTTGATGATAGCATGGAGCACTTTGCAGTGCATGAATTTTCACTGAATGTGGATTGTTTAATGGGTTTGCATTGATTTCAGCATGGAGGACTTTGCATATGCTGGAATCTATGCAAATGTATTAGACAGTCCACATTCAGTGAAAGCTCATGTACTGCAAAGTGCTCCATGCATGCTGGAACCTATGCAAACATATTAAACAGTCCACATTCAGTGAAAGTTTATGCACTGCAAAGTTTGCAGTGCATGAACTTTCACTGAATATGGACTGTTTAATGAGTTTGCATAGGTTCCAGCATGCATGGAGCACTTTATTGCAATATGCTCTGAAAATTTGCATATTTTTTTTCCAAATTAAATGCAACTTACCTGCTGTCTGTCCTGGCCACCACTTGCGGGGGTTCCCGGGTTCCCGTCAGCCTCCTCTCTCTTTTCCTCCTACAGATAGTCACAGAGAGACACCCCGCCCCCTGGGCCAAGGAGAAGATGCATAGGGCTGTCGCGCTCTGCCTCTGTCACTGGAATGGTCACATTTCTGGCCAGTCATGGCGTTTAATGGGGGCGTCATTTGCTCCCTCCCCGTACTTAGTATAGCAAGTGCCACGCTACAGGCCGCCAAGCCGGGGGCTATATTTATGCAGGAGCCGGACGGCGGCCGTGGGGGCAAGATACAGCACTGCCGCCGGGTGCTATGTTAGTGCGGAGGGCCAGGGGGGAGCAGAGAAGTCGCCACAGGAGCGCCGTCCCTGCACCACTGCCGCCCCGAGACCTGAGGCCTTGTGGGGAATCCAGCCCTGCTTTTAGGACACCCAGCATTAGAGGTAATTTATTCTTCCAAAGCAAATACTCTTTGCGCACAATTCCTGACTAGTATTCCAATGTTTCTCTCCCTCACTCAGCAAATGTGCCCCCAAGTGCTGATGGAGAGAGGCAAGTTTGTTGTGCAGGCGCCCTACATTCTCCTAAATAGCCGATGACGTCATTGCTTATTAGGAGGCCAGCAGTTGGAAGGTTGTAATGGTGCACAATTAAAACCTGTGGCTTTGTGTAAGTAAAAGGCAGGCTTGATCCACCCGCTGGACAATTTTTAGGCATTTTGCTAAGGCACCCTTGAAGAAACCTCAAGGCACCCTGGTTGAAAAAGGCTACTAAAAACTACTATATTGAATAAAAGCCTGTTGGGCTTAGAGCTACAAAACTACAGCACTTATTAGATAGAGTTGCAAATATCTACAGCTGTGCCATCTCTTTACAAAACTGAGAATTCTTTGCAAAACCTGGTTGACTGGTGTAACATTTTCTATAAAGAAAATATTCAAAAGTATCGGTTAAAAGTGTTTTTTTTTGTAATTGACTAAGAACCACTAAAATTTCCCAGGAATGGGGTTCATTTGAGGCATAGGAACTTACTGACTGCTTGGGCTACCAGACTTAATATGGCTGTATCATATCTTTATAAATTGAAAAATCTAAAAACTCTATAAACACAGCGCTGTGTTCTGGCACCTGTACAGGGACTGCCTATGCTGTTCCCGATACACAGACAAGTCGGGCTGAGCGCTGCTCAGCCATTCACAGGAAGCTTTGTATTTATGAATGATGAATACAAGGTTTCCTCCGATTGGCTGGTGTGGAGATCATGACATCATCCACCTGCCCCTCTATCTCAGCCATTTAGAGGAAGCCTTGTATTCATTGATAAAACTATAAGGCTTTCTATGAATGGCTGAGCAGTGCTCAGCCCAACTCAATTTTGTTCTGGGAAAGGGGAGGAAAGTCCTCGTACTCCTACAAGAACAAAGCGTTGTATGTCATATTTAGTCAATGGCAAATACAGTGTGTGTTCATTGCTCGCAGTGAACGCTTGTATTATTGAAGGAAAAAGTTCCTTTGGCCCAGCTTGGTCCAAACAAACTATTAAAAGTTAAATCAAAGACAAGGAAGGGGGACATAGGGGAGCCAAGAGTGGCTACCCTACAAAGAGTTGTGTACAGAGAACCAACCATGGTATATTATATCATGTGAAAAATGTATTGACTTTGACTACACAATTTGAAAAAAATATTAAATTGGCCCACACCTCCAAGCACCAATATAAAATGGTTAAAAATGAGAGTGGACAACGTTGTCACTCACACACAGTGGTAACAAGGCCCCATCCACACTAACATGCATTCCAACATGTACCTCAAAACACTTCCGGGTATGAAGGCAAGAGAGCGCTAGATAGGGAGTTTCCAGGTAACCTGCAATACTCACCCCATCCAGGGCTAAATTGTATGTTGGGGACACCATGGACTCCCATATGCCTTTAGCTCTTCGCCTATTTATACCAATCAAGAAGACACTATAAACAATATACTTTTGTAAATAGCCTGGTAACAGGCTGCATATGTCAAGAAGCAAACAAGCCTCCTCATGTCCTCATGTCTATGGATAGCACCGCTAGATGCCAACTCTACAGTCCCAGACTCTACATTAAAAGTTAAATCAAACCTGGAATTTGCCTTTAAGCCCTGGCCTCTGACATCACTAAAGGACTGCACTTAATATTTAGTGAATGGAATCCAACACAATGATTAGACAATGACCGTTAGTCAAAAAGGACAGGCATACTACTACACAAGATGGTCAGAGACTGACATGCTACAGAAGATGACCAGAAACAGCAAACATGCTACAGTAGATAATCTGAGATTGCAAGACAGGAGTTGTTGAAACCTTGGGAGATTGCTCTAGGAGACAGTCATAGACTGGAGACACATTAGATTGCTAGAAGTGCTTCAACAAATGAGAACGCTCCCTACAGCCCCCTAAAAAAATTGCCTTTAATATGGAAAATGGAGAAACAGAGAGACCCTAATGGTTCTGTTATGGGTCCTAGTTATGGCCTGACCACAATAGGGGGTATATATACCCTATTCACTCTACCCTATCCTGGTCACCAGGACAAACACAGAGCGTGAATGGGGACACAACCAGCAATACGATCCTGACAGAGGTTCTAGCGCTTCTCTACTCTTTTTCGGAAATCTCAGTTCATGTGTTGCAAGAATAAATTCCACAAATATGTACAGTCTGTAACTTCTATTAATAGATTCTTCCTACAAAGGTTGATTTTGTAAACTTGTTTAATGCCTCTTTCACTGCAGGCTGTTTCCACTGCAGAAACATGGGATAAATCCAAAAGCCAAACCGCTGACAGATCATGAGATTGAGGTACAGTACTCTAGTGGAATGTGCATTCCTTAGATCTTGACACTCTGGATTGTATATACTGTTCTGTAGGATCATAGTACACTAATGTGTATACTGTACATAACATGGATGCATATTTGAGACCTTTTCTTACCCCAAATACCTTAAATTGTAAAATAAGAGAATGAAACATTTTTTAAATATTATTTAGGGTTTGTAGATAAACAGGATGAAACTAAAAAAACGCCCTGAGGTTCACCCCTCCGCGCTTATTGGATGTGTACTCTTAAAAATATATACATATAATGGATAAAATTGCTTATTTAGGGTTTGATGAGCTTAAAGGGTCAGTCTGCTCAAAAGTGATATTTTAGTTTCTGGTAGATGTTAGAGAGTTAAGCCAATTATAAGGTTGTTGTGAGATCTCTGATTTCCTAAGTCGGCACACCAACCACCAACTGTATCTATTATATGGAGCTCCCACTTTTTTATTTTCTATTATGGAGAATGTACCAGAAGGAGCTGGAACACTGAATGGCGAGTGGGAGCTCTCAGGTGGACAGTCAAGAAATACAACAGGGAGATTGTTAGGTTTATTCTTCTCTTGTGATCAGTCAAAAGTCAAAAATCAGATGTATTGAGAAGTAGACAATTTATTCCAGATGTGTAACACAAAAGGGTGATCTTAACAAGCACAAGGATGCAGTGAGAATCACACAAAGGAATGGAATTCTCCCCTCCTAATTCCTACATAATTCAGCCTCTACGCTTCTATTGGCTGAGGAAACACAGATAGCACAACTGGTACAAGGTGGTACTTTATTTTGGCTAATTAGTGTTTCCTGTACAATCTAATACTACCATATTTAGTTAAGCTTAATCATCCTACAACTTTACTGTGAAGTTAGTTAAAGCAAACGATATAGCAAGTTAATACAAAGTGCTCATAAGTGGGTTTAAAAATCAGTCTCAGGGTTATTGTTTTTCAAATAGTCACACAAACATTTAAAACTTTTAACAGAGATAAAAAACATAAGAAGCTAGGGGCTGATTCAGCCCACCTAGGTTTTACCTATAGGTAAAATATGAAGAGCAAGATGACAATCCTAAATTATTGCCAACTGACCATGCACTAGCAGATTTACAAACATTTGTATGAAAATTCTCAGTACATTCAATGACTTGGCAAATGTTGTTCAAAAGGGTACTGTTTGCTTTTAACAAATCGATTTTGGATTGAATGGACATTCCCGAATAAAAACCACATACACTAAAAATTTCCATCATGCTCTTTTGGATTTTTTTTGTCATTGTGGTAAAAAATGAATATCGATTTGACCCCACTAACCATTATACAAACAACAACTGTTTTTAACCACTTAATGACCGTGCTATAGCCAAAAGACAGCTACAGCACAGTCGCCCAGGTCTAGACATTCTCCCAGAACCGCGCCACCTGCAGCACGCATCGGGCACACTCTGTTACCACTGTGTCATCAGTGCCCTGAAAATCAGTGCACATCAGTGAAGAAGAAAAATAACTTTTTTTGCCAAATTTTATAACGGAAGCGAAGAAAAACTTTTTCTCAAAATGTTTAACAAAAAAATAAAAAACTCAGTGCGGATTAAATACCACCAAAAGAAAGCTTTATCTATTTAAAAAAACATGATACTTTTACTTTGGGTACAGTGTTGCATGAATGCGCAATTGTCAAGGTGCGACAGCGCTGAAAGCTTAAAATTGACCTGGACAGAAAGGGGGTGAAAGTGCCCAGTATTGAAATGGTTAAGCACTTGCCGATCAGCCGCCGGCATTATACTGCGACAGGTGGTCACGATCCCGTGAGACGTCGTAGTTGTACGTCGGCTCCTTAAAGCGGGATAGCAGGCGCATGCACGCTGCACTGCGGGGGTGCCCATGCTCGTGATCGGCGGGCGCGATGAGAGTCAGAACAGGGACGTGTGTTTGTGTAAACACACAAATCCCTGTTCTGTTCTGAGAGGAGATGCAGATTGTGCGTTCCTAATAGCTAGGAACCATGATCTGTCATCTCCTATAGTCAGGCCCCTCCCCCTACAGTTAGAGGGCACAGTCAGGGAACAGTTAACCCCTTGTGTTAACCCCTTCCCTGCCAGTGACATTTATACAGTAATCAGTGCATTTTTATAGCACTGATCGCTGTGTAATTGTCAATCGTTCCAAAAATGTGTCCGATGTGTCCGCCATAATGATGCAGTCATGATAAAGATCGCCGCCATTACTAGTACAAAAAAATAATAATAAAAATGCCATAAATCTATCCCCTATATTGTAGACGCTATAACTTTTGCAAAAAACAAACAATATACACTTATTGCGATTTTTATTACCAAAAATATGTAGAAGAATACATATCAGCCTAAACGGAGAAAAAATTTATTTTTTATTTTTTTAAATTGGGGATATTTATTATAGCCAAAAGTACAAAATATTGTGCTTTTTTTTCAAAATTGTCACTCTTTTTTTTGTTTATAGCGCAAAAAATAAAAACCGCAGAGATGATCAAATACCACCAAACGAAAGCTCTATTTGTGGGGAAAAAATATGAACGCCAATTTTGTTTGGGTACATCGTCGCACGATCGCGCAATTGTTAGTTAAAGCGACGCAGTGCCGTATTTCAAGAAACGGACTGATCATTGAGCAGCCAAATCTTCCGCGGCTGAAGTGGTTAAGCGAAAAATTTCAAACAAAAACCTACTAGTGTATGGCCAGATTAAGTCAGCAGTGGACTCCTCACATCTCCACTCTGACCTGAGACAAGTATGCAGCCAGAGAAATAAGATGAAACCCTCTACTCATCAGCATACTTTTAACAGGTCAGTAGCTCAAAGCTAGATTTTTCCCTGACAAGTTTTCTAATCTCTCCAATCACTGGTTCCACTGGTCATAATCAGTCGGCAAGTTGAGAGGCCACCCCAAGACATGAAAGTTTCACACAGTCAAGTGTAAAATGGCATTGGGAAGCCATTGTCTCATGTTTGAGGGTGTTTTAAAGCCCAACATCACCTTGTGCATAAATATTACAGCATTTTTCAAAACAGAAAATCAACTAGGCTTGCAATACTTACCTCCTCACTTCCAAGTGGAATGATGCTCAAAGTCATCAAACCCACGTTATGCGAGTCTGGTCATCACTTCGGCCAGGACTCATAGTACTCATGGACAGCTCACATATCATTAGGCGAGTGCTGCACCTCCAGCAGGAAGGACCATCCACAGCCACCACCACCACTGAAGAAGAGGTAGAACTTCTTCTGACCAGCCTGAAGACTGCAGGATGAAAGGTAAGTATAAGGCCACTTTCACACTGGGGTGATTTGCAGGCGCTATTGCGCTAAAAATAGCGCCTGCAAACCGACCTGAAACAGCCGTTGCTGTGTCTTCAGTGTGAAATCCCGAGGGCTTTCACACTGGAGCGGTGCGCTTGCAGGACACTGAAAAATGTCCTGCAAGCCGCATCTTTGGTGCGCTGTAGGAGCGGTGTATTTACCGCTCCTAAAGCGCCCCCTCCCATTGAAAACAATGGGGCAGCGCTCCAGCGCTTTGCGGGCGGTATTAACCCGAAATGCGCAGCTAAAACGACTGTAAAGCGGCGCTAAATATAGTGCCGCTTTACCGCCAGCGCACCCAGCGCCTCGGTGTGAAAATAGCCTAAAGGAACTCTAAAAAAAATAAAAAAAACACCCCATCAGAGGGTTTTTAGGTAAGTAAAGGTGTGAAGAGGGTAATAAAAATAAAAAAGGGTTGCGCTTCAAAGCTGCTGACATACAGTATGTTAAAAACGAATTGTATAATCTGTGTACAATCCCCACTAGATTTACCGTTCAATTTATAACCAATAAGGTAAACCAATGCACTACATAGTTGTTGGTAGATATAGGTAAGGACATTGTACAATCAGATAGTAATATGTGTTTTAGGGAATGTATAGACCAAATCTGAGCTCTGTTTTTGGCACCATGCCCCTTACATATATTACTACACCTTCTAGGCAATGAAAGACGATACAGCAGTCATGGACAGATTTCTAAGAGCTTATGAACTGATGTTGGGCTTCTACGGGATTAAACTCCAAAACAAAGAGACTGGAAGTGTTACACGTAACAGTAATTACTTGGAGCGATTCGAAAACCTGAACAAGTTAGTAGCAATTTTATGTTTATGTAAAGGGCCTTTAAAGGGATAGTATTATTCTTCCATAAGGATTTACCTGCATGGTCTTCTGTTTCTGATTAATGGATTCCAGCAGTCAAGAGAGAGAATGTTGGGGTATGCTGTGTGGTGTAGTAAACTGGAGACCATTATGTCCGTTTATGAAGCAGCGATCAGCGAAGATCGCCGGTGATCACAGAGATAATCAGGGGGAGAAGTGTTTGAACATGTTCTCCCGCCGATGATCTCCACACACTGAGAATCCTCATTGACTGACACAGTAACGGTCAGTTTATGAAGCTGCGATCTGAGCGCTTCACTGGCAATCTGTGTCAGAATTCACCCTCCCCAATTCACCAGCTCAGGGAATGCACAAGGGAATGTGGGGGGATCTGAGGGGAAAGGAGGAACATTTTTAACTTCCTTCTACCTCGTTCAGACCCCCCAACACTGTAACCATGTACCCCTGTCATATGTGTATACACATTATTTATTTATTTAGTGTGTGTGTGTGTATACACACATATACATACAATGTAGGGGGACTTGATTTTTTTTTTAACATTAACCACGCCGTCTGTCCGTGTATTGAGCGGTGATAATTTATCACTGCTTAATAAACTGACATCTCTGTGTTTCTGTGAATTATTGATACTGTAATCTCATGAAGTCTCACGAGATTCCAGTATCAGGGGCCGTTTCTCCACTGTTGGAAGCGTTTGTAGATCGCTTCAGTCCTCCAAAGGTGAAGCGATCTACTCTGCTTCATAAACAGGCACACAGAGGAGAAAGATCTCCTCCGTGAATGCCGGAGAATAAAGCAGTGAATGGATTTCACTGCTTCATAAACGGACACCCAAGTTGGTAAATGGTGATGTTCTTGTTCTCTCCTAAATAGTCAATGAATGAGAGGTCACCATTAAGTGACACTAAACTCTAGTAGTTTAAAAAGAAAATAATTCTATTCATGTAGTCTGAATTTAAAAATGTACATTATATAGCTCTCAGCCTTCCCCAAATCACCAAATTCCTTTGTTTTTGCTGCTGTGATCCGAGTTCCTGTTAGAGGGTGGCTAGGTTTGCTTTCCATGGCCCCACTGCAGTGGCGGAATTACCAGGGTCGCAACAGACACACTTGCGACAGGGCCCTGGAATTCCGTCACTGTGTGGGGGCCCCAGCGGGGTTGCTATTCACACAGCTCTGAGTGGAGAGGGCGTCTCTCATGGAACAGCAGCACAGAGACACTGGCATTGAGAGTTCTATCTCCCCCTCCATCCGTCCTCTCTCACACGGGATGACAGAGGACACAGCTCATCTGCTCCCCCCACCCCTCTCCTGTGTGCTCCGGGGGCAGTCAAGTGTGAAGCCAGCAAGCTCACATTTTCCACTGAGCACACAAGAGAGCGTAGGGGGGAGCAGATCAGCTGTGTCCTCTGTCATCCTGTGCAAGAGAGAGTGAATGGAGGGGGAGATAGAACTCTCAATGCCAGTGTCTCTGTGCTGCTGTACCATGAGACACACGCTCTCCGCTCAGAGCCGTGCTGTCATGAGAAGGTAGACGGCACTTAGAGGATTCACTGATGAGCACTGATAGAAGGCACTGATGGGGGGCACCAATGGGCACTTATAGGAGGCATTGATGGGCCGAATTGATGAGCACTGATAGGCAGAACTCATAGGCGGCACTGAGGAACACTGATAGGCAGAACTCAGGCAGTATTGATGGGCAGCATTGAAGAATACTGATAGGTGGCACTGATGGACGCTGTTAGGCGGCATTAATGAGCACTGATAGGTGGTGCCGATAAGCAGAATGGGCACTAATAGGCGGCATTAATGAGCACTGATAGGTAACACTTGGTACTGGCTGAACGAAAAACGAAAAAAAAAGCTGACAGATCAGTGCTATCGGCCATTGGACTGCCTATCACAGGGTGGTGCACTGTAATAGCCAATCTTACTGGGCATGTGCAAAGGGCACCATCTTGTGGAAGGAAGCACACTCACAGATTTTTTTGTTAACCCAGGATACTAGAGAAGTGGTAGTTTAATTAAATGAGGGGCGCTAGTACCAACAAGAGATACTAAATTAATTAATAGGTTAATTAATTGTATATTCTGAACTGTATAGTAGAGACTAAGAGCTTATTGAAAAAAGGTGTGCAGACACAATATAGATCTACCATGAACTAAGCTAATTAATAACTATTTAAAGTGATAATAGTGAACCACATTTGGTTACTCATACATTACAACCATTATAATGTGAATAATAAAAATTGGTTAGAGTGTGTTTATACAAACAATAATAACACCAGACACCTAGCGTGACCCAGTGAGGTATAAATTAATTATTACCCCAAAGATAATTAACACACAAAATAGAGCTGACCGAGCTCTATTTAAATTAAATAATATAAATATAACAGACCCTGTACCTTGTATCACAATGTGTACAACGAAAGTTAATGATCAAGCACTTATGCCCAATCTAATATATAAAAAGTGCAAACCAACAAATTTGGCAAATATCCCAATATCTTGGGTACATCCAAAAAACGTGAAAAATATTAATATAAATTAGACAGTGTTAATTGATATAACGCAAAGTTCATGTAGTATATAAAAAGTGCAAGCCAACAAAATTGGCAAATAATCCCAATATCTTGGGTGCATCCAAAAAACGTGAAAAATATTAATATAAATTAGACAGTGTTAATTGATATAACGCAAAGTTCATATAGTAGTCCTTGCTGCAAAACGCCACAATCACTCCTGTAGATATAGCTTGTGCACCATCACCAGACAAATTCTCGATCCACCCAATGTGAGAACCAGCAGTATTAAATGGCCTCTTACCAAATGGAGTTGATTACTTTGTTTAGAAGCAATCAAATGCGCTTTCACAGGATTGTGCCTGTACACTGAGTGACACACCCTCACTCAAGGGCTCTCTTCCCTCTATCAGACCAGCTCAGATGGAATGGATTGGAAACATATGTGGGAATATAAAGAGAGGCGCACCTCATAGCGTAATAACGTTTTATTTAAAAAATAGCATAAAAAAACACAGCAGCCAATTGCTCACTTACATTTTCCAGTGCCTACCCGGCACTGAGGCTACTTGCGATATGTTAAAAGATTCGATGGAGCAGCGGATCCTTCCCTCCTGGCGTGCGTCTCTAGCGTGCGTTCCACTCACCAGACAGCCGGAGCCAATATCACAGGAAGTCCAGCAATAGTGCATCCAAAGATACAAAGTGATCAGGTACCGCCTACCGACGTACGTTTCGTGTTTGTCACGTCTTCAGGGTGGCGTAGAGAAGTGGTACTGTGCATATATACAGAACGTACCTTTAAACTTTTGAGCTTGAGAATGAGGGGCATGACAGGGAAGCAGTGTCGTGCCAAAAAAATTAGTGTGGCCAAACATTATAGTGGGAGGGTCTTAAGGGACATGGTTAAACAAAACCTGGGCTTCCTTGCACCTATAAAATATGCAGAGTCTTCCATAATTGCTGTTGTGTTAGCCTATTAGGCCCTGACTGTTCACATGTAGTGAGTTGGGATCGTGGGCAGAATCGCTGCAATTCTGTCCACAATTCCAAATCACACTGCAATGCTGCAAAACGCAGCACACGCATTTGTGTTCCATTCATTTTTAGTGGTACCAAAACAGAGTGTAGTTTTGGATGCTTGTGCGATAAATTGTTCAACAATCACAGCAAAAAGACACCACATTGTGGTGCCAGTAAAAATGAATGGACCACAAATACATGGGCTTTGTTTTCCCAGCATTGCAGTGCGATTTGGAATCGGGCACGGTGGTGGGCAGAATCACAGAAGTATTCTGCCCACGATCCCAAATCGCTACATGTGCCTAACAGGATAACAAGAGAAATTATGGAAGACTGAATCACCAACTTTGCCAGCAGTTGCCACAATCTCAGATACCAGTAGAATGACTGGAATAAATTCTGCAGCACTGCAGTTCTAAGCTAGCCTGACTGAGGAGGACACAAGGGAAAGAGGGACACACCTAGTGACCCGGGGTGGACTGGGTTAATGGACAGCAGCAGCAGGACTTCAGAACATCATCCACATCTATGGCCATGTGGCAGACTGGCTGCTAACAGCACCCTTGAGGTCCAGCTCCTCGCCCTAGTGGTAGTCAAAAGTGTGAAAGGGAGGCAGAGCCAATGGAAAGCGAGAGGACCAGTGGGCGGGTAGGTGCTGGTCGCTCCCACTCAACAGAACCACCCCCCTTGACCCTCTACCTCTAAATTAACAAAGCAGCTACCCTCGTGACATTGATGCTTAGCTTCACGGTGCCGCCATTAAACTTGGCCAATGATGTCAAAGTAGCCGCAGCCACAAGCCAAATGCATAGATAATCAGAGACTGCAGATGTATTACAGGAAATTACCAGAGACTGCAGATGCGACTACAGGGAATGATCAGAGATTGTGGATGTGCCTACAGGGAATGACCAGAGGCTGCGGATGCCACTACAGGGAATGACCAGAGACTGCGGATGCGACTACAGGGAATGACCTGAGACTGCGAATGCGACTACAGGGAATAACCAGAGACTGCGAATGTGACTACTGTCTACAGGCAGTGTGTAACTATTGACAGAAAGACCTACCTGGCTAGCGGGCTCAGATCCCGCTCTCAGAGGTCCGGGGGTGGGGCTTTCCACGATAGGGGTGGTGCTTTCAGCGGTCCAGTGCGGGGATCTTGGATGTACAGGGGAGGCACTCTCAACGCTCCCTCTCTGCTCCAAGCACATACAGGCTACGCGGGGCAGGGTCAGAGCATCAATGGAGCTCTCGGCCCCACCCCTCCCTGCTGACAGAGCCTCCCTCAGGCCAACAGCCCGGGCCGGCACACCCCGGTGGTCAGACGGTTTGAGTCAGTGCCTGCCGAGTGCGGCAATGTAGTTGAAGCACACATTGAAGTTACTACATCTGCAGTGATGCTCTGGGGGGGGGGGTTTAACCCCCAAACCCCCCCCTTAGCTACGTCCCTGTCCATCATGTAAGGAAGCAAGATAGGGTGGCTACATACCAGTGAGACCATAGAGAACAAATGTAACCAGCCTCTAACAGAAAGTCAGATTACCAAAAATGAATACCTAGTCTTAAGGTAATATAGTTCAGGGCTCAACATTTCAAGTCCTGAGCTACTAGCCAGGCCTCAAGGGTTACTCGCCACCAGTTGCCCAGCCCAACCCCTACCCTGCCCCTAAACCCGCCCTCATAAATTATCTCATTAAATGACACTTTAATGTTTTATGCAATTAAGTTATAAAAATATTAACAACTTTATCCACGCCTGCCAATGCAGCCTGTGTCCCCCCCCCCCATGGAGCTGCCTGTGTCCCCCATGTGATGCCTACCTGTGGAGGGGAAGAGAGGAGAGCCGCCACTGGGTGATCACAGCAGGGAACATCACAGCTTCCGTTTCAATAGCTTTGTGTTCCCCGCCGCGTGCGTCACATAAGCCCCTCCCCTTGTCCGGGGAAGTTTGATACATGTCACCCGTCTTAGGATTGGATGGGTGATCTGTCTATCAAAGTCCCGGAAAAGGGGAGGAGCTTATGTGACTGCACGTGGCAGGGGAACACACAGCTATTGAAATAAAAGCTGTGATGTTCCCTGCTGTGATCACCCAGCGGCGGCTCTCCTCTCTTCCCCCTCATCGCCAGCCCTCAAAAATCACTCACAAAACGCGAGTGTAATTTTTGAGGGCTGATATAGTTACTTCAGAAGCTGGAGAGAGTTGAGTAAGGCCACAAGGAGGTCAAGATTGCAGGGCTGGTTGGAACCACTGGAGAAGCAGTGGGGGGCCAGAGAACTTGGAAGTTATTTTCCCACATGGAAGCCTTTCTATTGGGAAATCAGAAGAGCCCTCAAGAGAACCTGTGGCTGATCTACTGTTCACATGGGACAGGCCCTATTGGAATTCCCATAAACATGAGCTCTAATCATTTGTTAAAAAAAACAAAAACATGAGCTCTAATGATGTTCTGCCCATGACATTCTGGAGAGGCACTAAAGGAGAGTTTAGCTGCATGAGTCCTAGTGAGATCTTGGTGACATGAAGGAATCCAGTTTTCTGTCTTGGTGACCTTATTGTTTTGTGCCAAGTTACTAGTTTTCCATACCTGCTGAGGCAATTATCAGGGGTTTCCAGCATCCCTGTTGGAAATTTTTCTAATGCATGCACAATTTAACATTGGGGAGCTGGGACACAAAAAGGTGGTCAGGAACACCCAAAATTCCACAGTGGACAGGGTAGTGAATTCTGGCAGGGAGAGCTGACTGTAGGAGAATCCAAAACATATACAAAGCTAGCACTGAGTCAGCCCGCTTCACTATAACAACTTAAATATCACTTAGTTTTACAATTTTTATTGAGTTTCCATTTTTTCCAACATGAAAAGACAAACATAAAAAAAAGGGGAGAATAAACAAGAAAGCTCTTACAGTATGTTAAAGAGGAAGTAAACCCCGATGGGTTTACTTCCTCTGTTTCCCTGCAAAGGTAAAGCACAATGGACTACTATACATCACATAGTAGCCCATTAATGTGTCACTTACCTGACACAGGAGCCAGCGAAGTCACCGCTGTCCCCTCTTCCACCAAGTGTCCATCTTCCTTCCGGGTATCGCTGCTCCGGCACTGAGTGGCCGGAGCAGCGATGACATCACCGACAATCATGTTTGCCTTCACTTGTGGCGCACCCAGTGTGCCTGCGTTATTGGTGCCATTTTTTTGTAAAATTTTTCCTTCACCGTGTAGGTTTAGGAGATATTTCTTGGACCTACAGGTAAGCCTTAATCTAGGCTTACCTGTAGGTCAAAGCGGTCTGTAAGGGTTTACAACCACTTTAAATGGAATACAGGAAGCGGGCTACTTATACATATTGTCGTCTGTAGAGGACCGTAATTGAGGCATGTATAACATGAGGGGGATAAAATAGAAGAAAACCACTGCGAATCCGCAAAAATACCATGAGGTATAAGTAAATAGGTTTGTGTTACCACGTTTTCCAAAGTTGTTTAGCTGTGCATCTGCAGTAAAAGGGAAGAAAGAGTAGAGAGGTTAGGTAGAGTCAAGAGAAGTTATTACATTTTAAAAGGTAAATGCATGACTGTTAGGCAGTGAGGGTTCATTTATAAAAGCTGGAGAGTGCAAAATCAAGGATCAGGATCACTTCTGCATAGAAACCAACAGTGATGTAAGTAACTGAGTTAAAATAAACTGAGTTACTTAACGCAGTTACTTTAGAGGGTAACAAGTAATCTAACTGATTACTTTTCCCCTCATGGTAACTCAGTTCCCATTACTTTGGCTTAGTTACCCCAATTACATCTACCGCCACTAGATGGCAGTAGTGTAATTCCGGTGTCCTGCTGGATAAGGACCCCCTGTACTGCGCAGGCGCAGCACTTGCGCAGTACGAAGGACTCCGGAGCTTCCGAAAATTGCCGAACCTAAACAGCTCTGAGTGAACTCTACACCGCGCAGGCGCAGTTAACATGTAATTGTATGAGGCGATGCCGCACGCTCCTGATGCTCGTGCTACTCTGCAAGGGGCGTCTATCGTGTAACTAAGGGGCAGGTCTAGTATTACTGTAACCAAGGGGCGCATTTATTATTATTGTTATATATCGAGCTCTGCCCATTAATTTAACATTCGCCCTCTTCTGTAGCCATCCGCCCCTTACACGATATAATAATAATAGACCCGCCACTTGCTTACACGCTATAACAGATCTACCCCTTGGTTAGAGTAATAATAGAGCAGCCCCTTGGTTACACGATATATAAAACAATAATAATAAATGCGCCCCTTGGTTACAGTAATACTAGACCCGCCCCTTAGTTACACGTATAGAATTAAAAAAAAAAAGTCACAGTTACTTTGCTGCGTAACTAATTACTTTTCCAATGTAGTAACTTAGTTACTAACGCAATTACTTTTTGGGAGAAGTAATTTGTAACTTAACTAATTACTTTTTTAAAGTAAGATGACCAACACTGGAAACCAAAGAGCTTCTAACCACAGCTTGTTCAATTAAGCTTTGACAATAAAACCACGAAGCTGATTGGTTTCTATGCAGAAGTGATCCTGATTTTTGCACTCTCCAAGTTTAGGAAATAAACCCCACTGCCTTCTATACTTGCTGAATCACTAACCCAGAACAAGTGTGCTGGTCAGGAAAATAGGAGAAAAGATAGAAATGCCTTTGTGAATACTGTACATGTTCTCAGTCAATAAAAAAAAAAAAACAGTAAGGCCTCTATAATTTTCAGAAAGCTAGTAAAAAATGTCAGTCCTCTCTCATGCCAGTTTTTCTTTAATGGCTAACTACAGCTAAAAATGTTACCTTTAGCTTTGTAAGGAAACTTGTGGTTTGAATTACCTTCTGGTCTCCAACATCTCTTGGAGACTCCACTGCCGATAGTAATTGACTTCAGTTTGTGTCTCTGCCCCTCCTACCAACCCATAATAAAAAGGTGTCAGGACCTGTGAGTTAGATCATTGTTATTTTTGTACTTTATGCAGAAAGCACTGCGGGAACACCACCCCACCTTGGTAATGACCATAGCAGCCAAATTAAACTATATTATGGTGCCCCAGGAAAAGCTGGCATACATGTCAGATTGTCATAAACCAAATAAATAATTTGAGTGTTAGTACTGATAAAAAATAACTAAAAAATAACTATTTGTTCTCTTTTCTCAGTCACACTCACAACAACCTGCGCATCACCCGGATCCTAAAGTGTTTGGCATTGTTGGGGTATGAGCACTTCCAGGCCCCACTAGTCAAGTTTTTTCTGAAAGAGACCCTGCATCACAACAATCTAAAGAACGTAAAAAGTAGTGCAACTTCTCATTTCTTGATGGCTGTAAAGGATGACAATGAGTGCGTATATTTGATGGAGTATGGAAGGTCTCTGAGGACCAGTAGAGAAAGTGAAATCAGGAACGAGAGAAAAGAAGAATGTAGGCCTGGCGCAGTGCCCAGTTGGCCAAAACAGAAAAACAATTAAAGATTCAGCCCTTTAACCAGTTGCACACTCTGGGCATTCTAGTCACGCCCAAAAACATGTAATCATTGGCGTGTCTAGTACATCCAGTCCTTCTGCCGGAATCGTTCCCTGTCCCAGTCCCCGGCAATTCAGCTCTGAATAATCACAGCTGCATTGCCGAATACATAGAGAAGTTCAGCAGCAGGAGCTACCAAAAAAATGTTAAACATTTATTTATTTTTTTACTTGTCAAGGTTGCTTTAACTCTCTTCATCTGTAGGTCGAAGTTCATTCCTTTGATCTGTAGATGAAAACACAAAGTTACAAATGATACAATGTTTCAGTGTAACTTTCTGTATTCCCTGGGCAATGTTATCAACAACATTGCTCAGGAAATACAGAAAGTTACACTGAAACATTGTATCATTTGTAACTTTGTGTTTTCATCTACAGATCAAAGGAATGAACTTCGACCTAGAGATGGAGAGTTAAAGCAACCTTGACAAAGTAAAAAAATAAATAAATGTTCCTTTGTTGAACCCATTATTAGCCCCTTAGTTCACTCCAAATCAGCACTAATTAACTCCTTCTATTCTCCTTCTCCATTAAATAGTAATTTTCCTGGTGAATTTCTTTTCCATTTTATTAACTGTTAAACTTTTTTTCGGTTTGTTTGCTTTGGTCATTAATATTTTTACATAAATTTACACGTATCACCCTGAAAAAAGTGCAAAATTAAAAAAACACTCACTTTAATATTGTTTTAAACAGGACAAATTAAAAAGGATAAAATGCACACTTTATGTGCAGTAACACTATTTATGTTTAAACACGGTTCAAAAAAATAAATGCCTTCTGTTTAGTTTTATTACGTTTAATTGTCTACGTGATTGTGAAAAAATAATTACTGTTGCAGGACAATATTCACAAAAAGAAAAAGTCTGGTTTGTCCTTAAAAAAAAAACAAAAAAAAAAAACAAACAACAACAATGTATGTATGTATTACATTGTTAAGCAATGACAAAATTATCACTGAATAAATAGGCTCATAGAAATTTGCTCTGGTCTATAAAGGGGTAAACGGGTGTGAGAGCTCAAGTGGCTAATAGCAAAACATGCTTTGTGAGTTTAAAAGGTTCACTGTCAGCAATTAAAAAATTTGCACACATTTTTTTAAATATTTTAAATGCTTACTTCTAGTGTCATTCATCAATATGCTTTCGAATTTGCTGGAAAATTGCATAGCTTCAGGACGGTCAAATCCCTCCCTCTTTGCATGTCATAACCTTTCCTCTTCTGAGTGTCCAATTACTCAGCATCTCTGCCCATCCCCTCGCCAACCTTCATAACTTATGTAGTTCACTGCCTCGGTGCCAAGACATTGTGACTGGGCAAACCTGCAAAACATCCTGATAGTGCTGGGGTTTGCCTGCTTCATCCTGCCCTATATACATTTACTGGCAATATCACTTTGATGAACGTTCTTACTAACCAACAGGAGGGAAGTGAGCTGGGCTGGCAAGCCAGCACTATGAGGAATTGTCAAAGCTTTTTCCGTTTAGAAAAATGCAGCATTTAGTCCAAGTGTGGGAAGGCTGCTCTAGGGAGGTGCAGGCACTGCTAGGTGTTTGTACATTTATGTTTTCCCTAGCGTTTTCAGTTACTGAAGAGGACATTCACTGCCCATCAATGTTTTTTCCCCCTTTTATGTTTTTCACTGGGTTAGCCACTAAAAAAAATGCCCAGCGAATCCAGCAGCGTTCTGTCTCCTCTGCTCTGCCATTGCTCAGCCAGCAGTCCCACATCACCATCTTCTCCAATGTCATCAGGAGTTGGCTGTCTCTTCTGTGTTCTTGCAGCTGGCTGGATAATGCATATGTGCCTCAGGACATCATAAAAGGGCCAGCTGCAAAAAACAAGAAGATACAGCTGGTCCCTTATAATGGACTGTTGAGTACCCCAAGGCTTTTAGAATTAATGATGGACTGGTTTCATTATAACTACCTAAGCAAACATCAGTGTTCCAGTGAGAAAAGCATCCCTTTAGTAGCCAAGCCTTAGGGAGTATCCAACCCAAAATGAAATTCTTATTGCAGGGGATGCCTATACATTTTACTTCTTAGTGCAGACTCCTTGAAAAAGAAACCAATCATATAATCACAAAATAAATGTAACATTGATATACAGTCAGGCCAAAAATATTGGCACAGCTGCATTGTTGTCAAGTAATGCACCACTTCGTCCGGAACATTGTTGCAATTAAAAGATTTAGGTATTCTCACATTTGTTTTGTTTGTATTGGTATGACAAAAAAGTGGAGAAACAAAGCAAAATATGACACATTCCATGCAAAACTCCAAAAATGGACTGGATAAAATTATTGGCACCCTCAGTTTATTATTTTGGTAGAACCCACCTTGGAAAAGATAACTGAATGACTTTTCCTAACTGCTGTTTTGAGATCTCTCCACAGGTGGGTGCTCTATGGGATTTAGATCTGGACTTATTGCTGGCCAGTTCAGTACTCGACTGTTTAAAGCGGAGTTCCACCCTAAAGTGCAACTTCCGCGCATCGGACTCCCCCCCCCCTCCGGTGCAACAATTGGCACCTTTCAGGGGGGGGGGGGTGCAGATACCTGGCCTCATTTCTTTTTGAAAGAAAACTTTCTGAAAACAGTAGAATGATTGGCTTTACCAAAAAGCAGAAATTTTGTCTGTACACAGCACATTCTCCCAAAATAATATTGGCTTCCTCAAGTAAGTTTTGGCAAACTCCATTCTGTCTTTATGTTCACCTGGGTCTCCTCCTACCATAGCGTCTTTTTCCATTCAGATGGCAACATATAGTGCAAGCTGACACAGTTGTACCCTGGGCCTGAAGGTCAACTTGAATTTGTCTGGAAGTTGATCAAGGTTCTCTAGCCACCCTTTGATCAATTTTTCTCTTTTGCCCATGTCCAGGGAGATTAGCTACAGTGCCATGGGCTGTAAACTTCTTGACAATGTTGTGCACAGTGGACACAGGAACATTCTGCAATAGGCCTGGTGGAGGCTTTATTGTTCTGACTGGACATCATAGGACGTCCTTCAGAATGTCTGATCCGTGATCTTAGTTAAAATCTCGGTTATCGGCTTCCTCTCCTCACACTTACAGTGCGTGAGAAGAAGAGAGCCAATAAGCGGTTTTCCTCACAGGGGAGATCTGCCCCATCAATCCTGCCTCTCATGCCAATCAGTGCCAGATAATAGTGCCTCATCAGTGCAGCCCATCAGTGAAGGAGAAAAATTACTTATTTACAAAATAAAAAAAAAAAAAAAACACGAAGAAAAACATTTTTTTACAAAATTTTCAGTCTTCTTTCGTTTGTTTAGCAAAAAAAAAAAAAACAGTGGTGATTAAATATCACCAAAAGAAAGCTGAAAATAGGCCTGGGCAGGAGGGGAGCGAAAGTGCCCAGTATTGAAGTGGTCAAGATCTATGGAGATGGACTTGTAACCTTGAGATTGTACATGCGTTTCTACAATTTTTGTTCTCAAATCCTCAGACAATTCTTTGCTGCTCTCTCTCTCTCTTCTCCATGCAGCACACAACAGAAAGGTTGAGTACATTTTTCACCATTTAACTGGTTGCCGATGTGATTTCTATATTGTCAGTACCTGTTAATTTAAACAGGGGAGTTTAAAAATTACAAGAGCACCACAAACTTGCAATTATTTCCTATAATTTTGAGAAGGTGCCAAAACTTTATCTGGTCAATTTTTGGAGTTTTGCGTGGAATCTAAAAATAAAGTAATTAAAGAATTGAATTATGATGCATCTGGTCTAAAATAAAGGGATTTTAATGTTCAGTACCCCAGTCCAGTTTTGGCTACAGTTGTGTGAATGTTTTGAACATCTGTTATTTTATTTGCTGTTTGGATCCCTACTAGGCTGACCATACATTAAATAATTCCCAAATTTTCATTTGGGTTACCAGAACGACAAGATGAGAACAAACCTTCGCAATCCATTCAAAAAGCATCAAATCAGACAGGATCTTGCACGACAACGTTGATGGTAGATCTAAAGGTAATTGTACAGTGTATGGTCAGCCTCAAGTTGACTTCCCCTCACACAGAATTACAGAAATTGAGGTTCAGTCTTTAGTTCATAGATACAATACAGTTCCATTTATTTAGTAGATTGGGAAAGATCAGAACAGTTTTTTTTTTTTTTTTTTATGTGTGTCCCCCTATGGGGGAGATTTCTCCACACATCCTGCGCCCCTGTGACAACCCGTCAGGATGAGACAATGGCCTCACTGGAACTGAAGTTTGCTTTCAGCCTTCAACAAATCAGCTTGAAAAGCCTTGAAAATGCTTTGGAAAAGTGCACACTGCTATAGTACAAGCTGAAGCCAGTGTGTACAATGTCTAAAGAGAATTCAACTGGAACACAAATAAAATAAAAATGGGATGTTTTTAAGAGATCATTTATTGATGATACAAAGCAAAGCAGGTGCATAAGCATTGTACATTTTCCCTTCAAAGGAGTCAAGATGTAGAGCAAAAATTCATAAGAGAGCATAAAATGCCACCTGATACAGGCAGCTTAAAGTAAATGGGTGACCCCCCCAGCCAAAATAAAATACAAAATATGAAACATTAATGGCTAGCATTTTGTAGATCTGCAGCTCATGGAAGACATGGTTAGCTATGGCAATATAGCTGATTGATCAATTCTTTGGACTGCAGGATCCTGATTGCACAGGCACAAGGATAATACGGTTTACCAAAACTGCCCCTTGATCCCATTCAGGACTCCAGTACATGGGGGCTCAAGGAGTGCTTAAAGTGATTGTAAGGTCTCCTTTTGTTCCCTCTTCTGTCATCCTGGCCCCTCCCTCCTGTTCAGTGCTCCCACAGCAAGCAGCTTTTTATGGGGGCACCAGAGCAGAGTCATAGCTCCTCGTATCCATTCAGACACAGATCCCCGCCCCTGCCCCTTCTATCCCCTGATTGGCTAGCTGAATGACAGCAGCAGGAGTCAATGGCGCTGCTGCTGTGTCTCAGCCAATCAGGAAGGAGAATCTTAGATGGCCAAGACACTCATTGACATCCCTGGACAGAGAGACGTCAGGTAAGTATTAGGGGGGCTGCTGCACACAGAAGGCTTTTTATCTTAATGTATAGAATGCATTAAGATAAAAAACCTTCTGACATTACAACCCCTTTAAGCTCTTTTTGGTTTGGAGTGGACACTAAAAAAAAAAAAAAATATATATTATTCCCCAATTATAAAGACTTTGCAACTGTGGTGAATATCAAAAAAAAGCTCACTTTACTATGAATACTTAATATGAATGTAATGTAATCCAGTGCAGCTAGAGCCAGTAAGCAACCCGCAGTTATAGGATTGTACCCGCTTGTATGAGGCACAGTAAGGGCTCATTTAACACTTGCTTCAAAACAAGGTTTTGAAAAAGCTTTGTTAAAGCTATCTGAACGCCAGTCAAAGCTCCTGTCACTAAAGAAAATGGTTAGCTTACAGTCCTGTTCACACCTTGCTTTTGCTTGCTTTGCTTCAAAAATTATACCCCAATGTCGCTATAGTTGTGCTTCAAAGCATCTTCAAACCCTTCATAAAAGTCTATGGCAAAGCTCACTTGAAGCCTCACCAAAGCTCCACCAAAGCCTCGTCGACCCACCAAGCAAAAGCAAGGTGTAAACTGTAAGCTAACAATTTTATTTAGTGACAGGAGCTTTTTACTGTCGTTGGGAGAGCTTTAACAAATCGTGTCCGAAGCCTTGTTTTGAAGCAAGTGTAAACTAGCCGTCAATGTGTGTTGAAGCTGAAGCAAACTCGTGGTTGCAGAAAAGAAAAATCAAATCATCTATGGCTTGCCTTCAAGTATGATCTAAGCTGGCCAATCACAACTGGAGCCAAAATTCAAGTCATGGATGACCCTTTAGGCACCACTTGTGCTGACGGGGCTCTCTGAATACAATAGCAAGCAGACAAGATTCCTCTATCCATGCAGTTTGGAATTGATGGAGAGGTCTATTCGATTTCTCATTGTGCCCTTGTGTGTATGGCTTGCATTAGTTACCTATTGGTTTCTAAGGCAAGTAGTATTGACCTCCTTGAGAACCCAGCATGCTTTGGAAACCATGTCAGGAATGCACCCTGTATTAAATGCTATTTTGTAAAATACAGATTTTATACAAATAACTGAACGTATTTCAAAAGTACATGTAAAAGCTTTAAATTAAAAAAGTAAAAATATAATTTAACAAAAACTATTAACTTGGTCATTGAAACCTAAAAACTCATATGTATATCACTTAGGGGCTTATTTTTTGAGTGATTGATTAACCTGTAGTAAATGTTTGGTGGAAGTCACAATAACTGCTTTATAAATATGCCCCTAGGTGCAAGAAGCCCAAAGTCATTGTTAGATAAAACAGGGCCATATACAGGTGTCCTTGAATGGGAAACAATGAGGAACCGAGTTGGCAAACTCCAGATTACACTTAAAAAAAAAACAAAAAAAATAAATAAAACACACCTTTTTCTAACGCAAACAAATCTTCAGTAAAAGGTAATACTGCAGCTTCAGCAACTGAAACAAATTTATGATCACCGTATCAGAGTAACTTTACAAGAATAAATGGCTCTCTTTATACTTCATCGGCCAATACAGGTTTTACCCAACTCTGCACAAGTTGTTTCTAATGCTCAGACCAGAATGTACTTCCTGGATCAGCAGAGGAGACAAAGGGAGGATTCTTATCCTGTAGCTTGGGTTGCAGTCTGAGAACGTATCCTGTAATAGCTGCCAAATAAACACAAGCAGAAGACTTTGATGACTAGAACTGGTCACTTTAACTTGCAAATGTGGATATTGGAGTTCACATTTTTGGCACTGTACTGGCATTTTCTATGAGACACTGTCGCTTCAGAGCAGTCATTTAAGCTAGAGGCCACCGGTAGAACCCTTCAGTGGAAACACACTAGTTTAAATATCCCTTTTTCCCAGAACCATAGTTGCATTTCAAAATGGAACTCAAAGTGAACCCACATTTGACTTTACCACACCATAACCAAAATAATCAATCCTACAAGGAAAGGATAAATGGAAAGGTCTAAAACGTGTCTTTTGTGAAATGGCATTAGTCATGTGATCATGGCAGAAGGCAGAGCCACAAAATCAGCAGCAGTGCCTAAAAGGTTAACTAAGCAAAAACGTAAAATCTGCAGTTGATATGGTTTGTTGAGTTCCTGCTGGAGTTACTCCAACACATGATCCCTACTTAGACAGAGACCAAGTCATCAATGTCACACCATTGTTATGTAACCTATCACCAAGGAGATGCCAAGTTTTGCCATTTCCCTTATCCTTTACTTGTTGGATTGGCACTTTTGCTACAGCTAAACCAAAACTAGTAAGAGCCCCTCTTTAAGCACAGTTAGGAAGAAGCAGGAACACATATTTTGTCCCGAATCCAAAATAACGTTGGTGGTGTAAAGCAGCTATCAGACCAACTTGAGAACGATGATGAGATATGCCTGTCCCCAAAGTAACAGCATTCCTCCTGTATCGACTGTGACAACTGCTTCCAGCTCATAGCATAGTGAAAGGATTGTTTCCCTGTGCAAAAAAAATGGCCTAAAAGGAGCTGAAAAACATCCTGATGGCCCCACATTTAGAATCAGTTGAGCTGAAATTCATTGACTTCCTGATTATCGCTCGCCATTTGTAAAATAAGATTGCTTGAAAATACAAGAAGGAATGTGAGTCCAGTAGCTGGCACACAACTCCACCATATAGAGATGCCTAAAGACGTTTAAAAAAAAAAATTAGACTGTGTCACAATTGCTACCATGCCTTCCTTACAACCACCTAGGCTTTCTGGGAACATGACCAAGCCTAAGGTAACTAAGCTGAAGTATTATCACCTTGAAGCACCTGCTTTCAAATGTAATGCCGTGTCACTGAAGAGCCTTGACTTTTCCTTAGGTGAAGATTAATCCCCACACCTTGCAAATTAAACTGGTAAATGCAGGAGGCAGAGTCAACAGTTTCTTCAATTTGAAAACTGAATGAAGCACATGAGGTGCAGTAATTAAAAATATATATTTTTCTCATGGAGCCTCTATTAAAAAAAATAAAACCCTACAAACTAAAATGAAATGTATGTGGGGAGACACGTTCATATTTCTGCTCTTCCTACACAGTTCTTGTGAACAATAGTACACTTAACGGTTAGGTTACACAGTTGAATGGTCTTCATGAGGAGACATTTGAGCCACTGGTAAAGTCCAACATGAGAATTATCTGCAATATGTGCTTGAAATTATTGCAAGGCCCCATTTATCCAGGGGTCAATCAGAAATGTCTGCTCACAAAGCAACCGATCGGCTTCTTGATTTCATTGGTGGAGCAAGCTGACTTTCAGATGTTCAATCAAGAGGCACTACATGAGGTCAGTGGACTGAGCAAAATGAAAGAAAACCTGTGATGAGAGAATATAGGCTGCGGCTGCTGACCTCCGCTTTAGAATGCGAGAGGAATCACTACCATGGAAATGGAAAGGATTCAATGTTTTTTTAATCAATAACCTAAACTAAACAGGTTAGGCAATTTTACTGCAATGGCTACTTGTTTTGCATCAGCGACTCGACACTATTAAATTCCAACTAAACTTTTAGTTTAAACCAGCTAAACATTGTCTAGGTGCATTAGAGCAAAGGCATGCAAGGTCTAAGTTTGTTTACTTTAGAAAGCAGCCACTGCCGGAGAAAAACAAATCCTGTACCCTTGCAGCATACAGCAGGGAAGAAACCATGCTCTGTGTGGAAGCAGTGATCTCTGACAAGCCAAGTGCAGAGTCAGATTTATAGCTCTGCAAAGCTCATGCTCCCTGCTCATTGAAAAGCTTTAGCACTAATTCAGCAGGAGGCATGCTAGACCTCTGCGGAAAGACCATTGCTTAAAGCAAGGGTCTCTCTCTAGAGATAGAGAGAATACAGGCAGGGGATAGACATCCCCACTCAGGCCATACCCGTTTTTAACTTAAAAAGCAATTAAGCACCAATTCACACTACATAGCGTGTTGCATGAATGCGCATTTTGCCATATGCGTGCTGTTAAATAAAGACACCACAAGCGCATCACAAGTTTTCCCGAGCTACTATAGTGTAAAATTAGGCCTAAATCTTTTCACGCACCTGGAATGCATTTAGCGGATTTAGGCCTCATTCCCATGGGTGTAACGATCCATTCACCTGTGTGAAAGGCGATCTTTACCTGTGCGGAATGCAAAAGTCCTATCCCTGTACATTGCACACTCACATCAGTCCCTACCCTCAAGGAGCCCACAATCCAAGTAACGATCCATTTGCAAACTCCAGGCAGGTAGTGTCGTGGTTGGGATTCGAAAGGCGATCTTTACCTGTGCGGAATGCAAAAGTGTTTCATGCAGAAAGCCTGTTCAAATTAGTGACAAGTGGCTGGCTGCATAAACCTGCACAGATCTCCAAGTGCATCCTGGAGTGTACATCTGTGCGAGTCCAATGCACCGATAAGGACAAAGTTTTGTTTCCTGATCACATCAGGCCAGCAAGGATAAACACCCCAGGATGGGCTTAGAGATCTATACAGCCGGCTGACTGGCTGACTGTCTTCAATTTGAACAGGCTGATCCCACATTACACTTGCGCACCCTGTGTGGATGAAGACGGCCCTTCACACAGTTATATGAATCTGTACGCTTGAGTGAATGAGGCCTTACACTAAAAGTTCACCTAGACTTTAAAGCGGCGCTCCACCCAAAAGGGGAAGCTCCACGTTGTCGCACCTCCTCCACTGCCACATTTGCAACTTTTTTGGGGTGCAGAGGGCCCCCGATTTTCACAGGTACCCGGGCCCACTTCCTGGTAAGATTTACGTCATGTCTGGCCCCTCCTCGTTGCCCCCGCAGCCTTCTTGGACCTGTGCCTGTCCGAGAAGACAGGACCATTTAGAAAGCGCAGCGCGACTCACGTATAGGCAGTAGGAAACAGTCAGTGAAGCCTGAAGGTTTTCTTTATTTGCAATGCTGGCGCCTGCACCCAAAGCCTATGGACGAATCAGCTTGGGGTGCCGACATTGCGGAATCCCTGGACAGGCAAGTGACATTATATTAAAAGTTAGCAGCTACAGTATTTATAGCTGCTGACTTCCATTTTATTTTTACAGGCTGGAACTCCGCTTTAAAAAGACATTAGATGTGCATGACAGCCAAGCAAATTGAGAGGTCAGCCATAGAAACCTATACACGAATCTTAATACAGGTTTCCTTTAACATAGATAGATAACAAAAGAGATACTAAAATGGCAAAAGAGTGACATTTCCCATTTCATTTTCTGTGTTCAAAAATATGACTTTTCTGGTATTTTGGAACAAAAGCATCCATATCTCGATTTACTTCCCTTTTTATCTGGTGCAGGACAGAGGGGAGATAACAAAAAAAAAAAAGCGAGACGTCACTAACATGCAAGGTGTTTCAGTCCTGATATTGATGAGCCACTCCCAAAGGAAGGAGTGTGGTTGAGCAGACCAGGCTGTTTGCAGAGTCCTGAGTCACAATGTATGAGGCTGCGGCTCCAGACGCATTATAGTAAAAGTCCTGTACACAAGTGAGGCATAATGGTTGTGCCAATGAACAAAGTTTTACTATTTCATGCTACCAAAAAAAAATAAAAAATAAAAAAAAAGCTATTTTATAATAAGATTGCGATTTAGGATTTTTTTATAATGGAAAATGCAACTCCAATGTGACTGAACCTCACCAAGGTTACCCGGTAGCGCAGAGGGCACACCTGGTATATTCTGTCCCACACTTTGGCACAGTGGTCCGCGTTGCATGGAATTAGTGAACGGCAAAACAGGAAATGCAGGTACATGTTAAATAAAGCTATAAGGCTACTTTCACACTGAGGTGTTTTTCAGGCGGTAAAGGGCTAAAAATAGCACCTGAAAAACGCCTCCCCTGCAGCCCCAGTGTGAGAGCCCGAGTGCTTTCACACTGGAGCAGTGCGCTTGCAGGACGTTAGAAAAAGTCAAGCAAGCTGAATCTTTCGGGCAGTGTGGGAGCAACGAATACACCGCTCCTCCACTGCCCCTGCTATTGAAATCAATGGGCACCGCTGCCAAAGCGCCTGCAAATCGCTTCAGCAGGGCCACTTTGCGGGCGCTATTAACCCTTTATTCAGCCACTAGCAGGGGTTGAAAGCGCCGCTATTACAACGGTAAAGCGCCGCTAAAATTAGCGGCGCTTTAACGCTAATGCCCTCGCCCCAGTGTCAAAGTACCCATAAAGTTTGTGTTACTCAGAATGCAAGGCCAAATAAAAAAAAAAATAGTAAGTTAATGAATTAGTGTCAATCAAGTAAATAAATAGCAATTATCAAAAATGCACCATGACCATTTAAAGAGGAAGCTTAGAGTCCACCTCTAATTCTGATGCTGTAAAGAAGGCAGCTAGGGAAACGCACTGCACTTTTTCTTTTATGATGTATTTTGGAGGGGACAATGCTACAATGAATTTCCAGCTAAAATTTAAATTTATGGACAGTGAGAAGAGTAAGAACTTTGGTGAGGTGTACTGTTGTCTGTACCCCCACAGAGGAGATCACCCCCTCATTTCCTGTCTCAGCTTCAAGCCAAAGGAAGGAAAATGTCCTTAATGGGGACACAAAGACTAAAAACCTTATTGCTGGTAGAGAGGGGAAGTGATTGGGCCTCTGCCAGGTATGTACAGCTGCTTTTGCAAAAGTGGCTTCCCTTTTCTTACAGCTTCTAAACGAGGGGACACAGGCAATAGCATGCATCCGACAGAGGTTCTAAACCAGACATATCAAACTGGTGTTCTACAAGCTATATAGGACTCTCTTACACCTTTGTTGCAGCCCCTAGCTGGTTTTATACTTTAAATGGTCTTTCGGAGTCCGCTGTGCTCCAGTGCATTAAGGCTCTCAAAATATTTTATGGTCCCTTTCTATGCGATTACTAGAATATTATTTACCAAAGCATTATGATCTTTCTGAATTTAAAGCCTAACTGCGAGCAAATAAAAAAATTATCCCTTTGGGCTGTGCCAAGCATCCTCATAGCATCTGCACTCCCACGCTCTAGCACGTTAGGGTCCTGATATCATCAAGACCAGAGCGGGGTCCTTAACACTGCTCTGAACGCAAGGGCTTGAGGGATAGTCCATCACCGGATAATGGGGAGCACTGTCTGCTGGCGAAGCCAGAGGATCAGGTAAGGTAAATGGTTTCTCCTCTTGCCTGGACAAAACAAGCCATTTAAAGCCTCCTCAACTTATAGTGCCATCACTCGCCAACTTCTTGGCTCACAGATTTTCTGGTCTTTGTTGAACATGTACTTACAACTTACGTTTTGCAGACAACCAAATTTTCATATTGGCATTTGACCTGTTACATTGTAATTTGGTAACACTATCATGTTACTTGGCGTTTTCTTCTTTTGCCCTTTTTTTTTGGTTTATAAATAATTAAAAAAAACAAAAATCCACAAAACAAGCTATTAATCCTTGCAGCCCAACCGCAAGGAATAATTATTTTTTCTTCCTAGAGTTGGGCTTTAAGCTGTGTGCCCCTCAGTAGACATAAGGCGGCCCTTAAAAGAAATATTGTACTCAGTCCACTCATTTGAGTTTACCTTCTCCGTTTTAAACCTAAAACTATTTTAGCTGGAGTTCCCCTTTAAGATCTATCTTCTGTACTCAACCTTCCCCACCTCTACCAGCTAAGCCACACTTAATTTGCATATGACCGCTGTAAAGGCAAGTTTGTGGAAAAGATTGGTGTCACAGTGATGTAAGATTCTAAATAATAACTGGTAAATTGTACAGAGGAGCACAGGACAGGAGCGTGCTTTAAATGAGACACTTCCTCAAAAATCAAACACACCCCCTACCCCCTTCCTTCACAGCATTTGCTGCCCAATAACATGCATGCTTTAGGGTGAGATTGAAGACTTGATCCCAGCGATGGAAGTTTGTACACAAACAGGAAAGGAAGGGGCTTCCTCTGCCTCTAGTATATCCAGGATGACAAGCTCTATGCACGGATATTAAATACAGGCAGGAATAAAGGTAACATTATTCAGATTGTTTTGCTCGGTGCTCGCTGCGACATGTCATGATAAACATCTTGGTGTACACATCTGAGAAGGAGTTAAAGTTGGAGCCCTTTCGAGAGGCTGTGTAGTTTCTGCTCATGTTAATTGTTAGGCCAGTGACTGGCAATGAAATGGAACCTTTCTGGACTTCCTTGTTGTGTCTAAAGTCTCCATCAGACTTGTTCCTTGTCTGCTCTTGTTAATTTCTCTTTAACTTCTGATGGCAGAGTATTAAATATGTCCTCTTCCACCACAAGTCCGCTGCGTTTTAGAAGGTGGCACTCTCCTAACTCGACGGGTAAACACTCCAGTCTGTTGCCACGCAGCTCCATCTGGGTCAGGTTGGTGAGCTCGCCCACTCTAGAAGGCAGAGATTGCAGGGCATTGCTCCCCAGGTTGAGGGTACGCAGCTTCTTGCACTGGAACAGCTCTGGGGGCAGGTTTTCAATCTGTGGGAAAATAGAACAGAAAGGAATCAACAGAGAACAAAAATACAGAATTACGACTATGTCATTCTGTCCTGATAGAAATACTGATGCTGCCATGGCATGGCATCTTCTTTTACAAATTGCCAATTCCCTAGGTATCTCAGTCTGAAGTTTCTATTTTGTCAAGGAAAACATACCCACACCACGCATGCCAGCAATGTAGTCTGACAACTAAGACCTATATCAAGGGGAAGATACATAACCACTGGGATCTCCATGTAATTTAAAAGTGGTACCAAAAGGCACAAAAACTTTTACCTTAATGCATTCTCTGCATTAGAGTAAAAAAACTTCTGCATGTAGCATTCCCTTATACTTACCTAAGCCCAATCTCAATTCAGTGCTGTGCATGACAGCAGAGGATCTCTCCATCCTCATTGGCCCAAAGATAGCAGCAGAAGTTATTGGCCCCCGCTGTCAATCACAGCCAGTGAAGAGGGAGCTGGGGGGGGGGGGGGGGGGAGGTGGTTAAGGGCTGAGCTGCACTCTGTGTGTCTATAGACAAGTGCCCCCATAGTAAGCGGCTTGTTATGGGGGCACTCAGCCGGGAAGTTGAGGAACCAGGAGTGCCAGCTGGGGACCCGAGAAGAGGAGAATCAGGGCTGCTCTGTGCAAAACTAGGTAAGAGAAGGTAAGTATAACATGTTACTTAAAAAAAAAAAAAAAAAAAAAAAAAAAAAAATGCTTTACAATCCCTATAAGGAAAGTGTGGCAAGTGGACAAGCCAGGATGCTCGGGGATTCCACAAAAGTTAAATGGATGCCATTGGATCAAAATTCAAACACAGATACATTACAAAAATTCACCCAACGTTTCACAAGAACAGAATGGGACCTGCTGACATCTTATATATGGCTTTCAGACAAGACTCTGTAGTTTCACCCTTTGTCACACCCTTGCTGTTGCAATCAGCTACTTCAGAGTTGAACTCTAGGCTTATTTAGAAGACACACATAAATGCAGCCCTGTAAATCATTAATACACAATTAGGGCTGGGTTCACACTAGCTGTGGCCACGGCTCATGCAAATGTTTGGCTGAATTCGCACCTGAAGCGAATCAGAAGACGCACAGAACCCTTTTCCAGTGTGGACTGCGTGAACCGGCTCCATTGAGAGCCGGGGACACTCTCCTGTCATGCGAATTGGAGGCGGGGAAATCAGTGTGAACCCAGCCTAAACGTTTTTTTTTTTTTTTTTTAAATGCAAGAAGTGTAAGAGGCTGAATGTAAACTTTGTAAATAAGTTCTCTCTTTCACTGATAGGCACTGATGGGGCTGCACTGACGGGCACCGATGAGGTGGTACCAATGAGGTGGCACTAATATGTGGCACGGATGGGCACTGATGAGGGCACTGATTGTACAGTAATGTATGGTACTGACAGATGCCAATCAGTGCCAAACAATAATGCCTGCCAATCAGTAGTACTGATTGGCATCCATTGTGGGACTGATTGGCATCCCTGGTGGTCTAAAGTGGCATACCTGGTGGTGAAATCCCTGGTGGTCCTAGTGGCGTTCCAGTGTGGGCATCCTTGGGGGGGCTGCGCTGATAATCGATCAGCACAGACCCCTCCGTTAGAGGAGCAGCCGATCGGCTCTTCTCCGATCACCAGCTCTTCCCGTTTACATCTTGATCAGTCGTGATTGGACACAGCTGATCACGTGGTAAAGAGTCTCCGCCTGAGACTCTTTACCTAGATCGGAGTTGCGATGTGTCAGACTGACACACCGCAACAACGATCGCCGTGATGCACGCCCCCCCGGGGGCGCACAGCGACTTAATATCCTGAAGACGTCATATGACATCCGGTCAGGATATTGAAACCACTTTACCGCCATCATTTTGCTAGATGGCGGGCAGCAAGTGGTTAAGTAGTGGATGTGTATGGATTATATTTGAAGAATAAGGATATCGATTAGTGTCACCTGAACTGTATGCATCACTTCACGATTAAACAATCTGGCTGGACAGATCCAGTTCTAAAGTTAGCTGCACTACACAATCTAGTAAACAGCAAATGAACACAGTCCATTAATTATTAAAACGTCATTAATAAAACTTCCTCCGGCTCACAAGAGTCACACAATAGCTTTGTTATGCTTGTGGTGAGTATATTAACATCTGTTCTAAAAGTAGCCTCGCTGTGCTGGAATTGACATAATGATGCAAGGAGGGGGAGAGAGAAGGAGAGCAAAACAAGCGCCTCATAGCTGGAGGGCCTTGCTTTTGTAAAATCTCAGCCATATGGAGGATAGTAGTACTCAAAACGGCATTTGTGTTAATGCCACCACTGGTCAATGGTTGCTGCTGGCCTTGGAATTATGTGAAGACCAGTAGATACTGTATTTGCCCATCTATCATTCTAGGAAGTTATCCATCTATGGACAATTGTTAATATTGTTAAAATAAAGAATTCCAAGTATTAATATTTTATCCATAGTAGTTACATTGATCCAGCTTGAACCAATGTAACTACAGTCCACATACTCTGTGTGAACAATTATTAGTGAGCATTTTCATAATTATAATTTTTATGCACATTGTCCAACGTCAAGCTGTATAAACTTGAATGCGTATTGGATCTAAGTATATCAGGTGATGTGTATTTGTGTAATGAGGGAGGGTGTGGCCTAAAGGGGATCAACACCCTATATCAAGGTGTGCATAGTTAGACTAGTTTCACACTGGGGCGTTGGCGGTAAATCGGCGCTATATTTAGCGCCGCTTTACCGTCGTTTTAGCGGCGCATTTCGGCCGCTAGCGTGGCGGTTTTACCCCTCACGAGTGGCCGAAAAAGGGTTAATACCGCCCGCAAACCGCTGCTGCAGCGGCGTTTTGCGGGCGGGTTCGGAGCGCTGCCCCATTGTTTTCAATGGTAAGGGGCGCTATAGGAGCGGTAAATATACCGCTCCTACAGCGCACCAAAGATGCGGCTTGCAGGACATTTTTCAGCGTCCTGCAAGCGCACCGATTCAGCATCAGTATCAGGCACAGAGCTCCATTTCGATTCAGATGCCAGCAAGGTGTAGGTGGGGTACTGGTATGGGCTGGTAATAGTAAATGTGAGCTAGGTGGACCTTTTCGGATTGAAGATGGACTCAAAAATCAACTCCCAAACCTACTGCCAGTTTTTAGAAGACACTTTCTTCAAGCAGAAGTACAGGAAAAAGCATGCATCTTTCAAGAAGACCATGATATTTATGCAGGACAATGATCTGTCTAATGCATCAATGTACTCCACTGTGTGGCTAGCCAGTAAAGGCCTTAAAGGGGCTGTAAACCCTCCTGTTTTTTCACCCTAATGCATCCTATGCATTAAGGAGAAAAAAACTTCTGTCACTGACCAGCCCCCCAGTTTTACACACCGAGTCCTGTATTCCCCCGCCGGAGATGCGCTCTTCCCCTGTCTGTTGTCTTGGCTCTTGAATGGATAGATTGATAGCAGCGCAGCCATTGGCTCTCGCTGCTGTCAATCAAATCCAATGATGCGGGCGCCGGGTCTTACGCTTGGCGTCTATGGACGCCGAATGCTAGACTTGGGAGCGTGCCCGCAAGGTAACCCCCCAGGAGAGCGCTACTCCTAGGGGGTTATATGATGCGGGGGAGGAGCTACCAGCGCTGCCGGGGGACCCAGAAAATCATGGATCAGGGCCACGTTGTGCAAAACAAACTGCACATTGGAGGGAAGTATGGCATGTTTGTTATTTTAAAAAAAAAAAAAATAAAAAAAAATAAGCCTTACAATCACTTTAAAGATAGAAGGACATGGCCCCCTTCCTCACCTGACCCTATTGAGAACGTGTGGGCCCTTCTTAAATGGGAGATATAGGGTGAAGGAAAACAGTAAACCTCTAATAACAGTGTCTGGGAGGCTGTGGTTGCTACTGCACAAAAAGTTAATCGCTCGCATGCAGAAGTGAACGCATACGTAGGTTGTGCCCGCATATGTAAACAGCATTCGCACCACGCGTGACGTATCGCGGCGAACGTGAGAGCAATAATTCTAGCACTAGACCGCCTCTGAAACTCTAAAAACTGTTAACCTGTGAACATTTTTAAAGCATAGCCTATGGAGATTTTTAAGTACCGAAGTTTGGCGCCATTTCACGTGTGCGCAATTTTAAAGTGTGACATGTTAGGTATCCATTTACTCAGCGCTACATTATCTTTCACATTATACAAAAACATTGGGGTAAATATTGCCTTTTTTTTCTCAATTCATTAAAGTGCATTGTTTCCAAAAAAATTGTGTTTGAAAAATTGCTGCGCAAATACCGTGACACATAAATTGCAATGATTGCCATTTTATTATCTTTCTACATACATACATACATACATACACACACACACACAACACACACACACACACACACAGTTGTGTGAAAAATATTTGCCCCCTGATTTTTTGGGGATATTTCTCACACTTAAATGATTCAGACAGGGGCGGACTCATGGGGCCCCCGGGGCAATAGGAGATTATGGGGCCCCCAGACAATTAGAGATTATGGGGCCACACAGTATACAATCACACAGTATACACAGACATGTTTCTATTGGCTGAGAAGGTACTGGAGAGGTGGGGCAGCTATAATCTCTGGATTTTTGGACCAAAAGGATGTCGGTAAGGGATATTTCAGAAACAGATGTAAAAAAAAAAAAAAAAAAAGATTTTTACATAGTGTCCCTGGTTTTACTGAGGCTGGCAACCCTCGGGAAGTGCCCGAGTGGCCGAATGGTCGAATGGTCGAATGGTCAGTCCGCCCCTGGATTCAGATCATCTAACAAATTGTAATATTACACAAATATAACCCAAGTAAATCCAAAATGCAGTTTTTAAATTAAATTTAATTTATTAAGGGAAAAAAGCTGTTGAAACCTGCCTGGCCATATTTGAAAAAGTAATTGTCCCCTCCCATGCTGAATTATGAATGAACTGTGATTAACCCAAATTTTTTGGAAAGCAGAGTTAAAGGTCACTTGCCACACCCAGGCCTGATTACTGTCAGACCTGTTGAATCAAGAAATCACATAAATAGAAGCTGTCTGACAAAGTGAAGCACGCTACCAGATCACAAAAAAGCCACACACCATGCCACAATTTAAAATAATTCAAGAACAGATTAGAAACAAAGTAATGTACAAATGGAGATAACTTGGAACAGTGGTGAACCTTCCTAGGAGTGGCCGGCCTACAATAATGACTCCAAGTGCATGGCAACGACTCATCCAGGAGGTCATAAAAGAACCCAGAACAACATCTAAAGAACTGCAGGCCTCACTTGCCTCAGGTAAGATCAGTGTTCATGATTCAACAATAAGAAAGAGACTGGGCAAAAATGGCATCCATGTGAGAGTTCCAAGGCTAAAGCCACTATTGACCAAAAAGAACACAAAGGCTCATCTCACATTTACCAAAAAACATCTTGATTATCCCCAAGACTTTTAGGCAAATATTCTGTGGAGTGAGATAAAAATGTAACTTTTTGGAAGGTGTGTGTCCCGTTACATCTGGCATAAAACGAATACAGCATTTCGTAACAAGAACATCATACCAACAGTCAGACATGGTGGTGGTAGCGTGATGGTCTGGGCTTGATAGAACCATGAATTCTGAGCTCTACCAGAAAATCCTAAAAGCAGACTGTCTGGCCAACAGTTTGTGAGCTCAAGTGCACTTGGGTTATGCAGCAGGACAATGAGCCGAAACACAACAGCCTCCAAATGGTTCAAACAAAGCAAAATTTAGGTTTTGGAGTGGCCTAGTCAAAGCCCAGACTTAAATCCAATTGAGATGCTGTATCATGACCTTACACAGGCCGTTCATGCTGGAAAACCCTCCAATGTGGCTGAATTAAAACAATTCTGCAAAGAAGAGTGGGCCAAAATTGCTCCACAGCAATGTGAAAGACTCATTGCCAGATGTTGGCGCCAAGGGTGGCACAACCGGTTATTAGGTTTAGGGGGCAATTACTTTTTCACATAAAGCCAGACAGGTTTGGACAGCTTCTTTGCCTTAATAAATCATCATTTAAAAACTGCATTTTGTATTTACTCGGGTTACCTTTGTGTAATAACATTTGTTTGATGATCTGAATCATTTAAAGCGGTCCTGCACACATTTCATTTAGTAAATCTCTTTGCCTTCCAAATCAGGCAAAGAGTACTAAATGAAGTGTGTTTTTTTTTTTTCCCCACTTACCTTGTAATCGCTGACTTCCTTTCCTCTGTCTCTGCGGCGGTGGGCGGGGTCTCTGCGTCGATCGTCGTCAGGCCGCACTGTCTCCTGGGATCTGGTGTCATTGATCCCAGGAGTCAGTGCGGACATCTTCCGAAATCTCGCGAGATGTCGGCCACATCTTCCGAAATCTCGCGAGATGTCGGCCACATCTTCCGAAATCTCGCGAGATGTCGGCCACATCTTCCGAAATCTCGCGAGATGTCGGCCACATCTTCCGAAATCTCGCGAGATGTCGGCCACATCTTCCGAAATCTCGCGAGATTTCGGAGAACGTGAGCTGCACTTCGCCGTTACTGCGCACGCCCGAGATCGGCGCAGTAACGGCGGTGCATGCTGGGCCATCTGAAGTGCCTGTGGGGTTTCACATGCCCACAGGCAAGATGGCACCCAGCAAGAAGAATGTTTCTGAATTATTTTAAAGGACAAAAACCGGCAGCAATGACTTGGTGAACTTGAACATGTGAGTACTTGCATAACATCTTGCAATCCATTGCATAAAAAAAAAAAAAAAAAAATACAGACAGTGCAGAACCGCTTTAAGTGTGACAAATATGCAAAAAAATAAATAAATCAGAATCGGGCAAATACTTTTTCACACAAATATTATAATATATTTGGGGGTCCCAGGTAATTTGAGCAAAAAAAAAAAAAAAATTATGATTTTTTACATGTAGGAGAGGAATGCCAGAATTGGCCTGGGCTGGAAGTGGTTGATGAAAAGAATGCAATAAAAAGGTAAAAAGTGTTCTATATTTGTAAAATCTTACTCAAGTCCACTGCTGCTCCTCCACAGAAAATAAGCTCCCATCTAGTCCCTTTGCTTGGAAGTCTAGTTATCTAGACTCTTCTGATTATTATTTAAAGTGGTTATAAAATCTAAAAAATGTTTTACCTTTTAATGCATTCTTTTCATCAACCACTTCCAGCCCAGGCCAATTCTGGCATTCCTCTCCTACATGTAAATAAATCATAATTTTTATTTTTTTTGCTCGAAATTATTAAAAGATGTGCAAGATTACCAGTGAACTGCAGGCAAACATCTAAAATACACCAATAAAACAGATGTAGAGAGCGGTTTACCTGCCCAAGCATTTGTATTTCTATCCATACATTCCTAAAATGTATACAGTTCTGCCACGCAGAACAGCCCTTTTAAGCAAGAGAAGGGACCAGATTTTTCTAATTTTCATATCCATATCTCCTCTTCAACTCCATCCTGTGACTGGAGAGTGAAAGGGGAAGTAGCAAACTGTTGAGCTCAACTCTCTGTACAGGGGGTCCCCGAGTCACGAACTCGTTAGGGACTGTCCTCCTGTTCTTAAATCGGAAATGTTCGTAAGTCGGCCGCGCATTTTGTCGACCGACAATTAAGGACATTTCCGATGTTCCGTCGAATGCCGTTCTGCGCATACGCGGCAAATTACGGACATTTCCGAGGTTTGCCGTCATTTTCCGAGGCTCCGTCTGGCCGCGCATGTGCAGAACGGCCAAAGGTTCGCGGAAAATGGCAGAGGGTCCCCGCAGCGCCCGGTTCGTAAGTAGGAGGAGATGTTCGTAGGTCGGACGTTCGTAAGTCGGGGACCCCCTGTACTCTTCACCTATCAGCATGCTTCTTGCACTGCAACACACCTGACCAGCTCCTTGTGCTGCTTCCACCTACATCTTTAAATATTGCTCTTGCCCATAAATGTCATACAGGTACAAGTGCTAAAAGAGAGATAAAGAGAAACCCCCCTCAACTCTTCTGCTGGCTGCTACATCACTGCTGTGTCCTGTATTTGCATAGCAACCAGAACCATAGAGAGCAGCGGAGAACCAGGTATCAGATACACCTAGAAATGCTGGATAAAACATGAACATGTAGCTCTCTAAAAGAGGAGGATTTGACTTGCAGCCTGCAAGAAAGGTATGTACTAAATATGTTCTTCTACAGGGTGCTAGTGACTATTTTTCAACTCGAGGAGCAGGATTACTTTAATTACAACATGTACGTCTAATGACGACAAATTTGACTATTTCATGCATATTTGGGCCTACTGATTTTTTTATTAAAATAATGAAACACCAACAGCTATTAGAACATAATACATACCCAAAGGGGTCAGGACAATTTCTAATAACTTAACAAGTCAGATTTTAATTACAATTTTTACTGATCCCAGCTGCAGCTGTCCCCCGCCGCCTCCGAGCAATAGCTCAGTTTTCTGTCTTTAGCCTGCAGAGAGCAGATGACTCTGCCCCTCGAGCACTCACTGGAGCAGCTAGGTCAGGCTCTCAGCAGCTCACCGAGAGGCTGAGCCAGCTGTCAGTCCAGGCATCTGGGTGGATCCAGACTGTAAAGTCAGGATCTCTCTAGAGCCTGGATCGGCTGAGTGACATCAGCCGACGATGGAAAGCCTGCTGTCGGCTGAATATGGGTCACAGGAGTACAGAACGAAGTACACTCTTGTGACCCACTGAAGTAGGGCCAAAAGAGGTTTGGCCATACTTCTCCTTTAAGGCTTTTTTATGCACACTGGAGCTCTTCTAAACGCTTTTCTCCTGGCAGGAGAAAATCAGCTGCAAAAATGCGCCCAAGCCGCATTTATTCAAAACACATTTAGGAACTGTAGACATAGAAAGAGATAGGCCAGCTGCCGCACACCTCACCTGGCTCAAGTGGTAATCAGGTAAAAGCAATCGATTCATCCAAGCCACGCCCCTAACATGATTCACCCCGCCCCTTGATTAAGCCCTGGGGTGGGGCAAAACATGTTGGGGGAGTGGCTTGGATGAATCGAGCTGAGGCTGCTTTTACCTGTTAACCACTCAGGCCAGGTTGTATGTACATTTTAAAAAATATGGAGGAAGTAACAGACATGGTTATTGTAGACAACTGAATACAGTCGTCTAGATCAGTGGTTCTCAACCTGGGGATCAGGACCCCTTCTGGGGTCGAATGACAATTTGTCAGGTGTCATCGAATCCTGGGCTGTTCCTGAAGCCCACGCTGCTCTCCCAGCCTTTTCACAGGCGCCCAGCTGGGCTGTTCCTGGAGCCCGCGGCTCCCCACTCAGCCTCTTCGCAGCCATCCATTTAGTTCACAGCATGGCTGGGGGGCAGAGACTAGAGGTCAGCTGACTGGGGAGGAATGTGAAGTGGGAGGGGCTGGAGGAGACCTTATCTCCTGATTTCGGCATAGATGTTACTGCTACGAGACACCACAAAGTCAAGACAGTGCATAACAGTACCTGTGATTATAGTTGCCATTAAATGTCCCCACTACAGTTCTCAGATCAGCAGATGACCTTGATCAAGAGCACCCAAGTTGGCGGATCAGAACTCCCCCAGGCACTGCCACACATCCCATTCCCCCCCACCAAGGAGTAAGAGAAAGAATAAAAACAGAGAATACATGGAAGGGAGAGGAAAAGAGGTGGAGGAGCAAAGAAAAAGGGAGAGAACGAATAAGAAAAAACTGCTAGAGAGAGAGGGATGGGAAAAAAAATAAATAAAATTAGCATAGAGAGAAAAAAAAAGGGAAAAAAAGGAAAACAAAGCGAAAGAGCGGTACATCCTAAAATGTACCATAAGGGGTTATAGTATTGTATGAATGGAAGGGACTCGGGGAGCAACTTACTTGTCTTGCCTTGCGTGCCGACAGCCCAAGCTACGAAAATAATTTTACTGTTGGGGTCCCCACAACTTGGGGATTTTTATCAAGGGGTCACGGCACAAGGTTGTGAACCACTGGTCTAGATTTTGTTACATTAACCTCTTGCTGAACACAAAGTATGTGCACCGGCAAGAAGAATGGGTCTTTTTGCGATTCGGTACTGCGTCGATTTAACTGACAATTGCACGGTCCTGCGACGTGGCTCCCAAACAAAATTGGCGTCCTTTTTTCCCCCACTAATAGAGCTTTCTTTTGGTGGTATTTGATTGCCCCTGCGGTTTTTATTTTTTTGCGCTATAAACAAAAATAGAGCAACAATTTTGAAAAAAAATGCAATATTTTTTACTTTTTGCTATAATAAAATATCCCCAAAAAAATAATAAAACATTTTTTTTCCTCAGTTTAGGCCGATACGTATTCTTCTACATATTTTTGGTAAAAAAAAAAATTAAAAAAAAAAAAAAAAAACGCAATTAGCGATTGATTGGTTTGCGCAAAAGTTATAGCGTTTACAAAATAGGGGATAGTTTTATGGCATTTTTATTAATTTTTTTTTTTTACTAGTAATTTTATTGTGACTGCGACATTATGGCGGACACATCGGATATTTTTTGACACATTTTTGGGACCATTGTCATTTATACAGAAATCAGTGCTATTTAAATGCACCGATTACTATGTAAATGACACTGGCAGTGAAGGAGTTAACCACTAGGGGGCGGGGAGGGGTTAGTGTGACGTGTGTGTTTTTTTTTACAGTAGGGGGCGTGGCTTTACGTCTGACGTCACTGATCGGCTTTCCCGATGACAGGGAACAGCCGATCAGTGACAGGCAGTGTAAGAAGCATGGGGAGAGGTTTGTTTACACAGACCTCTCCCCGTTCTTCAGCTCTGGTGTCCTGCGATCGGGTCCGCTGGTCCTGCGGCCGCAGTCACGGAGCTCAGGACCGGGTCGCAAGCGCACTGCCGACGGCTGGGCACTTAAAGGAGGACGTACCGGTACGTGCTTCTGCCCAGCCGTGCCATTCTGTTGACGTAAATCTACAGGAGGCGGACCTTAAGAGGTTAAGGTGAACATGCTGCATATATGCACCCATGGCACCTGAGGTTTCTGTACTGCGAGCATGTGTACTGCCTGCTTCCAGCACAGTGATTGAGTTCTCAGACACCTCCCAATCATTTGAACCACTGTGACAGACAATCACAGGGGGTCATATGACTGGGAAGTCTGTCCTGCCCCAAGACCCAGTTAAAGGCATGCAGTGGACAGACAGGAAGGACTTGAACTCATTTAAAAAGTATGAGAATCAAAAATAAAACACCACATATTGAAACCAATCAAAACATCTCTGAGCAGCTTACTCACAAGTAGCCGCACCTAAAGCCAGACATAGGCGGTTCGAATTTCAGCTGGTTTAGCAGGAACCAGCCAAGATTCGAACCATATATGGGCAGGCTGAATGTACAGAAGTTGATCAAATCGATCAACTTGGGTACAAAACAGCCTGTCCGATTTTACATTAGATTATTGCTAGCAATAATCACTGTATTCTCCCAGCGGGGATGGCTTCCCCCACCCCCCCGGCAGGACACAATGGCTCCGTGGGAGGGACAGTCAGTGTTGATGGGGGAATAAAGTGATTTTTTGTGGTTGCAGGAAAGAAAATCACTCGGCTTATGGCTGGCCTTAGATATGACAGGCAAAGTTGTCGCTAACAATATCAAAACCTTCTACAGACAGAACTAATAAATACTCACATGGTTGGCAGTTACAGCAAAAAACTGCAAGTTCTGGAGCTGGCCGATTTCAGCCGGGATGCTAGTTAGTGTATTGTGGCTGAGATCTAGATGTCGCAGCTTTCGACAGTAGCACAGCTGTGGTGGTATTTTATCAATTTTGTTGCGGTTAAGATACAGGCGTTCAAGGCTTGCCAGATTGCCAATTTGAATGGGTATATAGGCTATATGGTTGTACCAAAGCTTCAAGCAAGTGAGTCTATGTAGGTGCTGGAAGCTGATGATTTCCTCAATAGTTTTCAAATTGTTGTCTTTCAAATCAATCTCCTGAAGGTTGTGAAGGCTAAAAATGGAGTGTGGGATCCTCTCCAAGTCACACCGCACCAGTTCCAGCTCCGTTAGGTTCACCATTTTCTTAAGACTGTTGAGAACCATCAGTTTGGTGCCTTCATTGTTTACAGAAAGCTTCTGCAGATGGATGCCTACATCAGTCACCACTTGAGGCAGTTTAGTAAGGTTGCTTTTCAGTCTCAACACTTTCAACCTCTTAAGTTCACGGAGACCATCAATGACTATATATCTATTGTTTTCAGCGCTCAAGTTTCCAGTGAGGTGCAACTCCTCAAGGTTTTTCAAACTATAGATCCATAAAGGAATCTCCTTAATATCTGTAAATTTAATGTGTAGAGATTTGAGATTCTCTCTGAGAAAAGCCAAGGCTGGAGACTCAATTTTAGCTGCTGTGTGGTATAACCAGAGTTCTTTCAAGCCTGTGAGCTGGGCAATGCTAGGTGGGATGGTAACATCAGGTATGAGTTCCAGCTTGAGCACTTCCAGCTCCACAAGGTCAAACACAGTGTCCGGGATCCCGCTAAGCATGAAAAGATGGAGCTCAAGTTTCTCCTGAGAATTTTTGGTGATGCGTTGGCGTAGTTTGTCCAGTGTCCACTCGTGATTGAGGTTGAGTTGCCTCAATTTGTTCTCGCTGACTTCAGACAAAAAAACAGCAAAACGTTTTGAGTAAAGTGGGTCATATTGATCTATGAGGTGCAGCATGAAAGCAAAGTCATTCTTGACATCTGGAATGTCGCTGTAGCTGCTCTCTTCACGAATAGATTCAAAGGAATACTTTTTCAAGGATCGCCTTAGCATCCACCAGAGGGTGTACACACAGACTAGACCGTAAAACCCCACCAGGCTGATGTAGAATGAGGCCAAGATTTTAAATAAGGTGGCCAGTGGATGGGCACATCGGTACATTCGATAGCCAGTGAGGCTCTCAATGTCCACCTTACAATCCACATCGAAGGTGATGCTGCTAACATAGTACACAGTGTAGCAAAGAATCAGAATAAACTTGATAACTTTGATGATTGTCTGACGCATATAGAGCCTGTAGACTATATCGCCTTCTTCAACATGAGTCCTAAACTTTTTCACCTTCTCAAACAAGGCTTTGGCCTGCTCCCCCTCCTTCTTATCAAGCACTCCCGTCTCTGACCTATCCACAATTCCCTGCTCCACCCTGGACTTGCTCCTTTGCAGCATGGGCACGGTTGCTTCTACATCTTCACTGGCTGTAGAAGACTTTTTGTCAACCGAACCATTCATCTTTCCAGCTGAAGGTTTAGGATCACTCTCCTCCACCACAGTCTCCGACAAAGCCCGAGTAGTCCAAGGTGAGTCAAAACATTTTAGTAGGATAGAGACAAAATGTTCTAGCTTGGAGCTGGTCCGAGGAAACTTGAACCAGAAATTGCTACATGCCAGGAAGATCAAAGTGTGCAACAACACTAGATAAGGGAAATATTTTGCAAACCAATGTAGACGATTTTCATAGCACACAGCATCCACATAGTTGTACTGATGTCTATCCAAGTCATATTTTATGCCTGTGGGGCCTAGTGTTTCTGGAGGCACCAGGCTAGAGTTTGGATATTCAGGTTCTGCAGGTGCCCAGGCCCGGTAGGAATCATTACAGCTGTCATGTGTGACCCATTTACAGGGAAGGCAAATCATCTTATCCTGGGTGACCTGTAAGGTGCCTCCAAACACTGCTATCATAAGCATGACAATGGAAATGTAGTCTGTGAACACATCCCACCATGGTTTAAGGATTCTGTAGGCTGGTTGTGTGTCGGCAAAGTATCGCAGCTCTGTCACTGGAATCATGGCTCACCTGGTAACAAGAAAACAGAACAGGTTTTACTAACAAGCAGAATCCCAGCGCAAAGGTCTAACATCTATTTATAATCAGCAGAGGACAGGTAAGGACATATTTGATGACTACAAGAGAAGGACAAGATCATTTAGATCTCACATGGGAAAAAAACCTGCAAAATATATCTTTCCCAAAGCAGATATGTACTTACCCCCTCAGGAAACCAAGGGACACATTGATATTTTTCCCTGGTGTACTCCTGGGAAAAACCAAAGCCGTTTAATTTTTTTAAAGGAGAAAGATAAATAGGCACCATTTGGTAGTCAGTTAATAATAATAATAATAATATAATAATAATAATAATAATAATAATACTTTGTTACCCAGTAAAAATAAAGTTTGTACTAGGAAAAAAAAAAAAAAACACAACATCATTTGCATTTTATATTCTACCATGTGCATTTTTTAACCACTTAAAGCGGAGCTCCACCCTAAAGTGGAACTTCCGCTTATTGGATTCCTCGCCCCCTCTGGTGCCACAATTGGCACCTTTCAGGGGGGAGGGGGGTGCAGATACCTGTATAATACAGGTATCTGCACCCACTTCCGGGACTAGCTGCCCCACCCCTATCCGAGGATGCCCGCCCATATCCGAGGATGCCTGTTATGTCTTGGGAAACACACAGTTCCCAGGACACAACGGGGACCAATAAAGACGTGCAGCGCGACTCGCACATGCGCAGTAGGGAACCCGGGCAGTGAAGCCGCAAGCTTCACTTCCTGATTCCCTTACAGAGGATGGCGGGGGCAGCCGAGAGACGAGCGATCGCTCGTCATTTTCTGCCGACATCGCTGGAACCTGGAACAGGTAAGTGTCTATTAAAAGTAGCTGCTGACTTTTATAAAAAAAAAAAAAAAATTCAGGTGGACCTCCTCTTTAAGGACCGGGCCTATTTTTAAGACTCAGTGTTAACAAGTTATAATCAGCTTTATTTGCTAGAAAATTACTTAGAACCCCTAAACATTATATATTTTTTCTAACACCATAGAGAATAAAATGGCGGTCGTTGCAATACTTTGTCACACTGTATTTGCGCAGCGGTCTTACAAGCGCAATTTAAAAAACAAAACAAAAAAAAACACTTTAAATAAAAAAGTAAGACAACAGTAATGAAAATATGGCAATTTTATAAAAACAGTCCTTCCTATATAAAGTCTCTATAATATTGCAGCAGCGCTTATGTCCTTATTCGCACCGAGGACTATACGGTAAATCACAGGTGAAAGAAGATGAGTGAATATTTCAATCGCTACTGTAAAAGTTCTTTCCGTGCAAAATAATCAGTATCCACCGAGAATTCCACCAGGTATTCACCACGTGCGATATAAATTCCCCGCATGGGGATGCACTCACCAGACCCAAGTTAAAAATACGCTCATCAAATAGGTTTATCCAGCATCAGCGTTTCTCCACTCCTTATCTCCTTATGCAGCAGACATAGCAGGAACATACACCAATTCCCCTCATATAAAAAGAAGGTTGCATATAGTGTGATACTGTATAAAAGATTTTATTGGGTATAAAACTTCCCCCCCTTAGTACATAAATGCGTACCCTGCATCAATAAAAATCAAGCGTTGTATTAGTACTGTGTTATCACTCGGCTGTATAGAACAGCGCTCAGCTTCCTGCTGCCTAGTCCCTGGAGCGCACGTTTGAGGCGCAGAACGTCACTTCCGGTCGTCGGTCACTGCCCTGACGTTTCGTCACATCCGGACTTCTTCTGAGGGCAACAGTAATGTTAGCCCAATTTTTTTTTATATTGTGAAAGATAATGTTACGCCGAGTAAATTGATACCCAACATATTTCAAAATTACACTCGCTCGTGGAATGGTGACAAACTTTTACCCTTACAAATCTCCATAGGCAACGTTTGATAATTTATACAGGTTACCAGTTTTGAGTTACAGAGGAGGTCTAGGGCTAGAATTATTGCCCCTGCTCCAACGATAGCGGCGATACTGTACATGTGTGGTTTGAACACAGTATTCATATGCGGGCGCTACTCACGTATGCGTTCTCGCTTCTGCGCGCAAGCTTGTCGTGACGGAGCGCTTTAAAAAAAATAATAATAATTTGTTCTTCTTTATTTTATTTTGACACTGTCCTTTAAAAAAAAAAAATATATATATATGTTAGGGTCACTTTTATTCCTATTACAAGGAATGTAAAGAGCCCTTGCAATAGGAAAAAAAAGCATGGCAGGACCTCTTTACCACTTAAGGATAGGTGAAAGGTTAGAAAAATTACTTAGAACCCCCAAACATTACACATTTTTTTTTCTAGCATCATAGAGAACAAAATGGTGGTCGTTGCAATACTTTCTGTCAGACCGTATTTGCGCAAAGGTCTTACAAGCGAACTTTTTTGGGGAAAAAAAAAATGCAACAGTAAAGTTAGCCTAATTTTTTATTGTGAAAGATAATGTTACGCTAAGTAAATTCATACCCAACATGTCATGCTTCGCCCGCTCGTGGAATGGCAACAAACTTTTACCCTTAAAAAACTCCATAGGCGACATTTAAAAAATTCTACAGGTTGCAAGTTTTAAGTTGGGTCTAGGGCTAGAATTATTGCTCTCGCTCTACCGATCGTGGCAATACCTCACATGTGTGGTTTGAACACCATTTTATATGCGGGCACTAGTCACGTGTGCGTTTGCTTCTGCACACGAGCTCGTCGGGACGGGGCGCGTTTACATTTTTTTATTAATTTTCTTGATGCCGTTTAAAAAAAAAAAAAATAAATAAACAAAAACATCCCTTGTAATGAAAAAAAAAAAAAAAAGCATGAAAGAACCCTCTTAAATATCAGATCTGGGGTCAAAAATACTTCAGATCTCATATTTACACTAAAATGCAATAAAAAAAGAAATAAAAAAAGTGGTCATTTAAAAAAAAAAAAATGGCTCTTTAAGAGCCATGGGCGGAAGTGACTTTTTGACGTTGCTTCCGCCCTGCAATTATATGGAGACGGGTGGGGGCCCATCTTCCCCTCACTTGTCTCTATGTTATGTCAGGCCACAAGGAGGACCCGAACGCCTCCGCCGATGGCTCCAGTAAGCGGCGGGGGGCCCTCTCCTGCCACTGATAAAAGTGATCTTGCGGCGAGCTGCTGCCACAACACTGATATCCTCCTTCAAGCAGCCGCTGTATAACAAGGGTGGGAGGTCCGGAAGTGGTTAAATATGAGTTTTGGGGTCAAAAAGACCTCAGATCAAAAAATAAATAAAAAAAATGTCTCCTTTAAGAGCATTGGGCAGAAGTGACGTTTGATGTCGCTTCCGTCAGTCAATGCAAGGGAGCCGAGTGGGGCCCATCTTCCCCTCACTCGGCAGCCAGCCAAGAAGGAGAGAGGACCCGATCGTCTGCTACCGGCGGCTCCGGTAAATGGCAGAGACCACCGGAGTGTGGCGGGAGGGAGACAAAAAAAGTGATCTTGTGGCTAATTCGCCAGAGAGACCATTTTTATCTGAAAGAGGACCGCCCGCTGAAGAAGGGTGTACCAGGGTTATGGCAGCCATATATTCCTCTTCAAAGTGCCAACCAACGTATAATGACGGCGGGCGGTCCATAAGTAGTTTAAGTGGTTGTAAACTCTTCCATATACCCAGTAAAGTGACTGACCTCAGGTGATACAGAGATTACAACAAATCCTCCTACATAAGTTGTACCTGTTTATCTGAGTCTTCTCTACATCCCTTCAAAGTGCTGAATTTTAAAGCTTGTTTGAGAGAGGAGTAGGAGAAGGAGAAGGAGGAAGGAAAGAAGGAAGGAAGGAAGGAAGGAAGAAAGAAGAACACGGATGTAGAGCTGAAGTTACACTGCAGAGCTCAGCGAGGAGAGCTTTGAAAGCTGATTGGAGGGAAGAGACACCTTCACACAGCACACAGGAACAGAGCTGAGACTGTTAATCAGCTGGAGATCCCTCCCCTGTCACCATTTTTCTCTTGGTGTCAGGAGAACTTGTCAAAACAGATTCACACTGATAGCAGAGAAACGAAGCAACAGACAGCAAGTTAAAATGTTGTCCCTGAGGTTAATTTGTTGAAAGCAGAAAAAATGGGCATTTCAGTTTGTTGTGTATGGGGCTGCATAGCCACAGACTGGTCAGGGTGCCCATGCTGACCTAGGCCCACAGCCAAAAGCGACTACATTGGACACGCGAGCATCACACCTGGCCCACAGGGCAATGGAAGAAAGTAGCCTGGTCTGATGAATCACATTTTCTTTTACACATTATGTGGACGGCCGAGTGCATGTGCATCATTTACCTGAGGAAGAGATGGCACCAGGATGCAGTATGGGAAGAAGGCAAGCCGGAGGAGGCAGTGTGATGCTTTGGGCAATGTTCTGCCGTGCCGTGAAACCTTGGGTCCTGCCAATCATGTGGATGTTACTTGACACTTACCACCTGCTTAAACATTGTTTCCATGAAGGGGTGTGTATTTGATCAACAACAATATTTCCTGATGGCAGCAGCCTCTTTCAGCAGGATAGTGAAGCCTGACACACTGAAAAAATGGTTCAAGAATGGTTTGAGAAACACGAGTTTGAGTATTTGACTTGGCCTCCAAATTCTCCAGATCTCAATCCATCGAGCATGTAAATAACATTTTTATGGTGATCTTCAGGCTGGTCGGTGACCTGTGGCCACTTTACATTTCCGATACATTGATACTGCAGGAGGGGAAGAGACAGCCACAGGCACGGCACTGACAGGCAGGGAGGAGGGGGCGAGGGGGGGAGCGAGGGGAGAGCAGGGCTGCAGATGACGAAGGGACGTAGACTGACCACCGTGGTCAGGGCTCAGCAGCCCTGATTTTTATGGTCAGCGCAGAGAGGGGGATACGGGAAGTGGCAGGTTCAGGCGGGTTTTTACACAAGCACTGTGCTGTTTAATCTGCTTTAAGGGACCAGAATCTGTATTTTTTTTGGGGGGGGGGGGGTTAAACACTTCAAAGCGGAGTTCCACCCAAAAGTGGAACTTCCACTTTAAGGCATCCTGACCCCCTGACGTGCCAACATTTGACATGTCATTTTTTTGGGGGGGGGGGGGGGGGGGCAGCAGGTACCTAGTTTTCACAGGTACCTGCTCCCACTTCCGCTCTGGGCCACCTAGGTGACTATAACTCTTCCTCTCCCCTTGGCGGCCCCTCCCTCCCAGCAATGTTCTGGGAACCGTCACAGGTCCCAGAAGATTGCCCGGCCACTCAGGACGCGCAGCACTACTCACGCATGCGCAGTTCGCACCAGCCTGTGAAGCCACAAACTGTCACAGCAGTAGTGATGCAGAGGAGAGGAGGGGGAGAATCAAGGATTTAGGCAGCCGCATGGCTGGATCGTGGGACAGGTGAGTGTTTGTTTACTAAAAGTTTATTAGAATGCCGCTTTAAAATGATTGTAAAAAAGGCTGTATTTTTATTTTTATTTTTTAATTAAAATAACAAACATCTTAAACTTACCCGCTCTGTGTCATGGTTTTGCACAGAGCAGCCCTGATCCTCTTCTTCCCTGCCGAAGCACCTGGCTCCTCCCCCCAAGTGCCCCCATATCTAGCCTCTTGCTATGAGGGAACTCGTGCGTGCTTGCTCCCGAGCCCTGCGCTGAATGACCATTACACAAGTGGGGCCTGTCCCTGCCCAACACTGGCTGTGATTGACAGCAGCAGGAGCCAATGGCTTCCGCTGCTGTATCTCAGCCAATGAGAAGCAAGAGACACGAGAGAGCCTCGGCTCTCATGTACATCACTGGATTGGGATCAGGCTTTACAACCACTTTAAAGGATGTGCTATTGACGGCTTAGTACCAAATTCCACAGCATACCTTCAGAGGTCTAGTGGTGTCCGTACCTCAATGGGTCAAGGTTGTTTTGGCAGCAAAAATTCAATATTGGGTAAATCATCATGTTATAGCTGATTAGTGTAGGTCTTCTCATTAGCTGTTAAACCCAAATCGTGGGTTACTAAAATTATGGCAAACAATCACATTACCTGCAGCTCTATTAAATGCCAGGCTGTAGAGATTCTCCTTATGCCTCGTACACACGTACGGACTTTTCCCGGCGGACCTAGTCCAGCGGATAATCCGCCGGCCAAAAGTCCGCGGGACTTTTGAAAATGAACGACTTGCCCACACACGGAGCAGTCCGTTCATTTCGAACGTAACTTCAGGTTACGTAGCTAGCGTAGGCAGTAAATGCCGCCGCGCTAGCTCCGTGACCTGGCATGGATTTAAAGGGAATCCCCACGCCGAAAAAAAACGGCGTGGGGGTTCCCCCCAAATCCATGTCAGACCCTCATCCGAGCACGCAGCCTGGCAGGCCAGGAAAGGGGTGGGGACGAACGAGCGCCCCCCCCCCCTCCTGAGCCGTACCAGGCCGCGTGCCCTCAACATGGGGGGTGCCCTGGGGAAAGGGGGGCCGTGCGGCCCCCCCACCCCAAAGCACCTTGTCCCCATGTTGATGAGGACAAGGGCCTCTTCCCGACAACCCTGGCCGTTGGTTGTCGGGGTCTGCGGGCGGGGGCTTATCGGAATCTGGGAACCCCCTTTAATAAGGGGGCCCCCAGATCCCGGCCCCCCACCCTATGTGAATGAGTATGGGGTACGATGTACCCCTACCCATTCACCTAAGGTGTAAAATGTAAAGTAAAAAAAAACACCCACACTTTTGAAAAAATAGTTTATTGCACTGCTCCGGGGGTCTTCTTCCGTCTTGGGGGTCTTCTCGCCGGACTCCCCCGCCATTTACCAAGCTCTTTTACCGAGCGAGGGGAGTCCGGCTACCTTCTTCGTCGTCGCCGCCGTCTGGGGGTCTTCTCGCCGGACTCCTCCCCTCTCTTCTGCTCTTTTACCTAGCTCTTTCACGAGGGGGGAGTCCGGCTACCTTCTTCGTCGTCGCCGCCGTCGTCTGGGGGTCTCGATCCGCCTTCGGGGGTCTTCCGGGGGTCTCTTCTGTTCTTGCGGCGGTCGTCGTCTTCCGCGCCGCCGGCGCCTTGTCCTTCTTGTTCTTCTTTCTTCTTCCGATGTTGACCCCGACGCTCTCTCTGCCCGGAATGCCTGTGCCGATCTGCGCTCGGACTTATATAGGGACATGGGGGACAGGGTCACATGTTCATGTCACATGGTGACCCCGCCCCCTTGCGATGTCACAGTCCCAGCATCCTCCGGGACTGTGACAACGCAAGGGGGCGGGGTCACCATGTGACATGTGCATGTGACCCTGTCCCCCATGTCCCTATATAAGTCCGAGCGCAGATCGGCACAGGCATTCCGGGCAGAGACAGCGACGGGTCAACATCGGAAGAAGAAGAAGAACAAGAAGGACAAGAAGAAGGACAAGGCGCCGGCGGCGCGGAAGACGACGACCGCCGCAAGAACAGAAGAGACCCCCGGAAGACCCCCGAAGGCGGATCGAGACCCCCAGACGACGGCGGCGGCGACGAAGAAGGTAGCCGGACTCTTCCCCTCGTGAAAGAGCTAGGTAAAAGAGCAGAAGAGAGGGGAGGAGTCCGGCGAGAAGACCCCCAAGACGGAAGAAGACCCCCGAAGGCGGATCGAGACCCCCAGACGGCGGCGACGACGAAGAAGGTAGCCGGACTCCCCTCGCTCGGTAAAAGAGCTTGGTAAATGGCGGGGGAGTCCGGCGAGAAGACCCCCAAGACGGAAGAAGACCCCCGGAGCAGTGCAATAAACTATTTTTTCAAAAGTGTGGGTGTTTTTTTTTACTTTACATTTTACACCTTAGGTGAATGGGTAGGGGTACATCGTACCCCATACTCATTCACATAGGGTGGGGGGCCGGGATCTGGGGGCCCCCTTATTAAAGGGGGTTCCCAGATTCCGATAAGCCCCCGCCCGCAGACCCCGACAACCAACGGCCAGGGTTGTCGGGAAGAGGCCCTTGTCCTCATCAACATGGGGACAAGGTGCTTTGGGGTGGGGGGGGGCCGCACGGCCCCCCTTTCCCCAGGGCACCCCCCATGTTGAGGGCACGCGGCCTGGTACGGCTCAGGAGGGGGGGCGCTCGTTCGTCCCCACCCCTTTCCTGGCCTGCCAGGCTGCGTGCTCGGATGAGGGTCTGACATGGATTTGGGGGGAACCCCCACGCCGTTTTTTCGGCGTGGGGATTCCCTTTAAATCCATGCCAGGTCACGGAGCTAGCGCGGCGGCAGTAACTGCCTACGCTAGCTACGTAACCTGAAGTCACGTGCTAAATGAACGGACTTGCCGATGAGCGGCAAGTCCGTTCATTTCAAAAGTCCCGCGGACTTGCCCACTAACGGCGGGATTGTCCGCTGGACTTCCAAGTCCAGCGGATAATTTGAAAACAAAACCTGAAACTTTAGTCCGCCGTACTTTGGCGCCAAAAAGTCCGCCGGCGCCCACACACGAGGGGATTATCCGCTGGACTTCAGTCCAGAGGATAATCCCGCGGGATTGTCCCTTCGTGTGTACGCGGCCTTACAGGTACCTGTACACAATTATTAATAATTTTAGTAAAATTAAAACGTGTCTGAAAAATTTCCAAATATTCATTTGCACGTTAGATTTCAAACATTTGTAGCCTACTCAAATTAATCTGAACAATTCTGAAGTTTGTAAACTTACTTTTCACATACTGTATTTACCTTGATTTCTGTGACAGGCATGCGTGGATGGGGAAATCAAGTCGTTTTTTTTTTTTTATTCAACTTGCTGGTTGAAAAAAAAAAAAAAAAAAAAAAAAGGAAGAATCATCTATGGCTCACTTAATGTGCACCTTCCAATATAGTGGATATTCCTTCTGTCCACTATGTCTTTCCTTCCTCTTTTTCTATGTTCCTTTTAGCATACAATTCTTATAAATGGGAATTTTAAGCACTTTTTTCCCTATCGTAATTGGATATCACATTTAGTGCTAAAGCAATATCCCCTATAGAACTGTTTTGGACATCGTCAAAATAATGTATGTTGTATTCCTTTGGGAAGAATAAAAACTGGAAAATGTCTGATGGCACCGAAAAGCTCTAAAATGAACGTGTTCTAAACATCAGCTTAGAAGATCGCATTGACAGGAAGTCACACGCTGATGCTGGGAATTAGAGGTCTATTCTCAAGGGACTGTGTTATGGTTAACCACCGCATTGCTGAAAGATTAATATGACAATACAACAGTAAATGCCTGGGGTTCAATACCCAGCAACCCTCCAGATCTAGAGGACAGACACTAATTCCAGGAAGCCGCAGTTCCCAACAAAGTTAAGTGAAGCTTCAGTCAAAACATTTTTCAATTTTAAAATATAGTGCGGAAGAGTTAGAACTTCTGTTAGCAAGTGTTGAGAAGATTTTCAGTTTAAAGTGGGGTACACACACACACACACACACACTATAAGAAAAATCGGGTGAACATGTACATCCGATTTTTCCTCAATGTTTCTCAGCAAATCAGAACCAATTAACTAAAATTTGTACGAAAATTCTCGTACGACAAAAGGATTTTTTTTTTTATTATTATTTATCGTTTCTGATCATGTGCAGTCTTTTTCTGATTTTTCTTGTACGAAAACAGTATACATGCAACAAAAATCGTTTGCTCTGTTCCCGTATGACAAAAATTTCTGAGTTTGTCCCTTCGATAAATTTTCTTACGAACATTCGGAATCGGCTGTCGAAGTTGTGTACACACGATCAGAAAATCATAAAAATTCTTTGGACAAAAATTTTCGCCTTAATTTCTTAGTGTGTACGAGCCTTAATATTTTTTTTATTTGGCTATTATATGTATTTATCTATCTGCAAATGGCATACAAAGTTGGAAGGTATATCATATGGGTAATACATTAAATCTTAAATTCAGATATCAAAAATATTTTTTTTTTTTTTAAATGCAAACAAAAATACAAGAACCCGAATTAGACTTGGAATGAGCTTTTTGGAGTCCCTTGTACAGTAAAGCTCAGTACCAACTTTCCCGTGGATTTTTGTACAAAGGGCGTTGGCCCCAAGTTGGTATTGCATACACACGATCTGACTTTTTAGGCAACAAACATGAACGTAGTGACGTTTCAACGTACTGACGACACTTCAAAGGTGGCACTGGAGTATTCGAACGTCCTCTTTTGGTCAACTTCTATATTGTTGTCTGATCTTTTGCATTGGTTCTGAGCATGCGTGTTTGTACTTTGTACAAAAGTCCGATGGTTTTGTGTACACACGGTCAGACTTTCCCCCTTTGGACTTTTGTTGGCAGAAAGTTGGTCCGTTCGCACAGCCAACAAAAGTCTGATGAAAACTGAAAAAGTTGGTCCGATGGAGCGTACACACGGTCGGATGTTGGTCCAAAACAGCTAATTTGCATGTTTGTTGTCAAAAAGTCAGAGCGTGTGTACGGGCCTTTAGAGTCGCTCTAAAAGGCAGAAGGTTTTTTTTTTTTACCTTAATGCATTCTCTGCATTAAAAGGTAAAAAAATAAAAAAAAAGCCTCCACCATATGCGTCTTCCCCCCCAAAACACTAAAGCCTCGTACACATGCTTAGATCTTCGGACAACCGAACGTCTGTTTTTTGTGGCATGCTAGTCTCGAAAGTGAAGCGGTTACTCAGAATACAAACATTTTCGTACGACAGAATACAACGTCAAAAGTGACGTAATGTGTTGAATAGTTTTGTATGTATTCTATAGTTTGAGCATGCCTAGTTTAGCGCTTATGATTTTTTTCGCACGATAACCGGGATGTTGAGTTCACATCCAACAAAAATGTTATAGTCTGCACATTCAGCTTTTGTCTGATGAAAAAGCAAAAATCAGCTGTCGAAAGCACCGTACCAACAAATTTTTCCATCCCATTTTTCTAGTGTCGGGCCTTTGCACATCACCACACTTGATCTAGTGCTGCGGGGACAGTGTTTGGCAGCCCCGCTCTGATCTTTACCTGCATTCACAGGCTTTACTGAGAGTAAGTAGCAAGATCCATTGGCTCCTGCTGCTGTCAGTCACATCCTGTGAGTGGGGGGTGGGGCCAAGCTGCACTGTGTGCATCTATGGACGCATACAGCCCAGCACGGGAGCACATCCGCATGAGTGCCCCCATAGATTTACAATCACTTTAACCACAGCAGTGATAAATCAGGTTTCCTGCCATGCTAGAGACAAGGGCTGTGCTGTACGGCAGAGCTGTGTTAATCTGGCAAGTACTGATGAACAGAAACTAATAGTTTGACAGAAAAAAAATCCATTATATGCATTTTCTTTATTTTTAACCATTTGCCTGGAGTTCAGCTTTAGTCAACATAACAGCCAGGTAACCACTATTTTAACCACTGGTTATCCCCATACTCAAAAAAAACCCACCTAGACTAACCGATCCACGACTGCTGCTCCTCTGCCAATCCCTTCACTGGCTTCCCCCTACCCCACCGTGTAAAATTCAAAATGCCAACCATAACATACAAGGCCATTCACAACATTGCCCCCAGCTACATCACCAAACTCATCTGCAGCTATCGCCCAAATCGTCCACTCCTCTCAGGACCTCCTGCTCTCTAGCTCCCTTGTTACCTCCTCCCATGCTCGTCTTCATGACTTCTCCAGAGCCTCTCCCATCCACTGGAACTCCCTGCCCCAGTATGTCTGATCAGCCCCTACCCTGTCCACCTTTAGGAGATCCCTGAAAACTCACTTATTCAGGGAAGCCTATCCCACACCCACCTAACAACTGTCCCCGAGCCACCCCCATCAAATCATTCTCTGCAGCTATTACCTTTTGTACCACCACCCCCTCCCTTTAGAATGTAAGCTCTACGAGCAGGACCCTCCTGTACCTTTTGTATTGAACTGTACTGTAATTGTGTTGTCCCCCCTATAAATTGTAAAGCGCTGCGTAAACTGTTGGCGCTATATAAATCATGTATAATAATTTTAAAAGGTCCAAAAATGTAAGCAACATTTCTCTCCATACATGCTTCCGCTAAGTTGCTCCTGACATAAAACAAGCTCAGTAAATAAGCAGGGCTGTATGCATAAACTGTCTTCCCACACAGCACAGCCAAGCATGCTGAATCATTCCATCAGTCCACACACAGAAGGTCACCTCTCACAGGGCTAAGCCATCAAATGCAAAGATTAGAGCAAGCTTCCTTAACAAGAAATGTACAAGCATCCCCTTATCAGTATATCTTACCAACAAGGAGTGACGGCATCTCTCTGCAACTCATAAAATCGCCTCTTAGCTGAATCAAAAGCCATACCAGATCAATTTTTACATGCTTTAATGAATGGCACACACTACTTCTTGCAGGTGGGAGTAGTTCGATCCTTCTTGTGCACAGCAGGAATCAAAATCAAGCTTTCCAATGAATAGAGGTATTAAAATATATTTTTTTAACCCAATAACTAAAATGTCATAAAAGCGTTCACAAGTTCATGCAATTGCAATACAAAGTGCTAACAGAATGACAGCAGCTGTCACTGTGTGTATGTAGCCACACACCAAGTGGTTAACTGTGGTTAGGGACGGGTGTCTGAGCCCGGACGCAGTCAGATCTGCATGAATCTGTCAATTCTTGCCGCTGGAATCCAGTGTATGCAGCTAAACACCCGTGTAAATTATTGCCTCATAAGTGTTTAAAAAAAAAAAAAAACACATTCCCCTCTGGATGACCGATGTACATTGAAGGGGTTTTTACAACATTTGCTGCAGGTTCCTACTTTTGTATTCTGAAGAAATAGCTGTTTGTTGGTCTGTATGCTTGCGTAAAGTGAATGGGAATGATTTTATAATTATCAATCAGCTGCTGCACTTGCAGGGATCTGATGTGGAAAGTTGCAGAGTTTGCATCCTGTTAGACATGATTCCCCTTTGGGAGTATCTCACCAAAAATGACATTTTTTTGCTGCAGGGGATGCCCAAAATCTGACTTGTATCTTAGTGCAGACTTCTGGGAAAATCAGTAAGCCAAATCACACAAACAGGAAATTACATTTCTGGGGGGCGTTCTGTATATCATCTGTGTACAGAACACCTCCAGGTTGCCATAATGCATTGCATTTTACAGAAAATTACAGCGCTGAAGATTAAAAAAGGAATTTTTTTAAAAACATTCAATTACAAGATGATGACTTGTGCCGCAATTTATGCTATATTTTTTCATTTGACATTTTTTTCCCCCATGAAAGTGAAGTTACCCTTTAATCTGCAGGTTAACTGAAAGGACACCTGATGAACCGGCCAGTTTATTTTGGATACAGGGCAAAGTGTTCCAGATGGTGGTCATCAAAAAAGGTGGATCTTTCTAACAGGGACACAAATGGCAAACAAACACATTTATTGTTCAGAGGAAAAAAAAAAAAGTTAATTCAATGTTGGCTTTTACTGCTCTCTGTGGTTTCACTGGAAAACACACCCTTCAAGTCCCATTCCAGTAAACAAGGTCACTGGGAAATATTCCTAATGGAGATCTTGGCTGTGTGACATGCCTGACCTAAAGCTGGCATTACTTACTAAGATCTCTCTTGTTTGGCCCCAGATGCTGAATGAAAGAAATCACTCAATTCTCCCATTCATACTAAACAACGTGTTGTCTAATTTGTTCCAATAGCTGGCACTTGCAGATGCCAGAATACCCAAACGAATCCTGCATCTGATTGGATGCAAGTGCTGTTAGGCCAAGAATTTTCTGCTTGGCTCCTTTGACAAGAGGCGATGGAGACAGGTGGTGCCAACAGGATGGCACAGAATCTATTTCAGCAGATTCAGCCAGAAATCAACCAAAACTTGATCAGTGTATGGCCAGTTTAGGAAAGCTGTGTGCAGAATGTCTGCACAATGTCCTATACTGCAGTTCATATAGAAGGTGACACATTGCTGATGAAGTAAACATAGTAAACTTCACTCCCTGTGACATAAAAGTAGGGAGAGGACCCAGGGCCAGCTATTTCCCACAACAGACTGTTTTGACAAGGGAGAAGAAAGGATCCTTATAGAAAAAAAGTCACATCACCATCGTAGGGGAAAAAAAAAATGATATCTATTGTTTTGTAACAAGTACGTTTTGTAAGTACAGAGCACCACCTGTAAAGTATGTGCTTATGTGGCCTAGCTTATACTTGTGGTGCTGGGGGGGGGGGGGGGGGGGGGGGGGGGGGGGGGGGGGGGGGGCGTTAGCAATAAGGGGGGGTCATACGCACAACACAAGCAGATGGAAAAAGCTGTATACATTACATGCTGTGGCAAAAATTATACCGCCAACGTGTTAGGTGGGCAGTGCCACTACCGAAAGCGACCCATTTCAGCAAATGGGTCTGCGCTGCCACCACATGCAATGCTTGGTGTTATACAGCAGGCTTTTCAAGGTTAATACAGGCAGCAAAGAGGAGACATATCACCTCTCAGTTGCCTGTAAACTGCAGATTTGCTTTTTCTTAACTACTGCTGACTTTGCCATGGCGCCATTGTTTAACAGAGATCCCATGGAGTCATGCAATGAGCGCGCCCACCTGGGATCACAGAGAATCATCAAGCCACTGTGCAGACACACACACAGGCAGAACAAGGAGTCTGACCTGAAGAGCCGTTATGATCCAGCCACCCCCCCCCCCCCCAACATGATTCTGACTGACCGCCACTGTTCTAAAGCACAGAAGCAAACCTAAAGCGCAATGCATCGCTGTTATTTAGCTGCTCTTCAGAGGACACTATTCTGTGCCTTGCAGTCTGACAGATTAAAAAGCAGGCAAGTCCTGACTGCTGGGTGAGCATGGCGCTTTAGTCAAAATGTAAACCCATATATTCATTTCCACATTGAAGGTCAATTATTTCCACCCTACGATGATTATTCTGAATGATCTTGAAGTTAGTAAACCTACTTTGTGAAGATCCCCGCACATTTACTTCCATGAATTCCATCTCACATATTCACATTGCCCTATGAGTAGTCTCTGCTGTGTCACGCATTTCACAGAGCCTGGCTTCTGAAAGGCAGAGGTGCTGAGAGGAGGAGTTTCCAGGAGGCGGAGTTAGCACAGGAATCACTGCTTGCAGGCAGCAAGGTACCATGGGAGATGTAGTCCTACAGCTGACCATACACATTTTTGTTTCATTTGGCCAGCAGACTGGACTGAAAAAACAAACAAGATGGAGGAAAGTATAACATCCACCCCACCCAGCTGGCAGAACCTACCAATGTCAGAATACATTGATTAGTGGCTGCAGTCGCTAATCAATAAAACAAAAAAAATCCAAAATGTCCCTTTTACAGAAGACAAGTGAATGATTGTTTTCTGTCACGCTAACTGGAATCCGGCTGGTCCCTGCTGGACTGGCATGAGGACAGACTTCTAATGAGTGTCTAGGACACACTATGAATTCCCTGGATGTCTCTGGAGTGTAAACAACAGCATAACACATAACAAAGCCCTGTAACCAGGAGGGATGGAAATTACAGGGCTTGGTGTTTGGTATGGTTATTGTTACTAAAGCAAGCCACAGATAATACAGTTTCCTGGGTGGAAGGAAAGAGAATTGTTCGATCCCCCTATCAACTCTGAATGTGTTGATGGGAGAGAAAAAAAATAAATAAAAAAAAAATAAAAAAAACGAACAATTTTCTTTCCTTTCACCCAGAAAACTATCATCCCTTCTGGAATCACTCCCGCAGTGCTATTGTGTTCTGTTGTCAGGGAGCCTTCCCCGCTGGCAGAACACAAGGATTACTGCTAGCAGCTATAGCCACCGGTAACGCTAGCATGCAAAAAACAAACAGGCTTGTTGTACTGAAGTAAATCCATTGATTTGATACAATCAGCCTGCCCATAGATGGATCGAATATCGTCTGTTTCCTGCTGAACCAGACAAGATTTGATTCACCATCTTTAGAAGCTGGCACACAGTGGTAGATTTACTAAAGGCAAATAGACTGTGCACTTTGCAAGTGCATTTGCTCTCAGCAAGTACAGTTGCTCCAAAGCTTAGTAAACGAGGCAAAACTTCACTGTGCAAAGAATACCCAATCACATGCAAGGAAAATGCCTGAACATGATTGGATGATGGAAGTTTTCAGAGCTCCCCCTCATTTACTAAGCTCTGGAGCAACTGGAAGTTGGAAGCCTGTTACTGACACTTCGCTCCAAGGTTTGTCTATCCTAAAGCTAAAGTCCGGTCAGCCGGTTCAGCAGTAACTGGCTGAAATTTCAGTACGTGTGTACTGCAGTCTGTTCAACAGAAGCCAGCCTAATGATTAGCTTTTGTTGAATGGTCTTGCTGGAGACCCAGCACTCAACCAACACTTGCAGCCAGTTGGGGGCGGGGGTGGAATCACTACTGTTAGAATACAACAGAACAATGGGAGAGACCCATGCATCAGACTATGTAACACAGAGTTGATGGTACTATCTACTGGAGACCACAGTGTTACAGAGCCTGCAGTATCCTATGGAGTGTTCGCTGCATCACCCTGTAGAAAAGATTCTCTTGGGTCACGTCATCAAGTTAACCTTCTCCAACCCCCCCCATTCATGGAAACAAAAGGGATGCTTTTGCTTCAGGACTTTGTGCTAAACACATCTGTAAAGCACACCACTTGTGCCTTTTATTAAGCAGCATTATGTCCACGATAACGTATCCTGCTTTATAAATGGGCCTCTAAATAAATCTTACATGAAAATCACTTTGCAATGCTGAATTTAGATCCTTATTATTGGGCAATGCAGCAAGAAATGGGGGGGGGGGGGGGGGGGGGGTTGGGGTGAAGAGGTTCTCTGTTCCGATCTGTCAGCAAACAATCGGCTGGCAAGAATGAACTCTAGTCTTCCATGTGCGGGGTGTCCAGAGTAATTAAAAAAAAAAAGTGAAACACGTCCACAAAGGACATATTCACCGGGAGGCAGCCGGATCCATTCCCAAAAAAAGCACATTTGTATACTGCAGATCAGACACGGGTGGAGCACCTTCCTACAGTCAGCCCCCAGGAAGATAATAAACATTTAATCCAGTTATGAATTCATTAGTATATATAAAAATGTATTTTTCCCATATGGATAGCACTGACCTAGAACACGTATGCAGATCAGAAGTCGTGACTCACCCCAATTTGACTTTCCAATCTACATGATTATTCTGAGTCTGTGACAGTAAGGGGATGACTAAAGCAAGTCATAGATGATACAATTTTCTTTCCTTTCACCAAAAAATAAAAAATAAAAAAAAAAGCTTGATTCCCCTATCAACACTGTGTTGATAGGGGAATTCCTCCCGCAGCGCTATTGTGTTCTGCCAGCAGAGAGCCTTCCCTGCCAGCAGAATACAATGATCACTGCCAGCTGTTATAGCCAACGGCAGTGATCGCATGCAAAAAAATCTGACAGGCTGGTTGTACTGAAGTCGATCGATGGATTGACTTCAGTACAACCAGCCTGCCAATAGATGGATCGAATCTTGGCCAGTCCCTGCTAATTTGATCCATCTCCAGTCAGCTTTACTAAAGGAGTTGAGAATCTTTACTCAATAAATTAAGCGACGATTCACTTCAGTTATCCACTTATCCACCCACAAAAAAGGAAATTCCTGTTTGCTTAATTTGCACTTGACGGGGTATTTAAAGTGCTACAATTAAGCAAAGATTTAAATCTTTTAACCACCTGATTACTGGGCACTTAAACCCCCTTCGTGACCAGACCAATTTTCAGCTTTCAGCAGTGTCGCACTTTGAATGACAATTGCGCGGTCATACAACACTGTAGCCAATTGAAATTTTTATCATTTTTTCCCCACAAATAGCGCTTTCTTTTGGTGGTATTTAATCACAGCTGGGGTTTTTATTTTTTGCTAAACAAACAAAAAAAGATGGAAAATAAAAAATAAAAATAAAAATCATGTTTAATAGTTTGTTATAAAATTTTGCAAACAGGTAATTTTTCTGCTTCATTGATATGCGCTGATGAGGCGGCACTGTTGGGCACTTATAGGCTGCACTGGTGGGGACAGATAAGTCGCTACTGATAGGCACAGCAAAGATGGTACCGATGGGCACTGACGGATGGCACCGATGGGCACTAACAGATGGCACCGATGGGCACTAACAGATGGCACCGATGGGCACTAACAGATGGCACCGATGGGCACTAACAGATGGCACCGATGGGCACTAACAGATGGCACCGATGGGCACTAACAGATGGCACCGATGGGCACTAACAGATGGCACTGATGGGCACTAACAGATGGCACTGATGGGCACTGGTAGGCGGCACTTATTAGGCTGTCAGCGCGAGGAGGAAAAAAAGCCGATTACCGGCTCTGTTATTATCACATGATCAGCTGTCATTGGCTGACAGCTGATCACGTGGTAAGGGGTCGGGATCGACCCGTTACTCGGATCTGTGATCCAGCGAGTCTCACAGACTCGCTGATCACAGGGTGCGTGCAGGGAGCTCGTGGCCAGGACAAACGTCAATAGACATCGTCCCGGCATCTTAGATCCGCACTGTAGCCGTCATTCGGCTACAGCGCGGATCTCAGGTGGTTAAAGAGAAGTATGGTTAAAGCTTTTCTGGCCACACTTATTTTGTGGGTGACACGAGTACATTTAATTTTGTCCCCCTGCGACCCTGAGTCAGCTGACAGGGCAGAGCTGCTCCAGGCTCAGAAAAGATCCCAATTTTTTTTTTAGAAAAACTAAAATGAGCCCTTTATAGTACAAAACGAGAAAATAATTGCTACTGTAAATATTACATTCGCAGTTCTACAGTAAAAAAAATTAAACCCCTACAGTAGTGATTATCTGCTTTTTTTGTACTATAAAGGGCTCAATTTATTTTTTAACCCCATTATGTTACTAAACATCTTAGACCTGGTTCACATCTATGTGTTTTTTGGTGCTTTTTGCAGAAACGTACTACAGTTCATTTACATGGTTTCCTATGGGACACATTCATATCTATGCTTTTTTCAGCTGCTGCGTATTTGGAAAGGGTCAGGGACTTTTTTTTTTTTGTTTTTTTTTAACGCAAAGCAGTGTTTTTTTGGTTCAATAAACTTCAATGGAGCAGCTGCAGAAAAGCATGTAAAAGCACGTTTTTTGCAGCAATTTGCGTTTTTTAATCTGCCCAACAACAAATTGGCCAAAAAACAGTACGTCTCTTCTGCTAGTATATACAGTACATCTCCTCTAATAGTGTATACAGTATATCTCTTCTAATAGTATATACAGTATATCTCTTCTGTCTGTTATTCTCAGAGTGGATTTGATATTTTGCTCCCTAACCATATAGTTGGTTGTTTATATTTACCACTGCAGAGATATTTAAGAATAAATAGCTTTTTTTTTTTTAAACTTTACATATTAACAAAATTATACACCACACATTTTTTTTAAGGTTATTAACCGATTAATCGAAACAATAAATCGGCCAACTAATCGATTATGAAAATAATCGTTAGTTGCAGCCCTAATTTGTTTGACAATTTAAAACAATTTATTAATATTATTTACTTTTACTCTGTATTACAAAGGTTTGTTTTTTCATTATTTTGAACATGTGACTAGAGCAGTAGGGGACTAGAAGCTCATCCTGCTTATGTTTCCCTGCAGACAGGCTGGGAGAGATCCAGGTCATGTGACAGCTGTATATGGATTAGGGAAAAGGTACTTTTTCCCATACAAAAAATAAAATATTACAGTGCCATCATCCATATACAGAAATAGAAGGGACAATGTAAAATTCAACAGTGTGCGTTTAGTATCACTTTAAAGGCCAATTCTTCTTTGTAGCAGTGCAGCGTGCATCCATTACGTCTCTGCGGCCTTGTTGATAAGAAATACTGAGAGGTGGATGCTTGTACATTTGTGTGTGTGGTACATTAAACAGTGTGCATTATGTAGTACTTTTATTTTTTTTAAAAAGCCCATACTTCTCATTTTAGCAAATCAGCCTCTAAACATTAAATGCAAAGTCAGTTAGGAAACGATTTTTTTCAAAAAAAGATCAGCAGCCCCACAGCTCTCTTTCTTTAGTTTGAAACCTATGTTTTGCTAAAATCAGAAACATAAAATTTACGCAGCAGACGCAGCAGCAGGACTCAGAAGCGCGCCCACACAAGTGCCCCCATGGAATGCCGCTCTCCGTGGGGGCACTTGGGAAGAGGAGGAGCCAGGAGCGCCACCGGGGGACCCCAGAAAAGGAGGATAAGGGCCGCTCTGTGCAAAACCCTTGCACAGAAGGTATAACATGTTTGACATTTAAAAAAATAAAATTAAGCTTTTCAATCACTAATTCTTGATAGCAGTCACCGGGAATCCAACGCTCTATTGCTTTGCATGGTACCTGTACTGTTTAGAACTACCCAAATGTTATAATTAGACTGCACAATATTCTTTTAGATTACCAAACCACTAAATAGTGTGAAGGCTGTCGCATTTGGGTCAGCTTAACACAGATAGGTGGAGAGCGAGCAGAGTGATGAATTAATTGGTGATCTTCTGCCAATTCACTGCCCAATCACAGACTTAAGGGAGGTCTTACACCAGGGGTATCAAATTAAAATTCATGGAGGCCCAGTCAGTAAAATTTTCTTCCAACAGAGGTCCGAATACAATATCGGTACACGTGGTACATTTTGACATGTGTCACATCGCATGTTCCTGCAGCACCATGCGGCTTTGTGCGGTATGATTTGGGGAAAAAAAAAAAAAAGAAGGTCAACGACTTCTTTCTCCATGTTTCTTGTGGGTAGTGCAGCCCATTAATCACCTGCTTGCTAACCTCAGGCATTCCATCCAGAACTGTCCCACCTCCCGCTGTCCACAGAGCAACAGCAAGAGGAAGAAATGGCAGCTAAATGGCGGTACCATGGCGGACCGCATGAGTGAGTGACAGGGTCTGCATTTGGCCCGCCATTTAGTGATGCCCGTCTTACACCCTTAACTGCATTCTGTACGGGCAAGAAATTACTTTGTATATTTGTAAATTTAGCGGTTTGCAGGCAATCAGCTTTTAATGGTTCTTTTCAAAGAGAGTAATATGTGAAATGATGCTAACCAGGAATTCTATTTCTGTAGTAAAAAGGAAAGAAAATATTATCCATAAACCCTGACAGTCAGCTGACCAAGCTCTCTAAGGCTACTTTCACACTGGAGCGGTGGGGGCGCTGGCGGTAAAGCGGCGCTATATTTAGCGCCGCTTTACCGGCGTTTTAGCGGCGCATTGCGGCCGCTCGCGGGGTGTTTTTACCCCCCGCGAGCGGCCGAAAAAGGGTCAATACCGCCCGCAAACCGCCGCTATTGCGGCGTTTTGCGGGCGGGTTCGGCGCGCTCCCCCCATTGTTTTCAATGGGACCGGGCGCTATAGGAGCGGTAAATTTACCGCTCCTATAGCGAGCCAAAGATGCGGCTTGCAGGACATTTTTGAGCGTCCTGCAAGCGCACCGCTTCAGTGTGAAAGCCCTCGGGCTTTCACACTGAAGGAACAGCAACAGCTGTTTCGGGTCGGTTTGCAGGCGCTATTCTTAGCGCAATAGCGCTTGCAAACCGCCCCAGTGTGAAAGGGGCCTTAAGGAGTTAAATGTATTCAATTGTATGGGCTAGAACAGGGCAATGGGCTCAAGTAACCAAATATGGTCTAATGATTTCCAAGGACAGCTTTCATGTCCAGGAAGAAGATCTCTACACATTTCCCCCTCCCCTTTCCCATCCACACCCATTCATTTTAGTGGGATACTAATGGAAATATCACAAGTAAACTCCACTTCAGACATAATACTGTTCAGTTCACAAGAAACCTCACAAGTCAGTGACGGTGGTAAAAAATAAAATAAAAAGGAAGCATTCACATTCTTCTCCACGGTGGAGGGAAAATACGTGGGTTTCTTTTAAAGCCCAAATGTACTTTCAATAAAAATCAGCTAAATACATTCCTGTGCATGAAAAAAAAAAAAAGAAGGTGCTTAGGAGGATAAGTTCACTTTAAAAAATAAATAAATAATAAGCGTATCGTGGGTGCAATGTCAGGCTCCTGCAGACTCCCAGTACAACTGTCTGTCCAAAATCAATGAACTACAAGAGTGCTCACCAGTACCCTCGCAGTTTGAGAACTACAAGCACACAGGACTTGTAGTTCATTCATTCACTGATCGCAGTGAATGAATGACGAGGCTGTGTGGATGTAGCCCCGCACAGCCGCCCCATTTTTAATTTGTGACAGCAGGTGCGAGAATCCCCACCCACTGTCACAATGGGGAATTGAGGGGGGGGGGGGGGTGGTGAGGGTGTGCGGGCAGGTGCTTTATTAACGTGTTACACTGTGAATACGGTGTGACATGCAACATGCTACTTATCCCTTAAAAGCTACTGAACTTATCCCTTAAAATCTAAGGCTGCATTCACACCTGAGTATTTTGTAGCTCTAAGCTGGAAGATGCTCAACAAGCAAAATCCCATTCTTTTTAATAGCGCCCGTTCACGCTCAGATTGCGAGCAGGGGTCATTGAAACTAAATAGGATTTTGCTCACTGAGAGTCTTCAAGCTACAAAAAAAAAAAGTGAATGCAGCCTTACTGTGTTCATTATTCAGAAAGCAGCCACAGCTTAAATACAAAGCCCTGTCCCCTGCCAACATGTTGCAATGATGCATGAACCCCTGCTCTCTGTGTAGAAACAATGTTCTTTCTGCAGAGGTACGAGGGCCCTTTTATGCTACACCAATAGCTCTACAATCAGCAAAGCTCATGCTCCCGCCTGATTTGAGAGCTGTATCTGTGTTGGACCGCTGTAGAGAGACCACTGCTTCCACACACGCTCCTCTGCAGCATACTGGCAGTGAACAGTTTTTCTATTCAGGCTGTGTATGCTTTATAAAGAAAATATTCAATTAAAATAGGTGAATCTTGTGTCCATTTAGTGGCCGATGGGCACCTTGACTATCACCCATCCCACATTCTAATAGATATACATAAAAAAATTGGACTGTAAAGCTTTACACACCTTTTCTTTAGATTCAACTGTAATATTATTTTATTTAAGCTGAAAGTTCAGTTTGGCTTTAGGTTTCATTTACACATGCGCCCGGGGAATGATAGAAGTTCTGTGCAGCCAGCCTCTCAATATAAATGACACGCTGAGGAAGGCAGCGGCTGTACGGATCCTAAACGCACATACAAGTGTTACATTCTTACAGGAATCGAAGCTCAGCTGTGGACACAGATTGTGTGAAAACACTGTCTGCAACAGTAACCCAGCAGCAGAATGTAAATGCAGCCTGTCTGTTGGCTTCCCCTCGTCCTTTGCATGACACTGCAGGCATCTCTGACTCGCAAAAATAAAATAACGGATTGCCATGTGTCTCTCATCCAGCCCCAAGATGGTGCTGTGCCATGACACCTATTCCAACAATTATTCTGGCTGTCATTTTGGCCAGGACATCTCATTTGCATACTTAGTACAGTATTTGGGTAAAACTTAGTGAGCACAAAAGCTGCAATACAACAATATAATTGGACATATTTGCAGCTCGCTTGTGCAACGTGTTTGGTTGAATTCGAGGTGCTTTATGCTGCGTGCAGGCAGCTCATTCATGTCTATGGGAACACAGCGGCTGCACAGACACAGTCTCACATTTTTACATGGAGGGTGCAGGGGAGGGGCCCTTAATGCACACCATCTGCCGATGAGTTCCCATAGACATTATTGGGTTACCTGCAGACAGCACCTAGTGGTTCCAGAACTTATTATTTCACACTAATGATTGCCCTCTTTTCAGAAAATAAACAATTGTCTGTAGAGGCATTGGAATATGTTCCTTTTTATACCGCAAGCACTTTAGAGACAAATAATCATTAGACCAGGTTTCAAAATTGCAAGTCTTGAGCTCCTAGCCAGGCCTTAAGGGTTACTTGCCACCAGTTAAGCCACCCAACCCCAACCATGCCCCGCCCCTAAACACTCCATCATAAATTCTCATGAAATGACACTTAAATGTTTTATGCAGAATTAAGTTACAAAAATAAATGTGAACAACTTTATCTGTGCCCGTCAGTACAGCCTCACCTGTGCCCGTCAGTACAGCCTCACCTGTGCCCGTCAGTACAGCCTCACCTGTGCCGAGGAAGAGTGGAGCCGATAATCAGAGAGTGGGGATTGCCCGATGTAACAGCTTTCATTTGAATTGCTGGGTTCCTGGCACCGCCCATGTCACACAGTCCCCCCTCCTCGCCCTGCACCGCTCGCCGTCACACAATCCAGACTACTCGCCCAGCGCCATCCAGCACTGACCAGTGTTCTGTCTATCAAATGCGCCGGGCAAGGAGGCTGGACTGTGCAACGGTGAGCGGCTCCGGGAAACCAGCAATTCAAATGAAAACTGTTACAGCGGGCAATCCCCGCTCTGATGATCGACCAGCTTGACTTTGTCTCCTCTTTTCCCTGGCTGGAAGAACAGCTCCTGTTCAACCCCTCCTCCGAGGCAGCCCACGCTCGCCAGCCCTCATTGCGAGTGGAAAATTTGAGGGCTGCATTAGACTATTAAAAAATATAATTAATATGTTCTTTTAAGTATTTAAACCTTATTGTTACACACTCATTAGACGTAATTGAGAGGTGTGCGCTTTGGCAGAACACAGGGTTATCTCAGTACAGACTGGTGAAGGTGTGGTGTCACACTGTCCACTGCTGAGTCAGCTGAAAGGGAAGTGAACACCATATATATCTGTTCAGAAATTCTCTGTAAGAGAAGTCACATCGACAGCCGGAGCTCAGAACTGACACATGACATTTCACAGTTTTACAACTTGCTGCCCCCACCCAATGCACCAAACTGCTTAAAGCAGCCTTTCTTTGCCTTTTTACCATGGAGGAACCCTTGAAATAACTTTCTGGACTCTGAACCCTTGCTAATAATATCTACTGCTCAGAGTACATTAGTGCGATGGTCATTGGGAAGAATATGCTTTACATTAGTTGTCACTGAGAACCCCCCTCCACCGATTACAGATAGCTAAAAAGATCATTGAGGTCAGGGGTTGAGTCAGAAACTGCTCATTACCCAAGGAACCCCCAACAAACTCCAGAGGAACCCTGATTGAGAAAGGCTGGTTTAAAGGGTTCCTCTGATAGATGCCTAAAAAAAAAAAAAAAAAAAAAAAACTCATATTAAAGTGAAACTCCAGGCAAACCGCTAAATACACACTTGAAATACAAATGCTGTATATGTTTTTTTCTGGTTGATCTGCCAAAGGATTTGCAATTCTGGTCAGCCAATCTTGCGCGTTATGCAATTCTTGCACACTACACAGATAGGCAGGTGCCACACTTGGGGCCAATTCACACTAGGAACTGCATGTGAATTGCACAGAAATGCTGTGCGGTTTACATGCAGTTCTGCGTAGTGGGATTTCAGCCCGTTCATTTTAAATGGGCTGAAATTGCACCACACCAAAATTAGGAACCATTTGAAACACCCTGCAAACGGAATGTATTGTACTTTTGTGCCATGTGCAGGCAAATGCACTGTGTTTTGGGTGTTAACTTGCCATTAACAACCGCAGCAGATGGCAAGGGCAGTGCAATTGAAATGCTATGCGGGAAACTGCAAGGGAATTAGCACTGCTTAGCACTGCATTCTAGTGTGAATGGGCCCTTATCTCTAGAGTCTTCTTTGTTGCCTTCATGTCACCTCTCTATCTACAGTCTGATGACTGGACAATGAGGCTACTGATTAACAAGAATGCAAATAGGTATACCCTGTAAACTCCATGCCTTGATCTACATACAATCGATGCAGACGACTGTTTTGGGTCTACCTGATTTTAAGAGCAATCATAACAGATTGCAAGACAAATACTTTGCACATGACAAAGGTTTAAAAATAGGAATAGTTCATCTGTCTGCTTAGATTTATATACAGATGTGAGGTTTGTCCTTCATTAATAATTCATTTTTTGACATTGCCCGTTTTCAACATGAATTCATAAGGGTTGTTTTGTGCATTTATTAGTCTCTTAAGATGATTTTTTTAGATTTGTAAAGCTAGTCACACACTATAAAATGTTCTTCTACAATTTCCATTAGGCTCCATTCACACTTGTGCGACTTGCCATGCAACTTTGGACATCAAAGTCGCATGACAAGTCGTTCCCCATGTTTTCCAATGATAACCATTCATATATGTGCAACTTAAAGTGAAGGTAAAGTCTCATTTTTTTCTCTATAAAAATAACAAACATGTTATACTTACCTGCTCTGTTGCAGTGGATTTGCACAGAGCAGCCCGGATCCTCCTCTTCTCGGGTCCCTCCCTCCTGTTCAGTGCCCCCACAGCAAGCAGCTTGCTATGGGGGCACCCAAGCCAAGTCACAGCTCCCTGTGTCCATTCAGACACAGAGTCCCCACCCCCTCTCTCCCCTGCTTGGCTAGCCGACTTTGATTGACAGCAGCGACAACCAATGGCGCAGCCGCTGTGTCTCAGCCAATCAGGAGGGAGAATCTCGGGCGGCTGAAACACTCGTGGACATCGCTGGACAGAGAGGGACATCAGGTAAGTGTTAGAGGGGCTGCTGCACACAGAAGGGTTTTCAACCCCTTTATAGTTGCAGTGACTTCAAAGTAGTTGGCCCAATCCAGTCACGCCTACCCTAACACCCCGCCAATTCCAATCGAAACACTACATCACATATCACCAGACCTATCACTATCTAAATGGTCTAGCCATGGAATCAACTCTATTCAAGAATTATTCCAATACTTCAAACTCAAGTCCTTCCCTCTTCTACAACGTGAATTTAATCTACCGAATACAGAAATCTTCACGTATATCAGAGTAAAGCACAGCCTTCATAAAATACACACCCCTCTATATACAATACATCCAAAAGCATGGCAATTCCTAACAAACCAATCTCCACACGTAAAAGGAATTTCTCTGATCTACAATTTGCTTCACCAAAAAAAAAGTTTCACTAAGGCACCTCCTCATATACAATGGGAAGGTGACTTGGGGAAAAAATATACAGACCAACAGTGGCAACAAGCACTACAAACAATCTATAAAGCAACTAAATGTTCCGCTTTATGGGAACTCGCCCAAAAACTATCCCTAAGATGGTACTTGACCCCATCAAAAATAGCACTATTCAGTAAAAACACCCCGAATCTATGTTGGAGATGCAATTCAGCCAAGGGTGACATCCTACACATATTTTGGCAGTGTAAAAATATTAATAAACTACTGGGAAAATATTTTTAAAGTCATATCAGATGTCACAAATCAACACGTAAATATGTCTCCTGATTTAGCAATCCTTAATCTGAATATAGATTCCATACCACAGCCCTATACACATGTAATAACACATATCCTACTAGCTGCAAGACTGAGTATCACAAGGCTATGGAAATCAGACAAAACACCATCAATAGAAAACACGCTTGAACTGGTTAACACACATTATAGCTACGAAATAACTATGGCCTCAAGTAGAGACTGACTAGCGACAGAAAACAAACTTTGGTTACCATGGAAACAATGGAAAGGTGCCGAAAAATTTCTGAAATAAAATTGCCTATTTCTACTTCAGTCATGATATAGCACTAACTCAGTAAAGAAAATCTGTTCAGATATCAGTATTTTGTTAAATAAAATACAGAGGTTACATCATCTCCACGGGATAAGATTTTCACACCTCCAGGGGACAAAATAGATCCCATTAGGGGTCCCTTGGAGGAGTGACAAGTAACAACATCTCATAGTAACCATTGATTCACACCTGTTTTATAAGATTCAATAATTACCATTACTAGTTAAATATTTGCTATATTTAATGTTAACACAACGTATATAAGAAACTTTCCTACAAATGGAATGGTACACTAACTTGTATAACGCTAACAATGTCTACATTGTTTAATTGTTTCTAAAAAATTTCAATAAAAAAACTATTGTTGAAAAAAAAAAAAAGTAGTTCATGCCCTGTTTTGGTCCGACTTTCATGCAACTCGAGGGCCATAGACTTCAATGTTAACCCTCAAGCCACACCTAAATGTGTTACAGTGCAACAGTTGTCCATTATCACTGGTTAAAGCCAAAGTCGTATCTAAGTTGCACCCATTCAAAGTTGCACTCCAAAGTCGGTGCAACTTTGGAGTCGTACAAGTGTGAATGGAGCCTAAGGCTTGATTCACACTAATGCGTTTTTTGATGCATTTTGCAGAAATGCAGGGAAATTTTTTAACATGAGTTCCTATGGAACATGTTCACATCAATGCATTTTTGTGCCTCTGCGTTTTTGAAAAGGGTCAATGAAAAAAAAAAAATAAAAAAAGGAAAACGCGGCAAAAACGCATGTCCAAAAACGCGACAAGCACTGCAAAAACACTCAAAAGCAAAATGCTTAGATGTGAATCGAGCCTTAGATTTAGGCTTGATTCAGGCCTTACATTCAATTATGTAGTGCAAGAGTCTATCTCATTGCATATAAATTACAAGTGTTTAGGCTTGACCTCATTATATGGTTTTTGGTAAATGTAAAGGAAAATTGTACAAGAAAATTGTATGCATGGCCAACCTTACAGTTGTAGAGATTGTTACAAAACCAACAGGACTGGCAGAAAGATCCATTGTAAAAAAAATGTGTTTAGTGGAACGCAAGGACTGCACATTTTTGCATGTACAGCAGTTAGAAGCGTGCACATGCAAAGTCATTCCAGTGATTAGGATATTCATTTGCTCCAGCCACTAGAATGAATTTCCACCCATACGTGTCTAGGGGCATGAAAGACGTCAAAATACACTTAGCTGAATGCAGTTTTACATCTCAGAACACGCCCCTTTTAAACAAAACTAAACCCCTTCTATGTGCACAAACACTATTGGATTTAATAGAGCTGCATACAGATTCATTTAAAAAAAGAAGTGCCATTACACATTTACCATCCATGTGAATGAGGCCATATGTAGCATGACTGCACTACATACTTCTGCTATCTCCATTCAGTACTCACCTTGAAGTAGAGGCGCTGCTATCTGTGCTCAGACCAAGTATGGAACAAGAGGTGTGATGTGTTCTCAATGCAGCAATGCACCCAAGTCCCAAACTCCATGGAAGCAGTTTTACCTACAAAAAAAGGAAATTAATCAATTACATGCAATAAAAATGGTTTAATATATACAGTACAATTCTAGTTTCATATATGTGAATACATAGCCTAGCACTAGTCAACAAAAGCAGCTTTCAGTACATCAACCACCACCTCCCTGGTGCTGTCCCACTCAGACTCGATGCTCTATGGTCCAGGACTGGACCTCTCTGGGCAGAATGGAATGATGATAGTAATCAATCCACTTCCTCTGAGCCCATGCCAACATACCCCCAGAGTGTGCGTCATCACATCACCCTTGGCTCACAGTGCAATGTTCCTTACACTGTGCTGTATGTTACATACTCCATTCTACCTAATGCTATACTGTATGCTGCATAATGTGGACCAACATACTCTTGTGTGCCTTGATGTGCTTTACATACTACAGACCCCCCGCACATTACATACTACAGACCCCCCGCACATTACATACTACAGACCCCCCGCACCCTGCGCATTACATACTACAGACCCCCCGCACCCTGCGCATTACATACTACAGACCGCCCCGCACCCTGCGCATTACATACTACAGACCCCCCCCCCCGCACCCTGCGCATTACATACTACAGACCCCCCCCCCCCGCACCCTGCGCATTACATACTACAGCCCCCCCCCGCACCCTGCGCATTACATACTACAGACCCCCCCCCGCACCCTGCGCATTACATACTACAGACCCCCCCCCCGCACCCTGCGCATTACATACTACAGACCCCCCCCCCGCACCCTGCGCATTACATACTACAGACCCCCCCCCGCACCCTGCGCATTACATACTACAGACCCCCCCCCCCGCACCCTGCGCATTACATACTACAGACCCCCCCCCCGCACCCTGCGCATTACATACTACAGACCCCCCCCCGCACCCTGCGCATTACATACTACAGACCCCCCCGCACCCTGCGCATTACATACTACAGACCCCCCCCGCACCCTGCGCATTACATACTACAGACCCCCCCCCCCCCGCACCCCCGCACCCTGCGCATTACATACTACAGACCCCCCCCGCACATTACATACTACAGACCCCCCCCGCACATTACATACTACAGACCCCCCCCGCACCCTGCGCATTACATACTACAGACCCCCCCCGCACATTACATACTACAGACCCCCCCCGCACATTACATACTACAGACCCCCCCCCGCACCCCCCCCCCCCGCACATTACATACTACAGACCCCCCCCGCACATTACATACTACAGACCCCCCCGCACATTACAGACCCCCCCGCACATTACATACTACAGACCCCCCCCGCACATTACATACTACAGACCCCCCCGCACATTACATACTACAGACCCCCCCCGCACATTACATACTACAGACCCCCCCGCACATTACATACTACAGACCCCCCCCGCACATTACATACTACAGACCCCCCCCGCACATTACATACTACAGACCCCCCCCGCACATTACATACTACAGACCCCCCCCGCACATTACATACTACAGACCCCCCCCCCCGCACATTACATACTACAGACCCCCCCGCACATTACATACTACAGACCCCCCCCGCACATTACATACTACAGACCCCCCCCGCACATTACATACTACAGACCCCCCCCGCACATTACATACTACAGACCCCCCCGCACATTACATACTACAGACCCCCCCCGCACATTACATACTACAGACCCCCCCCGCACATTACATACTACAGACCCCCCCCCTGCACATTACATACTACAGACCCCCCCCGCACATTACATACTACAGACCCCCCCCGCACATTACATACTACAGACCCCCCCCGCACATTACATACTACAGATCCCCCCGCACATTACATACTACAGATCCCCCGCACCTTGCGCATTACATACTACAGACCCCCCGCACCTTGCGCATTACATACTACAGACCCCCCCGCACATTACATACTACAGACCCCCCCGCACATTACATACTACAGACCCCCCCGCACATTACATACTACAGACCCCCCCGCACATTACATACTACAGACCCCCCCGCACATTACATACTACAGACCCCCCGCACATTACATACTACAGACCCCCCCGCACATTACATACTACAGACCCCCCCGCACATTACATACTACAGACCCCCCTGCACATTACATACTACAGACCCCCCTGCACATTACATACTACAGACCCCCCCGCACATTACATACTACAGACCCCCCCGCACATTACATACTACAGATCCCCCCGCACATTACATACTACAGATCCCCCGCACCTTGCGCATTACATACTACAGACCCCCCGCACCTTGCGCATTACATACTACATACCCCCGCACCCTGCGGATTACATACTACAGACCCCCGCACCCTGCGCTGTGCATTACATACTACAGACCCCCCACCCTGCGCTGTGCATTACATACTACAGACCCCCGCACCCTGTGCATTACATACTACAGACCCCCGCACCCTGTGCATTACATACTACAGACCCCCGCACCCTGTGCATTACATACTACAGACCACCGCATGCTGTGCATTACATACTACAGACCCCCGTACATTACATACTACAGACCCCCGTACCCTGTGCATTACATACTGGGCTAAAATGTAAATTCCCCGGGCTGATGTACTGCATATATTGGGCTGATCATTCTTACAACTAGGACTTATTAGGGATTACTTGTTCCATGTTGATGTAAACGCACAGTGTGAAATGCAGGGCAAATCATTATGTAAAGAAAAATAAGCAAACATATTTAAAACAGATACAGTAGGCCCGCCCCATAACATTAGGGGTCCATACATACAACAGCTAGAGACACACAGTAAGGTGGGGTGAGGACTTGATCTTATGATGGGGGGGGGGGGGGGGGGGGTATTTACTTTACAATGTGTTTGTTGTCTTGAGAAATAAGAGCCTCCCATCCCTCCGACTATTAGATGTCATCTGAGCCGAGTGCTTACTACAGAGCATCCCATCTGTCCTTCAATGTCACCCTACACTACCCCCTCCTCCATACTGTCCCCCTCCTTCATAATGTCCCCTACTCACATCTTCCCCCATTCTTCTCTCCAAACAATACCCTCCAGTGTACCCCACCCCCAATCTCCTGTTTCTTCAGTATTGCCCCCTCCACACATTGCCCATTATGTCCCCATCCCCACTGCAGTACCCTGCTCTCCTACCCCTTCCATTCTGCTCTAACCACCCCCCCTCTCATAATGTCCCTTCAGTGTCCTATTCCACCATCCCTGCTCACCCCCCCTAGTGTCCTGTCATCCCCTCTCCTCCAATATCATTTCATGTCCATCCGTTGCCCTACACTCCAGTGTTCTATTACCCCCCCCCCCCCACACCCCAGTGTTCTATTACCCCCCCCCCCCCCCCCCCCCCCACACCCCAGTGTTCTATTACCCCCCCCCCCCCACTTACTGTTCTATCACCCCCTCCATGTTCTATTCCAGCCTCCCTGCTCACCCCCCAGTGTTCTGTCACCCCCTCTCCATTTCAGTATCCAGTGGTGTCTCCCCCTAGTGTGGGTTCGTGTTGGGGAGACAGCAGTGCCCTCACCTTGCCGCCTCCGCTCTGTCCCCGGCCGCTGGTCTCCTCATCCCTCTCCCGGAAGTGACGTTTCTCCGGGATCAGCTCGGTGTCCCGGGGGCTGGCTCTATACCGGTATCCGGCGGCCGAGGGTGGATCGCGTGTTCCTGGGAAAGAACTGAGGAGGGGAGGAGGAGGATGGGCAGGAAGCACCCGCCGCCATCTTTCTTTCTGGCAGGTGTGTGTGCGGAGAATACTTCTACACAGAATAGAAATCAGTGTGTGCCGAACAGTGTGTACACATGATGTACTTCTTCATCCCATTCTTCAATAGTCATTCCACAATGCAGTCACCCATAGCAACCAACCACACAGGTCCCCACAGAGACTTCTGATTGGTTGCTATGGGTGGCATCAGATAGGCATCGGCAGTGCCATCTTAAGAGCATTATAGGCCCCCCGGCAATACAGTGCACTGGGGCCCTGTCTGTCTACACAATCATGCACGATTGCCCATCAAATGCAGCTTTACTGTGCCCGTGAATGCAGCTTCATTGTGCCCACCATTGCAGCCTCACTGTGCCCATGAATACAGCCTAGGGTTGCCACCTTTTCTTCAAGCCAAACCCGAACACTTTTGCAGCACAGGGCAATTTTTAATATTTCTTTTTGCTGTAAACACTATAGGATTATAAAAGATATGGGATACATTTGGGTGCCTCAAGGAGAGTAGTAATGTAGCGCACAGAGCGCGCCTTGGCACACAGTGGGTGTGGCCAAATGTCTCTTGCTGACATTATCACCCCACCCTTCAGTTAAACCTCCCCCCAAACAGCTACCCGCAGCTCCCGAACGGCAATAGATTTGTGTATGACTATCTCGGTTACTTGGGGAGCCACAGCCTGGTCTGAATAATGTGTCCGGGTTTCAGGTGGACTAAAACCCGGACACATGATTCAAAACCCGAACTGTCCGGGTGAATCCTGGACAGGTGGCAACCCTAATGCAGCCTCACATTACACAGCACCCTGCACCTCTGGACCCCTTTACATTACACAGCACCTTGCACATCTGGACCCCTTTACATTACACAGCACCCTGCACCTCTGGACCCCTTTACATTACACAATACCCTGCACCTCTGGACCCCTTTACATTACACAGTACCCTGCACCTCTGGACCCCTTTACATTACACGATACCCTGCACCTCTGGACCCCTTTACATTACACAGCACCCTGCACCCCTTTACATTACACAGTACCCTGGACCCCTTTACATTACACAGCACCCTGCACCTCTGGACCCCTTTACATTACACAGCATCCTGCACCTCTGGACCCCTTTACATTACACAGCACACTGCACCTCTGGACCCCTTTACATTACAAAGCACCCTGCACCTCTGGACCCCTTTACATTACACGATACCCTGCACCTCTGGACCCCTTTACATTACACAGCACCCTGCACCTCTGGACCCCTTTACATTACACAGTACCCTGGACCCCTTTACATTACACAGCACCCTGCACCTCTGGACCCCTTTACATTACACAGCACCCTGCACCTCTGGACCCCTTTACATTACACAGCACACTGCACCTCTGGACCCCTTTACATTACAAAGCACCCTGCACCTCTGGACCCCTTTACATTACACAGCACCCTGCACCTCTAGACCCCTTTACATTACACAGTACCCTGCAACTCTGGACCCCTTTACCCCCCTACAGTGCAGCCCCCCCCATTCAGTACAGACCCCCCTACAGTGCAGACCCCCCCTTCAGACCCATAATGTACTTCAGAATCTGATGATCAGCGCGGGACATGCACCTTCCTACACAGGGCCTGTGTAGACATAAAGATCTTCAGTCGTGGAGGGGGGGGGGGCGCCGGCCTGACACCCCCCCAGTATGTGGCACCCATGGCGGCCCGCCCCCCACTTAGTACGCCACTGCTTTTTGGGGACGCTGGGCAGGTGGGGCCCCCCAGGCAAATGGGGCCCCCGGGCAACTGCCCAGCGTGCCCATGCGCACCTGGGCACCGGGCCTGTTCTGGTATAGGCACACCATTTACATTCCCATTACTTGATGACCACGCCCATTCTGGCACTTTTTGCTTGCATCAAAAGTTTTAAATCAGTATTTTTTGCTAGAAAATTACTTATAACCCTCAAACATTATATATTTTTTTTTAGCAGAGACCCTAGGGAATAAAATGGCATTTTTTTACGTCATGCGGTATTTGCTCAGCGTTTTTTCAAACAATTTTTTGGAAAAAAATTAATTTTAATTAATTAAAAAAAAAAGATCAAACACAATATATACCCCAATTTTTGGTATAATGTGAAGGATGATGATACGCTGAGCAAGTAGATAACTATGTCACAGCTTAACCACTTCAATACTGGGCACTTTTACCCCCTTTCTGCCCAGGCCAATTTTCAGCTTTCAGCGCTGTCATACTTTGAATGACAATTACTCAGTCATGAAACACTGTACCCAAACTATATTTTTATCATTTTTTTTTCCCCACAAAGAGAGCTTTCTTTTGGTGGTATTTGATAACCTCTGGGGTTTTTTATTTGTTGCTAAACAAATAAAAAAAGGCAGAAAATTTTGGAAAAAAATAGTTTTTCTTAGTTTCTGTTATAAAATTTAGTAAATAAGTAAGTTTTTTCCTGCACCGATGAACACTGATGAGTCACCATTGATTGGCACTGATGATAATGCATTAATATGCAGCCCTGATGGGCACTCATAGGCCGCACTGATGGGTACTCATAGGCTGCACTGATATGCACTAATGGGCAGCATGATAAGGAGGCACTGACAGTCATTACTGATGGGCACTGATTGGTATCCCTAATGTGCATTGATTGGCATCCTTCATGGGCACTGATTTGCATCTCTGGTGGGCACAGGTTGGCACCCCTGGTGTGCCTACACGGATAATCAATGTGCTGATTATCAGCACAGACACTCAAGCTGATCGGCTCTCCTTTACCCGCGCTTTGTCAACGCGAATATAAGAAAAGCCGATAAATGGCACTTCCTGGTTATGATGTGACCGGCTTGGGCGCCCCCATCCCTCTACGCTCACGCACAGAAGTAAACGCATACGTAAGTCAAGCATGCATATGTAAACGGTTTCAAAAAAACAAAAAAAACATTGTTCATGCTATGTAAATATCTGTAATCAAAAAAGACTGCAAAGCCCAGGCTTTCTGCTCACACTCCCTGAGTGGACAGCTCCACTGACCTGGGAAGACATCTGACCTTTCTCATTCACATGGAACGCACGTTATTGTGACATACTTACCTGTGAGTTGTCATGTACAAAAAAACAAAGACCTCTTTCTTTGTGTGTTAAATTGTGTTGACAGCGTAGTCATTTTGAATAGGTTGCCACTGCAACACACCTCAACTTCTAAAATGACATTAATTGCAGCACATCGAGTTCCACTATGAACAAGTCCGTGTCTGATCTGCTTATTTGATCCAGGTCAGTGACTCCAAATAATAAAGCCTACGTTTTTTTTTTAATCAGCCACATTGCCGATACTTACATTAAATGAGAAGTGTCCTTCCTGCTGGTGGCTGTGCTCTTCACTAAAAATCTTCATTCCCCTGTCCCTGCCTGCATACCCCCTTCCTGTGCTGCAGGGGGCAATGCGAGCCACTGGACCTGTTATAGGTGTTCGTCAATAGTAAAAAATAAGCCAACCCTTTCTGCCCCCTCCTCCATTCATAGAAGCTGTACTATTGTTTCCTGTATTGAAATTGCTCTATGAATGAAGGATGCATACTTTTCACTCATTCACATTTCCTCCATTAATAGAGCGCTTTTCATCATGAGAAGATATAGTACAGCTTCTATGAATGGAGGAGGGGGCTGAAAGGGTGGGCAAATTTGTCACTCTGGATGACTATAACAGGTCCAGGGGCTTGTTTAACCCTTTGATGACTAAGCCTACTTCTGACATTTGGTGTTTACAAGTTAAAATCCCTATTTTTTGCTAGAAAATTACTTAGAACCCCAAAACATTATATATATATTATTTTAGCAGAGAATCTAGAGAAAAAAAAAAATTTATGTCACACAGTATTTGTGCAGCGGTGTTTTAAACACAACTTTTTGGGAAAAGGGACACTTTCATGAATTAAAAAAAACAAAAAAAAAACAGTATAGTTATCCCAATTTTTTTGTATAATGTGAAAGATGATGTTATGCCGAGAAAATAGATACCAAACATGTCACGCTTTATAATTGCACGCACTCGTGGAATGGCGACAAACTTTGGTACCTAAAAATCGCCATAGGCGACAGTTTAATTTTTTTTCACGGTTACCAGGTTAGAGTTACAGGGGAGGTCTAATGCTAGAATTATTGCTCTCGCTCTGGCGATCCCTAACATGTGTGATTTGAACACCGTTTACATATGCGGGCGCAATTTCCATATGCGTTTTCTTTGCTGCGCGAGCTCGCGGTGACGGGGGCGCTTTGAAAAATTTTTTTTTTTTCTTATTTATTTTTATATTATTAAATTGTGTTTTTAAAAAAATAAATAATAATTTGATCACTTTTATTGCTGTCACAAGGAATGTAAACATCCCTTGTGACAGTAATAGGTGGTGACAGGTACTCTTTATGGGGGGATTGGGGGTCTTTGAACTTCAAAGTATTTAGATCACCGAAAACTGTATATTTTTAAAAAATACGGCGCCATTGGCAGCCGAGTAAACAGGAAGTGACGTCGCTTCAGTGTTTACATCCAGGAGACTGGAACAAAGCCGTTTCCGGCTTCATTCCTGTCTGTCACTAGCCGCCGGAAGTGACGGATCTTCGGTCGGGCCTTCCGTTGGGACGGGAGGCCCGGGAAGAGCAGCGGGAGGGGGGGGGGGGGGGACTGGCCCTTTTCCCTGGAGTCCTTTCAGCCACTGGAGAGAAGACAGGGTGAAAAGGCTCACTCCGTCATGCTGTTGGGGATCTGGGCCGACTGCCCAGCATCCCTGGGGTATACAAGTGGAGACTGAAGTCCCATCCACTTTTGGTAGATGAAAATCCCCCAGTGCTTACAAAGCATGGCTGACATCCTCCTGTCTCAGTGCCGCACCATTTTATGGGGTTGTGTCAGTGGAGACCGAAGTCCCATCCACTACCTGTCACGTTTCCACGTACCTTATGGATGAGCCTGGTAATGCAGAGGAAGGCCTCCCTTATGTATCTGACTCACAGCCCCTGATAGAGCAGACAGGGGACCTGAGTGTACAGAATGGTATGAGTGCCTGGCAGGTGGGTAGTCAGGAGAGTTGCTCCGGAGTTCCTGATGCCACAGGAATGAGGACTGGTGGGATGAGATGTAAGCACAGCAGGCAGTAGAGAAGCTGGGTCAGCACAGCAGGCAGTAGAGGAGCTAGGTCGGCACAGCAGGCAGTAGAGGAGCTAGGTCGGCACAGCATGAAGTGCACAGTGGATCAGTCCTGAGGGGTTTGGAGCACAGATAGGCACAGGCACACACAGGTTAGAGAAACCAGGACAGGTGCAGCGGCAGAGACAGGTCTGAGTACAAGCTTGGTTGGCAACAGGCGGACAGCGTAGTAACAAGAAGAGCAGGCAGGATCAAAGTCAGGGACAAGCCGGGGTCGTGTACAGGCACCAAGCAGGAATAGTCAAAGGCAAGCCGGATCAGAACACAGGAACAGAATCTCAAAGCAGATTACAGGCAGTAGGGGTCACAGGAAGCTGCAGATCAGACAGCACTGACTCTGTTTACAAGCCCAGTTTAAAAATAGGACATCTGGCGCCAAAATTCTCACGTGTGAGCGCACTAGCGCTCGTAGACGTGCACCAGCAGCAAGATTCCTTCTGCAGGGCCTTTCCTGACATTGCCCCCCCCCCCCCAAAGGGCAGCCCCCGGATGCCCAACTGTGCCAGCTTTACAGTATGGGTTCTCTTAAACACCTGCAACAGTTTTCTGGCATGGATATTATTTTCAGGCTCCCATGAATTATTTTCTGGCACGTAACCTCTCCACTTAATTAAATACTGAATTTGGTTGTACCTTTATCTGCAGTCCAGGATTGCTTAGACCTCAAATTCCTCTTCCTCAGTGCTTAGTTCTGGAAGCATTGTGCTGTACTATTTAATGCGTTCAGATGCCATTTACAATGAAATGGCATCACATGTAGAGCAGAGCATAATATATTTTATATAAATTTGTATGCAATCAAGCAGGCCCCTGCCCTACATAGTTGAAGGTAAATCTAAAGGAAATTAAACAATAAAAATTGTATAATGAATGGCCAGCTTAACTCAACACAATGCTGTGCATTGCAGCATGCTGTGACGTAGGTGCCTTGCCTTGGTGCTTTGGGGTGTCATTCAAAATAAATGGCACAGATAACACATATAATGCACAATGCCAGGCATTACCACAACAAAGAAGTACAATTGGCTCCTCAGAGATATGTAAAGGCTGCTGCTGACCTACTTTTTAAAATGCTAGTCGCCTGGCTGTCAAACTGAACCAGTGAGTTCAATATGTCCTGAGGGAATGACCAGGAGTGGAGATTGAGAGTCAGGGAAAAGTACTTATCTGCATACTTGTTCTGGGTCAGTGATTTAAATAATTGAAGTAAGAGGTTCTGCAAGAAAGTCAGAAGACTTGCATTTTCAGGAGTGGCCATAAATAGGTTTACAAGCTGTCTAGGTAATTTATAGCTCTGGATGGAAAAATAAGCAGAGCATAGGTCCAACAAGTTTCCTTTATTAACCACTTATCTACCAAAAGACATTATTAACAGCATGGTGCACAAGTGGTTAAATCAAGCTCACAACTGCAGCAGCTGTGAGCTTGATACTGGCTAGCAGAGTTCCACTAATTTTTAATAAGTAGCCTCATTGTAATGTCCACCCATAGTGCTGTAATATTTGGATAGTAAGGTGACCAGATTTTTAAAATGAAATCCGGGGACATTTTTTTTTTTTTTACTAGTAATGGCAGCAATCGGCGACTCTTTGCCCATCTCCGCTGCCGCCGCCCGCCTCGCAGCCTGTCATGTCTAAGGCCGGCTTCACACTGGGGCGGTGCGGGGCGGCGACGGTAAAGCAGCGCTATATTTAGCGCTGCTTTACCATCGTTTTACCCGCGGTATGCGGCCGCTAGTGGGGTGGTTTTAACCCCCGCTAGCGGCCGTAAAAAAAAAAAAAATAAAAAAATAAAAAAAAGGGTTAAAAACCTCCGCAAAGCGCCGCTGCAGTGGCGCTTTGCCGGCAGTATCCCCGCGGTCTCCCATTGATTTCAATGGGAAGGAGCGGTATAGGAGCGGTGAACACACCGCTCCTTCACCGCTCCAAAGATGCAGCTAGCAGGACTTTTTTTACCGTCCTGCTAGCGCACCGCTCCAGTGTGAAAGCCCTCGGGGCTTTCACACTGGAGACACAGCAACAGCTGTTTCGGGTCGGTTTGCAGGCGCTATTTTTAGCGCAATAGCGCCTACAAACCGCCCCAGTGTGAAAACAGCCTTACTCTCCGGGCCCCAGGTACTACTGGGTGGGGAGCAGAGGAAGATCACTCCACCAGGGAAGGCAAGGAGATAAACAGGCAGGCGGCTGGCCGGGACTGGAGCCAACGCAGAAGAACATGCGAGCGGAGCTGAATGAGCAATGCACCCGAAACTGAAGAAATATTCCCTCCGGGGACAGACTTGGTCCGGGGACAGTGTCTTAAATCCGGGGACTGTCCCCGGAAACCGGGTATGTCTGGTCACCCTATTGGATAGTTATATCTTGAAATTTCTAAAGCCAGTACCCTTTTTTCAATAGTGTTCCCCTTGACTCCGGTTGCGGCCTAGGCGACTACGTCACCAGCCTGGCCTGTTGACTCCTGGGATATCTGTGTCATCGATCCCAGAAATCTTCAGGCATCTAATGCGGGTATTAGCATGAGATTTCCTGACCAGAACTGCATCTATTGCTATGTGGCAGCGGGCATATTCCTCACGACTGGGCAGACGCAAGAATAGAAGAAGCCAGCTGCACAAAAACCCGGAAATGAAGCCAGGGCGGCTTCAGCTGCCCACATCCTCCATGGCCGCAGCCAAATCGAGGGAGAGAAAAGATAACGAATCTGATTGTAAGTAATTAGAATGTGCACATGGGATCACTTTCCGTTGTGGTTCTGATAAATTACAACGATCTCGATGATTTTGTTAGTATAATGTTGCCCAGGAGTCTGGAGCTCCACTTTAAGAGCCAATGAAGGGCTTTCCAATAAAAGTTATTGGGTGGCTCTAGAGTTGGGGCTCTCAAACATCTGTTTGAATAACTGCATTGGAGAGCAGGGGAGACATTGGGGGTCTCATAGACCCCTGATGTGTCCATAAAGAGGACCTGCCACCTGCCCATGCTATCACATAGGGGCTTCTTAGCCCCCCTTTGATAGCAATAAAGTAAAGAAAAAAAAAAAAAGTAAAAAAAAAAAAAAGAATGATATATAATTAAAAGTAAACGTAACAATCTTTTACAGCACCCTTGCATACATCCCATAAAAAGCACAGGGCAAGCACGTGTTTGTAAACGTCAGTTGCGCCACACAGTTGAGGTTTTGTGACGAATCGGAGTGAGAACAAAAATTCTAGGGCCATAGTTCATGGTTAACTCTAAACTGATGACCTGTAAAGGCTTTTAAAATGTCGCTGATGGAGAATTTTGGGTACCATCGTTTATTGTGATTCCACGGTGTGTGCAATTTTAAGACTTGGTATGTTTGCTATCTATTTACTTAATGCAACATCATCTTTTATATTTTGCTAAAAAAAATTGATATAATATTTGTTTGCGCTTCATTTTAGTGTATTTTTTCCTGAAAATATGCGTCCAATAAATAACTGTGCAAATCTTGTGCGGCATAAAAGAATTGCAACTACCACCATTTTATTCTCCATGGTCTCTGCTTTTAAAAAATATACACTTTTTGTGTGTGTATTGGGGGGGGGGGGGGGTGGTTGCAACAAATTTTTAGAAAAAATGCAGATTTTAATATGTGTGCAAAAAGTTAAAACATTAGCCCGTTAGGCAAGTGTTTAATCAGGAATTTTGTTCTTTTTAGAATAGTCCAGCAACTGCAGCAGTCATGATTGGCAGTTAAGTGGTAATGCATGTCGGTAGACACCAAAATCTGTCACGTTTAGGACTTTAAACAAAAGAGTAACACAATGTGTCTTTTTGTTGTCCCTGAGACAGGAGCCATGTTGTTGTAGCCGACAACCAGAACCCAGTGTGGTCGGGTATCCAGGAAGATGGCTGCTCCTGCTCTGATCTGCACGTCATACTAAGGACATCTCCTACACTTTCTGTTCCTCCTTAGACCTCAGTGGTGACCGATCACAGGATTGAGGTATGGAAAGCCAGCAGCTTCAAAATTCTGTTTTGGGGAGGGGGCTGTGATTGCACATTATATGACATTACTCCTTCCATTTCCACTGCAGGTGTCAGCAGAATCATAGCAGACAATCAGTTACATGCATAGTTAGTCTGTCCATCCAGTTCAACCAATCATGTACTTTACTGTAAACTCTTCACCTACTTTGCAGGCAGTATATGAAAGGTCAGTAAAGGCCAGCAATGACTTCTCATCCTGCAAGTGTTGTCTGCCTGTCTGCTATTATTATTGTAGATGATTTATACAGTGCCAACAGTTTGCATAGCACTTTACGAAGTTATAATTCAAGACAAATTATTTAAACTGGCCTTAGATGGATTGAAATTGGGCTGGTTCAACAGGGTCTGGACAAATTTAGTTCCATCTATGGCCATTCACGCTTGACAGAAGTCGATTTAGCCCTCGTTCACATTGAACATTGCAGCTTTGAAATAGTGCTTCATCAGAAATCACACGATTTCAAAGCTGCATATCAGTGCGACTTTGAAGACATCTGTGCGGCTTCATGCACAGATGTCTAAGCAAGTCGCACCCGAAATCGCCAAACGTAATACAGAAATTACTTTTTCAAATCGATGCAGCACTGCAAAGTCGGCGTCGCATTGATTTGATCATGGCCATTGCTAACAATAGGGTGCGACATGTCATGCAATTTGACCTGTCGATGTGAACAAAGGCTTAATGATCGACTTCTGTCAAACTGGAACTTTCATTTGATCAGTGGCTGCAGGGCTGATCAGTGGATTCTGACAGTGGAGGATTCTTCCAACCACTTTGCATATGTGGATGGGAGAATCTATTCGGTTTTTTTTTTCAGACTAGCTTTAGGCTGGCCATAGATGGATTTTTTTAAACCAGCAAGCCCTTATCAACAAAAGCAAAGTGGATAGAGTAATCCTGCGCCGTCAGAACACACTGATAAGCTCTACGGCCAATTGGCTGCATGCGCTGATTGAGTGAAAAATTTCCAAAAGTCCAGTTCCAGAGAAGCTAATCCTTAGATCGACTTCTCTGGAGTGGGAATGACCATAGATGGATCAATTACCCAATGAGAACAAAAATGGGGTGGGACTTTACATGTACCTTGCAGGATCTTATAAATACACATACCAGTCATAATTGCCTCGCATTCATCCATCATACTCTTCTAAAATAGATGGATCAAAACGCGGCTGGTCCCTGCTGAACCGACCACATTTCAGGTGTGCGCAGCCTATTGCATTAGGGTGTACACCCCAAATGTATTAAAACATGGACGGTGTCAGTAGGGCCGTGGACAGTGTCAGTAGCTTTTTATTTTTAGTATTTTAATCTTTTTATTTTTTACAATTCTTTTTCGGAGCCCCATTCAGGGGCATTGGTGCAATATCAGCAGGGGGAATCTGCACCTCAAGCGGTGATTAGGGTGTGCTCAGGCACACCCGGCACACCCCTATGACTGAAGTCATGCAGTAACAAACAGTGAGCAGGCAGGCTTTTACTGCAGAAGAAGCATAGTTAGTCAGGTTGAAAAAAGACACAAGTCCATCTAGTTCAACCATAAAAATAAATAAGCATGCAATGTCTCTTCTCAGAGGCGGCTCTCTAATTAGGCAAATTAGGCAATCGCCTAAGGCCCCGCACTCACAGGGGCCTCGCGGATGCCTAATTTGCCTGTGATCAAACACTGATGTCAAGGTCTCTTCACGGAGTGTCCCAGTCCGGTGGCAGCAAGTGCGGGATAGTAGAGGCCTCTAGGTGTCGGCAGCGGCTGGATGACAGCACCTGACTCCAAGGCATGTGGGCGGCATGGGACCCGCATCTGAGCACTTCTTCAGCCTGCGGCGCTCACCCGATGCCTCCGCACCTGCCTCCTATTTGGTTCAGCAGTCGGGCCGGGGGTCGCTGAAGCTATCCAGCTGAGCTGCCCCATGATTGTGAAGAGGAAGGAGCTCTTATGCTGCCTGACCGACCGGAAAGAAGGTGAGTGCCCATGCAGCCTCCCTGTGTGCCTGAATAGGAGGAGCGGTGGGGAGACTAAACATAGTGGAATAGATTTTTCCATATTCCTCCATGCAGCTGCTGAATGATCACTTCTCCTCCTCTCCCTCCTGCAGACATTTAGTGGCTGCATGGAGGAATATGGAAAAATCAATTCCACTATGTTCAGTCTCACCACCGCTCCTCCTATCTAACTTTTTCTGCATCCCCCTGCTCTCCAGCCCCTCCTTGTACTTCCTGAATCCACGCCCATTTTGCAAGCACCCCTCTGCTCTCCACTCTAATTTTTTCTCCCCCTCTCAAGCCCACCCCAGCGCTATCCAGCCCCCACCCCTCCTGTGCTCTCCACCTTTCCCAATTCTCTCTGCCCCCAGCACTCTTTGGCCCCCACCCCCCCAGCACTCTTCGGCCCCCACCCCCCAGCACTCTCTGGCCCTCCCACCCCCAGCACTCTCTGGCCCCCACCCCCCAGCACACTCCAGCTCCTCCCTGCTCTTTGCCCCCCCCAGTGCTCTCACAGACTGGGACATGGGGCACAGGAGGGGCTTCAGACAGGGACAGGGCTAGAGATCTCTCTTGCCCCCTTTCCCTCACCCCCCTCTTTCTCACCTCCCCCTCTCTTTCCCTTACCCCCTCACTCTCCACCTTTTCTCTCTCTCTCTCCACACTCCTCTCTCTTACCCCTTCCCACACTCCCTCCCTCTCCTCGCTCACCCTCTCCCCCGCTCACTCTCTCTCCCTCCCCCTCACTCTCTCTCCCTCCCCTTACAATCTCTTGCTCCCCCTCCCCCCTCTCTCTCCCCCTCTCTCTCTCTCTCCCCCCCCTCTCTCTCTCTCTCCCCTCTCTCTCTCTCCCCCCCCCCTCTCTCTCTCCCCTCCCCCCTCTCTCTCTCCCATCCCCCCTCTCTCTCCCCTCCCCCCCCCCTCTCTCTCCCCTCCCCCCCCCTCTCTCTCTCTCCCCCCTCTCTCTCTCTCTCTCCCCCCCTCTTTATCTCTACCCTCTCTCTCCCCTCTCTACCCCCCTCCTCTCTCTCTCTCCCCTCCCTCCCTCCCCTCCTCCTCTCTCCCCTTCCCTCCTCGGCGCAGGAAATTCCGCCTAAGGCCTCACAAAGCCTAGAGCCGCCTCTGTCTCTTCTGCAATAAAATGCCCCTAGCTGCCTGCTTGCTGTCTTCTCCAGTGCTGCAAACTGAGCTGTGCATGCGCACCCCAAATAGCAGCACCAGGCTCATCTCTGTGTGACGGAATTGCATCATCTTGCACTGGCCCATGGAGATGGCTTTAGACCGGCACATAGGAGAAGATGCCAGCGCTAGCCTGTTGGAAAGGTAAGTGGTTAACCACTTTAGTTCTATAAGGAAAATAAATAACTGTGTGGGATGAGCTGATGGAGAAAGTGGAAGTGCCATGCTGACCCCCTTGCTTCAATACTGAGGATGAGCTCAGGTGTGTTCAGATCCTAGTCCAATCCCACCAGGAAGCTCTCACTGTATTGGACCAACATGGTGCGTGTATACATGGGGCTTTGTGTGAGGAATCCCTCAGCCGCTTATGACTGGCCCAGTACAATGACAGACTTATGGCAGCCCCGGTTCACACTGATGTGGTGCAAATTTAAAGCGGTACACGGTGCGTATTCATATTGTGCTTTTTTTTTTTTTTTTTTACATCGCAATGCAAATTTGTGAGGGGAGTGGTCACATCTGTGCTTTATTTTCTATTAAATCTAGGCAAAAAAAATTGCAGTGATGTGAACACTGGATTGCGATTTCAATCCAGTCTCATAGAAGTCTTTGGAGCTGAAACTCGCACAAAACCCTGAACGTGGGTTTGAACTCGCACGATTATAAACCCGCATTTCAGTCCGACTTCGGGGGCGATTTGAGAGACATCAGTGCGGGTTTATGCACAGATGTCTATTGAAATCGCCCCCGAAGTCGCCAAAAGTAGTGCAGGAACTACTTTTGGAAATTGGTGCGGCGCTGCAAAGTCAAAAGTGCATGTTAAATTGGGCCAATGTGAACGTGGGCTCAAAGCACATATGTCAAGACCTGGTTAACAGGTTCACTTCAAGAATTTTGTAGCAATGACGGCTCTTTTCAAGTTCATTTTATGAACAATATTACAGAGAAAACATCTGAATTCTATATATTTTTTGATGCATTTTCCTGTTTCCTTGTTATATATTTAGAAGAAGGGGTTTAATCCCATAATTTCTCTTTTATGAGCGGGCATATTGTCACGCACACAGAAGTGGGCTGATGCATAGTAATTAAGGGTGTTGTCTTATTAATTGGGCTTAGATGTGCAAACTCTTTTCTCAAGAAGAATTGAGCAAGGTAGGTGAAGTTTAGAATTCTCTGCTTTATTTTATCTTACACACGGTATAAAACAGCCTTTCTCAACCTTTTCAATACAGAGGAACCCTTGAAAACACTTTCTGGTCTCAGGGAACCTCTGCTAAAAATTATGTATAAAAGTAATAGAAAACCATGGGTTGTTGCTGCAATGACCAGACAAATTCTGGGGGGGGAATTTACTAAAAGTGAAGCAAACACAATTTAGAGCAGTTGTGCATGGCAGCCAATTAGCATCTATCTTTTAGCTTGTTCAATGATACGTTGAAAATGAAAACTAGAAGCCGATTGGCTACCATGCACGGCTGCTCCAGTCTTGGTTAATTCGCCTCTCTGTATTTGATATACACAGAGAATAAAAGATGAACCTAGATGGTAACATATATGCAACAACTCCAGTTATATTTGCTCTTTGTTTTTATAAATTGCTCCTTCCTTGGATCTGACAGCTTATATCTATAGTTAAAGGATCAGTAGAAAGAAAAAAAAAAAAGCTACAGTTTTAAAAATACTTAATGCAATTTACAGATGCGTGTGCAGCTTTTTTTTTGGGCTTGATTACACGTGGTTGGGGGGGGGGGGGGATAAATACACGCAGTTAGTCTCGATTCACATCTATGCATGTTGCTTTTCAGCGTTTCTGCAGTGCTTTTTGCGGTGCTTGCTGCGTTTTTTGGACACGCGGTTCAACCGCGATTTGCGTTTTTTTTTTTTTTTTTTACACTGTATATAGCTGGTTGCTAAGGAGGGGGCCGCCATGTCCTTGACAACCGATGAGTCATCAGTTGTCAGCGGCCTTCCCGCTGAATGTAAAAAAAAAAAAAAAGAATTTGCCGGCTAAAAAGAAATCGAGAGAAAAAAAACGTGTGGGTGGCAGGTCCATATCATGCCCTTGGGTCTTGTATGGATTTGGAGGGGACCCCATGCCAATTATTTTTTTTTTTTTTTTTTTTAAAATTACAAAACCCTTAGCCGAGCATGCAGCCCGGCTGGTATCCGAGCATGCAGCCGGCTGGTCAGGAAAGGGGGGAGGGGCTTTGGGGCAGGGGGGCTCTGCGCCCCCCCCCCCCCAAAGCACCTTCCCCCCATGTTGATTGGGACAAGGGCCTCTTCCTGACAACCCTTGCCCGGTGGTTGTCGGGGTCTGCGGGAGGGGGGCTTATCATAATCTGGAAGCCCCTTTTAACAAGGGGGCCCCCAGATCCCGGCCCACCCCCCTATGTAAATGAGTATGGGGTACCCCTACCCATTCACAAAAAAAAAAGTAGTATAGTGTTAAAAAATACAGTAGACAGTTTTTGACAAGTCTTTTATTAAAAATCTTCTTCTTCTCCCCTTCTTCCTCCATCTTCTCCCGCATTTTCATCCTCCGGTCTTTTCCTTCTCCCCCTGCTTCTTCTTCCGCACATCTTCTGTCCTTCTTTTTGTCCGGTGTTCTTCCTCCTCTGCTGCCGCTCCAGCTGACGACCCTCCTTCAATGCTGCGTCCCGCTGATCTGTCGGCACTGATGTCCTGCATTTCTTAAATAACGATGGGGGCGTGGCAATCGGATTATGTCATCTGAGGCGACACCCCCTTGTGACGTCACGGACCCATCATGCCCCGGGTGGTGACGTCACAAGAGGGCGTGGCCTCCGGATGACGTAATCAGACAGCTGATGACTCATCGGTTGTTAAGGACGCGGCGGCTGGCTTCACGGCCCCCTCCTTAGCTACCATCTATATACAGTGTAAAAAAAAGAAATAACAAAAAACGCAAATCGCGGCAAAAACGCAGTACTTGCCTTTTGGATGTGGGTCCATTGAATTCTATTACATGGTAAACGCTGCAAAAAAGTCCCCGACCCTTTCCAAAAATGCAGAGGCACAAAATGCATTGATGTGAACATGTTCTATAGGAACCCATGTTAAATTTCCCTGCATTTCTGCAAAATGCATCAAAAAACGCATTAGTGTGAATCGAGCCTTAAGACACATTTTTTACCACTCCTACCCCCCCTTCCAGGTCCCCATTAAGCTGCAGAGGCAGTGGTTGGGGTGTATACATGCTGTGGTCGAAGCAAGAATGAAACCCTTTGTTAGGGGAGCAGTACCGCTTGCTAAACATGATCCTTTTAAGTGAATGGGGCTACACTATGACTGCATACATGTTGCCTTCTCACTGCCTGTCAAATGCTCTCTGAAAAGGGATCTACTTATCACTCTTCAGAGGGCTACCACTTGTTTAAACAAGCCCTTAATCTGCAAATAAGAGATATTATGCATTATAGAGTAATGATAGCAGTATACGGCTCAAATCCATGCATGGCCCTGTTTGCACCACTCGGCTCAATCTAAGTCGACTGAAAAGTCAAAAATGTTAGGTGGAAGATTGTCAGCTGAACAGTGGCTGTGTCCTATCTAATGTAGTCAGCGTTCAGGTATTCAGACAGCCACGGGTGCTGCAGCCATCTGAATCCATTAGCCGGCAGGGATCAATTGACTTCTCTTGTTCAGCCTGCAGAGCTGAATGAGAGAAATCTATACGTCTATGGCTAGTTTAAAAGGGAACTATACTTGCCTTCATAATTTAATATAATAGTGCGCTTGAACGTAATTGTAATATTGCACAACACCAATATTTGAATCCAAGGAAACTATATATATATATATATATATATATTATATATATATATATGTTATAAATATTTTATTATATCTTTTCATGTGACAACACTGAAGAAATTACACTTTGCTACAATGTAAAGTAATTGTACAGCTTGTAGAACAGTGTAAATTTGCTGTCCCCTCAAAATTAGACATGTGCAATTCGTTTCGTTTTTTTTTCGTTATTTTCGTTCGTTCGTTTTCGTACGAATGAACGAATCGTACGAATCCGATTAACGAATCATTCGAATCGAACGAATCCGAAAAACAACGAAAATCCGAAAAAAACTAATTAGATACAACGAATGTACTAATGAAGAAAATCCGAAAAACGGTACTTCGAATGGATTGAACAAAAAAATTCGTACATTCGTAACTTTTTTTTTCGATTCGTAAATTATTAAAATGTAATAATAGCATACACATTACATAAAATTATGAATTATGCTCCAATTACGAATGTACGAATAAATACGAATGCGTCCGTAAATTAAACTAACGAAAAACGAATCAACGAAAAAATAACTCTTACGAATGTACGAATCGTTACGAATACGAATACCGACGACTTACGAATGTACGAATCGTTACGAATACGAACACCGGCGACTTACGAATGTACGAATCGTTACGAATGTACGAATCGTTATGAATCAACGGAAACGAAAAAAACGAAACGAAAATAAACTAATTTTTTTGTTGTGCACATGTCTACTCAAAATAACTCAACACACAACCATTAATGTCTAAACAGCTGGCAACAAAATTGAGTACACCCCTAAGTGAAAATGTCTAAACCACTGGCAGTATTATCACTTTTGTGAGATACTGTGTGTGTGTTATATAATATCCAACTAATTGTGCCTCCTCCTATGTGAAAGATGAAAAACAATTGCACCCAACCATGAATAATGTACACAATATGTGCATAAAGAATATATGCAATCACCACATAGTGACAATCCCAAAACACCTTTTAAATTGTAAATCAAAAACCCAGAGTCCCAATGAAAGATTTCCAGGTACTTGCCTTCAGTCCAGCAATTTGGCATCCCAAAGCTCCCTACTGGCTGCTGGCTTCTGGGTACTGATCACATGCTGCTTTCATTGGCTGGGCCAAGATGACATTGCTCATGCGTGGGAGTTTAGTCAGCATTGCAAAATTTGTACAATGAGATGCGCATGCACAGCTCACTGCACAGGGGTGGCCAGGCTTATAAAGAAAGGTCTCCATCCAGTGTCAGAGCTCATTCATAGACATAACTATAAATTAAAGGGCCGGTCCACCGATAGTGATATTTCATTTACAGGAGGAGCCTAAAACCAGCCCCTGTCCTTTTTTATGTCTTGGATGTTCGATGGATGAGATCTGGCTACCGTGATTCCCAACTCTATTCTAAGAATTTTTGGGTGTTCCTGTCCACCTTTTTGCATGTTCCATATAAAAGGAAAAGAAAATCCAGCAGGGAGCGTAGGAGCCTCAGATCGGCACACTTAGGCCGCGTACACAGGAGCGGACTTTCCCGTGGGATAGTCCGCCGGACAATCCGCCCGTGTGTGACTTAAAATTGTCCGCTGGACTCAGCAGTCCGGCGGACAATCCCGCCGTTTGTGTGCTAGTCCGCGGGACTTTTGAAATGAACGGACTTGCCTTGCACACGGAGGAAAGTCCGTTTAATTTAGAACGTGACTCCAGGTAGACGGGGACTAGCGAAGGCAGTGAATGCCGCCGTGCTAGCCCTGTCACCTGGCGTGGATTTAAAGGGGAATCCCTACGCCGAAAAAACTGCGTGGGGGTTCCCCCCTAAATCCATCTCAGACCCTTATCCGAGCACGCAGCCCGGCCTGTCAGGAAAGGGGGTGGGGACGAGCGAGCGCCCCCCCTCCTGAGCCGTACCAGGCCGCGTGCCCTCAACATGGGGGGTGCCCTGGGGAAAGGGGGGCCCTGCGGCACCCCCACCCCAAAGCACCTTGTCCCCATGTTGATGAGGACAAGGGCCTCTTCCCGACAACCCTGGCCGTTGGTTGTCGTGGTCTGCGGGCGGGGGGCTTATCGGAATCTGGGAGCCCCCTTTAATAAGGGGGCCCCCAGATCCCGGCCCCCCCACCCTATGTGAATGAGTATGGGGTACCCATTCACCTAAGGAAAAAAGTGTAAATTAAAAAAAAAAAAAAAACTACACAATTTTTTAAAATATTTAATTTCACAGCTCCGGGGGTCTTCTTCCGTCTTGGGGGGTCTTCTCGCCGGACTCCTCCACTATCTTCTGCTCTTTTACCTAGCTCTTTCACTAGAGAAGGAGTCCGGCTTTCTTCTTCGCCGCCACCGTCGTCTGTGGGTCTTGTTCCGACTTTGGGGGTTTTCGGGGGTCTCTTCTGTTCTTGCTGGTGGCCGGGGCTTCTGTTGCTGTCGTCGCTGTCGCTGCCGCCTTCTGCTTGTTGTTCTTCTTTCTTCATCCGATGTTGACACGACGCTCTCTCTGGCCGTAATGGCAGAGACACGCTGTGATGTGACTTATATAGGGACAAGGGGCGGGTCACATGCTCATGTCACATGGTGACCCCGCCCCATATGATGTCACAGTCCCAGCATCCTCCGGGACTGTGACATCATATGGGGGCGGGGTCACCATGTGACATGAGCATGTGACCCGCCCCTTGTCCCTATATAAGTCACATCACAGTGTGTCTCTGCCATTACGGCCAGAGAGAGCGTCGTGTCAACATCGGATGAAGAAAGAAGAAGAACAAGCAGAAGGCGGCGGCGACAGCAACGCCGGCAACAGAAGCCCCGGCCACCGGCAAGAACAGAAGAGACCCCCAAGTCGGAACAAGACCCCCAGACGTCAGCGGCGACGAAGAAGAAAGCCGGGCTCCTCCGCTAGTGAAAGAGCTAGGTAAAAGAGCAGAAGATATCGGAGGAGTCTGGCGAGAAGACCCCCGGAGCTGTGCAATAAAATATTTTAAAAAATTGTGTTGTGTTTTTTTTTTTATTTTACACTTTTTTTCTTAGGTGAATGGGTAGGGGTACATTGTACCCCATACTCATTCACATAGGGTGGGGGGCCGGGATCTGGGGGCCCCCTTATTAAAGGGGGCTCCCGTATTCCGATAAGCCCCCCGCCCGCAGACCCCGACAACCAACGGCCAGGGTTGGCGGGAAGAGGCCCTTGTCCTCATCAACATGGGGACAAGGTGCTTTGGGGTGGGGGGGGGGGCACAGGGCCACTCTTTCCCCAGGGCACCCCCCATGTTGAGGGCACGTGGCCTGGTACGGCTCAGGAGGGGGGGGGCGCTCCCTCGTCCCCACCCCCTTTCCTGACCGGCCGGGCTGTGTGCTCGGAAAAGGGTCTGAGATGGATTTGGGGGGGACCCCCATGCCGTTTTTTTGGCGTAGGGATTCCCCTTTAAATCCATGCCAGGTGACGGGGCTGGCGCGGCGGCATTCACTGCCTTCGCTAGTCCCGGCTACCTTGAGTCACGCTCTAAATGAACGGACTTTCCTCCGTGTGGGGGCAAGTTCGTTCATTTCAAAAGTCCCACAGACTTTCGCCAAAACTCCGGCGGATTGTCCGCCGGAAAAGTCCACACGTTCGGAAAGTCCAGCGGACCTCCGCTGGAAAGTCCGGCGGTTTGTCCGCTGGACTAGGTCCGGCGGGAAAGTCCGAGCGTTTGTACGCCGCATTACTGATCTCATTAAAGAGAGAGAAGAATCTGCTAGACATTTTTACTCTACAGCATCTACCAAAAATTTAAATCATATTTTTTTTGGGTGGCTTGGCCCTTTAATTTATTTTATATAGCTCAAGTCTGATATTGACTGTTCACATTTAATTTGACCACATAAGAATTTCAATAGACTCATTAAAGTGGTTCTAAAATTAGAAGGTTTTGTACCTTTATGCATTCTCTGCAGTAAAGTGTTTGTAAAGGCAATTTTTTTTTATTTTTTAAATAACAAACATGTTATACTTGCCTACTCTGTGTAATTGTTTTGCACAGAGCAGCCTGGATCCTCTGGGGAACCACAATGCACCACAATGCACAGCAATACACATGCTATCTGACACCGGGAAATGTTACATGGCAACAGTGTATAAGGGCGAACATGCCAAACTGTTCCACTCCGCCCAAGATACTAAAATTGAACACTAATCTGCATACTTGCTCCCTAAACATAAATTCCCCCTCCTCCCAGGACACATTGTCCCCTCCTCGCACAAATACCCCAATGATCCCTAGAGGCACAAATCCCCTCCACCATATTGCCTCTTGTAGCACAAACGCCCCCCAAACACAACCCCCCCCCCCCCAAATCTCCACTCCTAGCACCCCCCCCCCCCCAATTTCCCCTCCTAGAATTTTTCTTTTTCCCTTTCCCCGGCTGCTCCCCCAACTACTTGTGGCCCCCCCCCCATCTTTACACAGTGCCCAGGGCAGCTGCCCCTCTTGCCCAACCCTTGTCCCGGCCCTGCATGCAGGAATCTACAATCTACTTGATATACTGCCTGCTGAATAAATAAGGTCACTTTAAAGGGTGTCTATAGCCAAAACTTAAATATGTTCCTTGATAACCACAAAGGATATAAATCCACTTGGTGTGCCCCAAATGCCTTTTCAAACCCAGGTATTGCCTAGTAAAAGTGGCATCCTTACTGTGCTGAACATGGCTTATGCAGAGAACAGAGCTGTGGGTGGGACCCAGCAGGCTCCACTCATGGGGGGGCGGAGACGAGACCAGTCCCCCTGCACAAGGAGAGAGAGCACCAGTGACCGGTCTTTATTACTCTAGATAATTTCCCAGATCTACAAAAAATACACATAGCACACCAAGATTTAGGGAAGAGTACACATGACTCTTGGATTAAGATAATATTTGCTAATACCGGAGTTCAGTGTTAAGTAGAGGAATGCTGTCAGCATTTTATTTCCTCTTTCCCTGCTGCAGATTTTCCCTCACTTCCTGCCTGCTAAGGTTTATCCCCAGAACAGGAAGTGAGGAGAAATCTCTTTAACGTAGTTTAAGATGGTGGTAAAAGCTGACAGGGATTCCCTATTCTATCCAAAAAAAAAAAAAAAAAAGTGTATAGATACATTTTACGCTGATGTCTTGATAGTTGATGCATTTGAAAAGTCTTCTTTTAAGTCATGCAGCCTTAAACAGCAGAATATACACAATTGTGTATCATCAGCTTTTCATCATAATGCTGCCATTGATTGCCAGGATGAGGAGCAGAGGGGCTGAATACATGGTGATTGCACACAGACAATTGTCTGACATAAGCGCCACTGCCAGCTGCATTCATGTAAGTAGCTGAGACCTCGTTGTTATTTTAGTATATAATCTTATTATTTTCTATTATGTTTCCCCTATGAACTGGCTGCTAAAACCTGTGTCTAATGGTGGCTATACACACTTCGAAAAATTATCAATTTATTTTTCAATTGATCTTTCCCAATGGGAAAAATGGATCTATAGTTGATAGCATATTAGATTGATCTGACACACATGGGGAAGTGGATTTCGATGGATAGTTGGAGGATACAATCTGGTATCGATCACATCTCTACTTTCATATAACGCAATGGTCTCCAAACTTTGGCCCACGGGCCAAAGGTGGCCCTTTGCTAGCCTTTTTCTGGCCCTGGGGCACTATTCTTCCCACTGACACCAAGAGTGGAGCATAATTCCAGCCACCAACACCAACGATGGAGCACTATTCCTCCAACATGTCAGGGATGGGCCACTATTACTCAAACATGTTATTAATGATGGGGCACTATTCCTTCTACTGACCATGGCACTATGTAAATTCTATACTCCCAATAAACCTCAAAACCTGTGGCATCCATTGTTTATTCCCACTGAATTCAGGGTATTTTATCTCCCACTGACCGCAATCCAACACCACCTAAAGTCTAAAGGACAGTAAACTGGCCCTTTGTTTAGAAAGTTTGGAGACCTCTGATATAACGTGATCGAAATATGATCAAATTCATGAACAAAGAATATTAGTGCTGCTGAGTGAAACCAACACGATCAAAAAATTTCTGCTTGGCCAATCAACTTAGTTTGATCACTAAATCATGCCTGAATCGTTCGGAAGTGAAATGATGCATGTTCTGTTTGCCTGTTTGATTGTTTTGACAGAATTGCTCATTGATGAGTTCATTAAATTAAAGTGTGTATGGCCATCATTCGATAGAATCCTAGATGTCTATGTTCTCATTTGTGTACAGGATAGTCCTTTTTTTTTTTTTTTTTTTCCCCTTTTATTCTATTTAGTCATTAAATGGCCTATTTCACGCAGGCTTTGGCTTGTAAAAGGTATTCAACAAGTTTTGTGTAGAATTCTTGAAGCCTTTAAATCCTCTTTCAGCTCCATTAAAAGTGAACCTTCGCATTATTCTTTAATGACTTGACATCATTTTCCTCCCTCAACCGCACCCCCACCCAACCTTCCATTCTCCACTTGCTTATATAATTCCATATTAACTTTTACATTTTTAAAAATGTTATTGGGTAAGTGCTTATTTTAATTGTACAGTGCAGAACCAGTAGTCATGGACTCTGGGTTAAATGCCACTACTTTAAGGTGATTGGACACTGGCAAAAGCTTTGCTGGTAACAACCCCCAGTGCACCCTCATGTAAACCAACTTGCTCTGTGGGACCCCAGATTTTTGCTAGTGTCTTTTAATGACAGGCCTCTTCTTTGTAGAAGTTTCAATCATTCAAGATCCAACCACTTGTTGCTTTAAGGGCTCAATAGCATTTCCATATATTATATTATATATATTATATATATATATATATATTATATTAATTTATATTTTTATTTTTGTTTAATTTTTCAATGGTAAAGTAATATTTTTTTTGCTGTTCTAGAATGACGTCCTTCCCACCCGAAGCCTCCTGGGATACTGACATCATGCATCCCTGGAGGCTGCGGCAATCTCAACACACACTGTGCATGCATGCTCCCTTCACTGAAACGAAGGGTCAAGCCCAACCCCTGAAAAACAACCCCACACCATAATTCCCCCTCCACCAAATGATTTGGACCAATGCACAAAGAAAGGTCTCTAAAGACATGGCTGAGCGAGTTTGGGGTAAGCGAACTTGACTGGCCTGCACAGTCAAGTCCTGACCTCAACCCAATTGAACACCTTTGGGATGAATTAGAGCAGAGACTGCAAGCCAGGCCTTTTCGTCCAAAATCAGTGCCTGACCTCACAAATGCTCTTCTGGAAGAATGGTCAAACATTCCCATAGACACACTCCTAAACCTTATGGACAGCCTTCCCAGAAGAGTTGAAGCTGTTATAGCTGCAAAGGGAGGGCCAATTCAATATTAAGACTGGGATGCCATTACGTTCCTGTGCATATAAAGGCAGGTGTCCCAAAACTTTTGGTAATATAGTGTATATAGCACATCCACATACGTTATCAAAGATACAAAGTGTGAATCCAACCTCCAGGTAAACGCTGTGCCTGACAGCTGACACCCCGAGATGTCCTCTGTTATGTGTTTCACCCAGAAAATCTTCTACCATGTGACTTCCCTCTCTGATATACTGCAGTTATACTTTGTTAACTGTGTCCTAATTAAAAATTATAAAGGCTCTCTCAATGGACAGGGGACTGCAAATGGTAGAGCCTGGCCATCAAGTCATGGGCGTTCAGGCTCCAGTAAAGAAGTCAAAATAAATTGTAGAGTCTCGCAGAATTTTTTTTATATTGTTTTGTTTTGTTTTGTTTTTTAGACAAGTTTTAAGCAACCTAGGTGGTGGGATAGGGAAAGTCAGTGCAGCAAGGATGTGAACGGGAGGTTCAGTGAAGGGTGCAGGCTATTAAAGAGATCCTGTCTAATTTTGAAATCGCAGCCCTCTGATCTAATGACCACTTCAACCGGAAGACTGACTCTAGGGTTTAACATATCTCCAATGTAATTTTCACATTAAACCAGGACCCGCTGTTTTCTGCAGCTGTCCATAGACGCCAATGTTGGTAAAATTTGAACCATTCCTGGCATTTAAAGATCTCCTTATTTTAAAATGGACATTTTACCATGCGTCTCATTTCTTTCAGACCATCCCTAGTCTTCTACCCAAGAGGTTTTTCCAGAAACCTTAGAAAAATTCTCCTTAAGTTCATATTGTCAGGATGACATCCCAGACTCAAGTTTGATTACATCAAACCATTCCCAACTTCATTGGAGATATTAGTCTGAAGTAGTCACACTTTTTATGTTTGGTAGGATATATCCTCTAATCAATCATCTTATGGATGATAATGATAATGTTTGAAACCCCAAATAAAATCTTCTGGAAGCAAATCCTGAACAATCCAGAAAGATGGCTCTGTTGTCCATCTCCTTCAATTTAAAGGTGAAGTACAGCTAAAGCTCAGCGCTGCTGATCCACAGTCAGCAGCTCTCTGCTCAGGGAAATATAATCTTGCTCTTCGAATGCCATGAAATTGTCCTCTCAAAACTAGAGATGTTAAATATCCAGACATTATGAAGCCACAAGGAAAAAAAAAAAAAAATGGAAAGTTTTTGGAAAAATTACAAAAAAAAGTTCAATGTGTAATGCCCTGTACATGGTCGGAAATTCAGACGGAAAATGTCCGATCGGACCATGTTGTCGGAAAATCCGCCCGTTTGTGGTCTCCATCGGACTTTTTCCATCGGAATTTGAGATCCTGCTCTCAAATTTTCCGACAACAAAATCCGATCGGACTTTTTCCGATCGTGTGTAGAGAATTCCGACGGACAAAGTGCCACGCATGCTCAGATCAAATTAGGAGACCAAAGCTATTGGCTAATAGCCTCTACGTAGTTACGTCGTACAAAACAAACGTCACCGCAATGTTAAATGGCAGACTCCGATACTTCTATAGGTAGACAGCCATGCAGGGAAAAAATAAAAAAAAGGTATTTTTTCCACAAAAAAATAGCGTTTGAAAAATCGCTGCGCAAATACTGTGTGGAAAAAAAAAAATGCAACACCCACCATTTTTAATCTGTAGGGCCTTTGCTTTATGAGTATTGGAACGGGGATACCACATGTACGGGGAGCCTAGCTGCGTACGGAACCCCAAAAACCAATCACCGCCTTCAGGCTTTCTAAGGGTGTAATTTTTTTATTTCACTTCTCACTGCCAATCACAGTTTCGGAGGCCATGGAATGCCCAGATGGCATAAAACCCCCCAAAATGACCCCATTTTGGAAAGGTTGCAATGAACTTTCACTTCTTCTACAATCTCCTATTCACTTGCACTGAGCCCTCTGTCTTTCACTAGACTTGCTGATTCACTGCCAGTGGATCCCCTGAGCACCTCCAATTTAGCACTCAGTATCTTTCTCAAGCATCACCCCCCTTCATCACTGCTGGGTCCCTGGCTTGGCATTCAGAGATACCCCTTAAGCGTTACCTCTGCTGTCCCGCTGGGTCCCTGACTTGCCACTTGCTGAAGCTTTCCCACTTCTTCACCATCCCTGGCTGGCAAGAAGTCAGCTCTGGCACTGTCCTCAGCTTACTCACAATGGTCTCCGGAGGCGAGGTGGATGATTTCTTAGTGGTGACAGCTTCCCCTCTACCTCCTGACCATGACTGGTTCCCCGGGTTGGCCGAACCGTTACTTCTGGTTGGACTGCAAGCCGCAGTCCCAATCCTACACTGCTCTCTTGCTCCTGGATAGGCACTCAGACAGCCTAGCAGCCAAGTGTTCCTCGGGATAGGCCCAAGGCTTATGGCCTAACAGCCTTGGGCATTACACCACACGTCCACCCAGACCACCATCCAGGTGGCACAGAACCCCCGATAACCTGACTCCACCCAAATAAATAGGCTCTCCCAGCAGGGCAAGGGGCCCAAGAAAATCACTGCCCATTGGCTGAGACACCCCATTCATTCTAATCTGTCCTTACAATGCCCTTGTCTTATCTAATGCCACCAGATACCCGGCCATCTAGTGACAGAAGAGAGAATTCCAGAATTTGGGTGAAATCAATTGACCTCCTATCAATTGGCCAAGGCAACTATCTCTTGGCAGATGAATTTAGTAGCCACCCTGTCTAAACATCAGGGTGCTACATATGCTTGAATGCAAGGACAGCTTATGTTGGTTGTAATAATGTAGAGCTAATATGCATTTCAGTTATTGACAATGCTGATCCAAAAGCATACATTTCTCTTGCAGTAGCTTGATCAATGTTCTCCTGATTTTCCGATGTCATTTTTGATAAATCGTGCTGCAATCACGGCAACCTGCATTGCGCCCAAAAATAGTTCAGGAGCTACTTTTGGGGGACATGCATCCCGCAATGCGTTTTTCCGCATTTGCAGCATGATTTATCGAGAGACAATCGCTGCAGACCTACCTGCACCATGATTTGAGGTGTCCTTCAAATGCATCTTGAATGCGAGTCCCGCGTTTTGTCAATAACACCTCGACGCTGTCAAATTGCGGACAGATCCGTGGCAAATCTGTTTGATTCAAAACGTTGTAGTGTGAATGTAGCCTAAGAGCAGATTAAGTACAAATATCCTGTTGTGACCTTTTCCAAAATGGGCATACCTACCAAATAGGAGAAAAGATACTTGCCTTTTCCACTGCCTGAGGTGCCAGCATGCTGATTCATTCAGTAGAAATCTTCTGAAGTCCACAGTGTAATTGGTTTCTCTGGGAGGATTTCTACTAAATGGTGGCATGGGCAGTGCAAAGGTAAAGTATTTCCTCACGTATTTTGCAGCTAGGCCAGTTTTGGCAAGATTCATCTCATGTAAATGTTGCTTTAGTTCAAACTGCTACTTTGCTGTGAATGGTTTACTATAACCATCTTATGCTTGAGGAGCAATAGGCGAGCAAAATTACCCATGATGGAAGGGCTCAGTTGAACGAAAAAGTTTCTATCAACCGGCGATAAGCGTTTACATTGTTAAGGAAAACAATTTAGGGTTGAAAATGTTTTTATTGGTAGAATAAACAGTATATCAAAAATACAATTAAGGAAAACAATTTAACGCCCACTAGGAAGTTGTCACTTGTACTGGGCCAATCTTAAGAGGCCGGGGCATTCCCCCCATCTCCATACTCCACTGCCGAAGTCTTGCCACGGTCTGTGCCTTGGTGTTTCCTGTATTGAAAGCCAGCCTCTTAGAAGTCTAAGGATCTAGTATACAGCCATGGCCAGTGGAGAGTAAGATTTCACCCATGGGATGTGAAGATTGTAGCAGGCCAGGGCCAACACATTGGGGTAAGTTTGCATCTTTTGGGGTCCTGGAGATGAGTGTGGGCTACTTTTTTTTTAACTTTATTTATTTATTTTGCTTGTTGACAAAGAATTGCTCTTTAATTATGAAAAACATTTATCTGGATAGTTGCCATGAGTTACTACATTTACTACTCTTTACATGAGTGTATTAAAGTAGCATTGTAGATTTAAAAAGTACATAGCTAAGGGATTTACTATTCTCCTAATATTTGCACTGCTTTGTAGAATTAGTCATCTCAGAGTTATGTTTTAGTTTTTCATGCTTCTTGTCACTGAGATGTTTTCTAACCATTTATAGTCTGTTTTGTTATTAATTAACCCTGTTACTCAGATCTTTGTCCTTTTGGATTAGAAGATCCAGTCTGTCACATTAGGTCGTTATTTCAAAATACCATACTTGTGTTTTGCATGTGGATGGCACCCATTCAAGGGAACATACACGACAACACGGTCTACTTCAGCCATAGGAGACCTCCTCCTTTGCTGCCAGAATGCACACACTAAACTTTTTAACACTAATTAGGAACAAAGTCCAATGTGTGCTTTTGTTACCTGGTTCTGCGCAGAGAAGGTGGGGGGGGCCCATTCTTGTTCTCCAGCTTAGGGGTAAGGGGAATTGTGAGCTCTTACTCACCACTCTATGCTTTTACTGCCCACGTACAGGACAGGATGGCAAAGCGGATTCAAGCCCGGAGGCTGGAGGGAGTGGATGAAAACATTTGGTGAGTATGGATTTGCATTCTTTGTGTATCAGGGGGCCAATCAGAATTTGGTTCTGAAAGACAAATGTCAGGGTGTACATTTTAGTATATGTGGATAAAATCTGCATGTAAAAAAATACATATACTGTACACCATAGGGGAGATTTACTAAAACTGTAGCACTCAGAATCTGGTGCAACTGTGCATGGTAGCCAATCAGTTTCGAACTTCAGCTTGTTAATTTAAAGGGTAACTTGACTTTCATGGGGGAAAAAATAATCTAGCCTATACAATTGCGACTCAAGTCATATTGTTGAATGTTATTAAAAATTAGCTTTCACCATTTGTTAAAAAAAAAAAAAAAAAATTAGCTTTCATTTTTAATCTGCAGCGCTGTAATTTTCTGGAAAATGCAATGCAATATGGCTACCTGGAGGGGTTCAGTACAAAGAATGTGTACAGAACGCCCCCCCAGAAACATAATTTCCTGCTTGTGTGATTGGCTCACTGATTCTTTCCAGAAGTCTACACTAAGATACAAGTCAGATTTTTGGCATCCCCTGCAACAAAAATTAAATTTTTGGTGAGATACTCCCAATAGGAAATCACATCTAAAGGGATGCAGACCCAGCAATTTTCCTCATTAGTGCCCTGAAGCTGCTACAGCTGGTGGATAATTATGAAACCACCCCATTAGACTCACTAAGCACAGGAGCACAGAGGAACAAACAGTGATTTCTTAATCACTTGCCGACTGCTACGCATGGTGATGTACATCGACACAATGGCAGCGGTGTGCAAATGGGTGTACCTGTACGTCCCCTTTAACTGGTAGGGTTAGCGGGCCCGCATACATCATGACCGTGCCCATGGGACCTGCGGACTCTATGTCCACCGGTCTCCTGGCGATCGTGTCACTAAGTCGCAGAACAAGTCATTTCCCCGTTCTGCCTTGTGACACGACAGAGATCACTGCTCCCTGTCATCGGGAGCAGTGATCGCTGTCATGTGAGTTGTAGCCCATCCCCCCACAGTTAGAATCACTCCCTGGGACACACTTAACCCCTTGATTGCCCCCTAGTGTTTAACCCCTTCCCTGCCAGTGTCATTTACACAGTAATCAGTGCATTTTTATAGCACTGATCGCTGTATAAATGACAATGGTCCAAAATAGTGTCAAAAGTGTCTGATGTGTCCGCCATAATGTCGCAGTCACAATAAAAATCTCAGATCGCCACCATTACTAATAAAAAAAATTATAATAAAAATGCCATAAAACTATGCCCTATTTTGTAGACGCAAACCAATCAATATGCGCTTATTGTGATTTTTTTTTTTTTTTTCCAACAAAAAATATGTAGAATACATATTGGCCTAAACTGAGTAATTTTTTTTTTTTTTTTTAAATATATTTTTGGGGGATGTTTATTATAGCAAAAAGTAAAAAATATTGCTTTTTTTTTATTTATTTTTTTATTTTATTTTTCTTTTCAAAATTGTTGCTTTTTTTGTTTATAGCACAAAAAATAGAGATTGCAGAGGTGATCAAATACCACCAAAAGAAAGCTCTATTTGTGGGGAAAAAAAATTTTGTTTGGGTGCAACGTCGCACGACCGCGCAATTGTCAGTTAAAGTGACACAGTGCCAAAATGCAAAAAGTGCTCTGGTCAGGAAGGGGGTAAATTCTCCCGGGGCTGAAGCGGTTAAGAATAACAAAAGGTAGGAATCTGCAGCAAAGTTTGTTAAAATGTACATAGATCACCCAAAGGGGAAATGTTTTTTTTTTTTCTCAACAGAAGTGGAGTTTCGATTTAAAACCCTTTCACACTGGGGCACTTTTCAGGTGTTATAGCGCCTGAAAAGCGCCTCTCATGCCTCCCCAGTGTGAATGCCTCCTGCTTTCACACTGGGGCGGTGCGCTTGCCAGACGGGAAAAGTCCTGCAAGCACCATCTTTCGGGCGGTGTAGAAGCGCTGTGTACAGCGCTCCTACACAGCCCCTGCCCATTGAAACTAATGGGCAGCGCTTCGGAAGCGCCCCAACATGGATGCTTTTAACCCTTTCTTCGGCCACTAGCAGAGGTTAAAAGCGCCTTGGTAGCAGCCGAAAAGCGCCGCTAAAACAACGGTAAAATGACCAACAACGCCCCATGCCACTAGCAGAGGTTGCTAGTGGCCCATTGGTTTCTTTGCAGAGCTACACCAGTGCACAATATTTTGCACGCTCTAGTTGTGTCCATGGCCACACACAGCCTGGTTCAGGAGCACCCAGCTTCCTATTGTTTGCACTGTTGATAGACCGATCCAGGTGAATTATTGATTTGACTCATCATTTTTTCTTGCAGGGTGGAGTTTGTCAGTCTTGCTGCTCAGTATAAAACTGTGAACCTAGGACAAGGCTTTCCAGATTTCAATCCTCCGAGTTTTATAAGAGAAGCCTTTGCAAAAGCCATCACTGAGGAGCACACCTTGTTGAACCAGTACACCAGAGTCTTTGTAAGCCTGCTGCTTCATTGCCCTCATTAAACACACCACCCTTCCTGTTATGTCAATATCTATTATGAGAAATATGGGACCTGGTACTGTGGAATTCTGAAAATGCTAGTGGTTGTTATGCTGGCCTGCTTCTTTTTGAGCTACTCACCTGGAAAAATCAAGTAAGGGCAAGGTCACAAGGTGTTTTCTACATACATTATTTGGTTACTCTACAGTATTAAATAAAAATAAGTCAACATGGAAAGGCGGGAAACAAACATTCTCAGAAAGCGCTCAGTTTTGCCAAAGGCTGTTCTTCCTTTGAGGGGTTTCCATGGTTTAGCAGCTTGGCTCAATGTAAGTTGCTATGTGCCATACCTTGCCCATGCATATGGAAGCTGGAAATCACTCTAATGCCGCGTACACACGAAGGGACAATCCCGCGGGATTATTCTCTGGACTCAAGTCCAGCGGACAATCCCCTCGTGTGTGGGCGTCGGCGGACTTTTTGGCGCCAAAGTCCGGCGGACCAAAGTTTTAAGTTTGGTTTTAAAATTATCCGCTGGACTTGGCAGTCCGGCGGACAATCCCGCCGTTACTAGGCTAGTCCGCCGGACTTTTTAAATGAACGGACTTGCCGCTCATCGGCAAGTCCGTTCATTTAGCACGTGACTTCAGGTACGTAGCTAGCGTAGGCAGTAAATGCCGGCGCGCTAGCTCCGTCACCTGGCATGGATTTAAAGGGAATCCCCACGCCGAAAAAACGGCATGGGGGTTCCCCCCAAATCCATCTCAGACCCTTATCCGAGCATGCAGGCCAGGAAAGGGGTGGGGACGAGCCAGCGCCCCCCCCCCCTTTACCAGGCTGCGTGCCCTCAACATGGGGGGTGCCCTGGGGACAGGTCCCCATGTTGATGAGGACAAGGGCCTCTTCCCGACAACCCTGGCCGTTGGTTGTCGGGGTCTGCGGGCGGGGGCTTATCGGAATCTGGGAGCCCCCTTTTAGAGATCCCGGCCCCCCACCCTATGTGAATTTGGGGTACGATGTACCCCTACCCATTCACTAAGGTGTAAAATGTAAAGTAAAAAAACACACACTTTTGAAAAAATAATTTATTGCACTGCTCCGGGGGTCTTCTTCCGTCTTGGGGGTCTTCTCGACTCCTCCGCCATTTACCAAGCTCTTTTACGAGCGGAGAAGTCCGGCTACCTTCTTCGGTGTCTGGGGGTCTCGATCTGCCTTTCCGGGGTCTCTTCTGTTCTTGCCGCTGTCGTCGCTTTCTGCGCCGCCTTCTTCCCCCTTTCCCCAGGGCACCCCCCATGTTGAGGGCACGCGGCCTGGTACGGCTCAGGAGGGGGGGGGGGGGGGCGCTCGTCCCCACCCCTTTCCTGGCCTCCGGGCTGCGTGCTCGGATCTGAGATGGATTTGGGGGGGACCCCACGCCGTTTTTCGGCGTGGGGATTCCCTTTAAATCCATGCCAGGTGACGGAGCTAGCGCGCCGGCATTTACTGCCTACGCTAGCTAGGTACCTGAAGTTACGTTCGAGATGAACGGACTGCTCCGTGTGTGGGCAAGTCCGTTCATTTTCAAAAGTCCCGCGGACTTTGTCCAGCGGACTGTCTGCCGGAGAAGTCCGGGCGTGTGGGGCAAGTCCACACGCTCGGAAAGTCTGGCGAAGCCAGCTGGAAAGTCCGGCGGATTGTCCGCTGGACTAGGTCCGCCGGGAAAAGTCTGCACGTGTGTACGCGGCATAATAGACACCACTACTACAGTGATTGACCCTAGTACCATGCCAAATGGCTGCCCTGTAGACAGGATTTTGCCGTTTCGTACAGGCACCATTTAGAAAACATTTTCTCAATGAGTATAAAGTGTTTTCTGACTAGACCAGGTGGACATTGTGAGATCGCCACCCTACATTTCCACCTCATCCAGTCGGAGAACTCTTTGCATTAATTGAGAAAAGGAAAAGTGTTCTGTGGGTGCCGCCTGTTCACCCAAGAGGAACCTCCTGTGTCCGTAATGCAGCAGGGCAGCCGCTGGAGTAGCAGTTAATGGGGGAGGGGAATACTGCGCTCCTGGCAAGAAAAAATTATCCTAAAATGTAAAGTAGCAACTAATATATGAGATACACACATATAACCTCAAGAAAGAAAAAAGGAAAAAAAAGGTGCTGACAATGAAACCACTAGTGATCAACCAGTGCTAGAAAAATTAATATATATGTACATAAATGTGACACAAAAAATTAATAGCACAATATTACAAAAAATTTTAAACGTATAGTGACAAAATATAAAAAGTGAGTACGGTATACGACTTGAAAAATAGAAATAAAAATAATGTCCAAGCAATCTCTTGCTAATAATGTGAACAGCTGAGATAACTGATATAAGTGCAATCTTCCATCACCAATAAGTGCTGAACACCGTAAGAATTGCACGCTTACCAGAAGGCAAGCAACAAGAGCTTGCAGCTAAACACCCAGCCAGTGCCTTTATCCAAGGCAGTCCGGGGTAAGCAACTAGGAGGGCGTCGGACACAGGAACACACTGCAGCCAGCAAACCAATAATGGGATATTCCAAGGACTCACGAATATACATCAGGTGTCACCCAGAAACAAAGAAGAGGGAACTTCTAATAGTGTGATACTGATATAAATATTATAGGAAGTTAAAAATTGCACTTACAGAAATATGGCTTGCGAACGCCCATTCGCTCAGAGGATCTTAACACGATGACGTCAGCACATCCTGTCCACAGAACTATTTCCTTTTTTTTATTGCTGGAGTAGCAGTGCCTACTACAATGATGTCCAGCTTCCATGGGGATCCCACAGGTATGGTGCATGCATACTTCTATTGGTCTATGCTGGACCGTGTAACTTTGTAAAAATTGCCAAACTGTCTGTTTACACCTGGCTGCCCTCTGATCCAGCTAGACAAAGGGGAACAGACCAAACCTGGAGGTAGCCAAGTGTAAATTTGTTTACATACGGCACTCCATAGAGGAGAATGTAGGGTTCGTTTTGGGTCTTGCTGAAAAATGGACAGCCGGATCTGATTGGATCTCTCAGGGAACCTAAGATTTAAATTAAAAAAAAAAAAAATTCCTGGGGATGGCCGTTTAAATGGAAATGTGTTATGACATGGACATCAAGAGATCCTTCTTCCTCTGTAATGAGAAAAGGGCTGACACTCCCTGTGTTGAATCCATGTCCCTGATCTCCATGTCCTGAAGGTCATAATAGCGACTGGTTGGAAACGTCCATTCCGGAAAGCTCAGTCAGTGGTTTTCACTGCTACTTAAAGACATAATGATCACTGAATGAACTGATTGAAATCATCCAGATTGGGCATAAGTCATTGTAGGTCTGTCTATAGGTACTGGACCTGTAGGGCTCAAAATGTTGTTACCTTAAATATCCCATATCTCTTGTAGAAAATTGATGTTGGTCATCAGTGGGTGATATTTACTGCTGCTGCAAATATACCATCTAACCCTAATTGGTTTATTAATTTTATTTTTTATGTCTTTATTAAACAAAAATACTTTGTTAAATTCACATCACTGGCATTTCTGTTTTCAGGGTGACATGCTCACCCACTGCCTTATACTGCAACAGGTGAATGTTGTCAACCTGCCCTACAACTTCAGGCTGGTGTAAAGCTTTGCCTTGAAGTATTGGTATCAAATCCTAATACTTTGAATCTCAGGACCAGAGCAAATGTACAGATAAGCAGGTATGCTTTCTTTTTGGTTTCCTGATCCATAATTGATCTGGGTTAGGGACCTAATCTTGGAGCTATTGGATTAACATGCCAGCTAGCATTTTTAGAAGGAGGTCCTCAATGGCACCCTCTATATTTCTCTATGAACAGGATTGTTTTAACACTTTACACTAACCTCAAGCCCTAAAATCCTGACTTGTGTGCTACATTATTAAATGGTTATGTAAATGCTAATATACCTGATCCGGGACACTAAAAGAGACCTACTCCATGTTCTGCGCACTTTACTAATGTAGAGGCCTGGAGTGAGCAGACATTTTACACGCTTCTGAACTTTAGGCAGCTTGTTTCTTTTAACATTCTAGTCCTGTTGTTTTTGTTTGCAGGGGCATCCTCCATTGGTGAAGGTTCTTGCCAAGCTGTTTGGCCAACTTCTTGGAAGAGAACTAGACCCTCTTACCAATGTCTTGGTGACAGTGGGCGCCTATGGGGCTCTTTTTTCTGCTTTCCAAGCTCTGGTAGATGAAGGTGATGAGGTAACCACCTAAATTTCCCTTATTACAGCACTATATCAGTGGTATGTAAATGTATTGAATAATTATTTGTCTGATCAAAACTATGGAGTTCTGATCGCAATAACTGATATGTTCAATTTACTTACCGTATAAGCCGAGTTTCTCAGCACCTTTTTTTTTTTGTGCTGAAAGTGCCCCCCTCGGCTTATACTCGAGTCAAGCACTTTTCTGCAGCAAAATTTTTTTTTTTTTCCGACCCGACTTTGGGGCCCTGTATCTCGGGGCCACTTGGTGCTAGGAACTAGGAAAAATTTGGTGTGCCAACCCAGTGGACCTAGCACTACAACATATCCAAAGATGGGGTTCCTAGAACCAAGTGACCCCGAGATAAAGGGCCCCAAATTCGGTCAACTGTGTCCTTCTGCATCATTTCGGAACATTTTGGCTGCAGCTAGGGGGCATTTAGGAACCCTTAACTACCAATTTTGAAGTTTGGGGGACCTATGGCATGCAAATGGGCACAGGGAGGCATGCAAATGGGCACAGTGAGGCTGCAAATGGGCATTGTTGACCCTCTTTTCAACTTACAGTAGCTGTGCATTTCTCATCCTAGGCTTATACTCGAGACAATAAGTTTTCCCAGTTGTTTGTGGTAAAATTAGGTGCCTCGGCTTATATTCGGGTCGGCTTATAATCGAGTATATACGGTACTACTATGACATATTTGCCATAATAATCACTATTTTTAACAAGGGGACTGTTTTTTTTGTTTGGCTGCCTTCCCTGCTCTTGTTTTGTGGGCTTTTTTTTGGGACTCAGGCCGTGTGTGTGTGTGTGTGTGTGTGTGTGTGTGTGTGTGTGTGTATATGTATATGTGTGTATATATATATATATTATATATATATATATATATATATATATATATATATATATATATATATATATATATATATATATATGTATATATATATATATATATATATATATATGTGTGTTTTGTTCCCAGGAGTGTGCAGTTTAAGAAAGAAGAACCTTGCAGGACTCTTCCCACTACCCCTAACGGTAGTGAGGGGGTCCGGTATTATGGCTTCCTCCCTAGCAGTCTGTCTTAGTCGGTCACCAGGATACAGAGATCTATGGCCTGATCACTAGGTATGGAGAGGCAAGAGTAAAGTTACATATGTGGTCCGCGCTAAGTGCCCGGCGGGACCCCATTCTGTTACTAGGAGAGAGGTAACAGAGATATGCTGACTGGTAGAGTGGGCATGGGCACTTCATGTCCTTCCTAATGCAATACATACACCTCTACACGTGTGTAAGACATCAGGTGGAGAAACTTTGCACAATACACTACTTACAAGTGGTTTATTTCTGAGTTGGGAGATTGCCTTAATGTTTGCTTTTACGTGACCGTGGCCCCTGCCTGGTCACGGGCTGGTCTTCAGGCAAGGTGTGACCCTGGTGTAGCCCAGAAAAACCCACCCCGAGTAGGCCTCATATGTGACCCACACTTGGTGCCCAATGAGTTAAGCACTTGCTGAAAAATCACGTACCTGTAAGTCATTCAGCTACAAGTGGTTGTACCAGTACCGTTTTTTTTTTTTTTTTTTAGAGCCAACGGTCGGCTTTCTTATAACAATCCATGCGGCTAAGCAGCTGCTTAATCGTTTTTACAAGCTGTGTGTGTGTGTGTGTGTTTGTGGTTGTGTGTGTGTTGGGTTTCTAGGTAATTTTCTAGCAAAAAAATACTGATTTTAACTTGTAAGCAACAAGTGTCATAAAAAGGCCTGGTCTTTTTTAAGTGGTTTAATGGGGAACATGGAAGAAGTGTCACCTGCCTGCCCTACAAGTCATTTTTACTGCTTAGGAAATTATGCATTTTATGCCATTCATTTTTTTACATTTACGGGGCGGCACAGTGGTGTAGTGGTTAGCACTCTCACCTAGCAGTAAGAAGGGTCACTGGTTCGAATCCCCACCATGACACTACCTGCCTGGAGTTTGCATGTTCTCCCTGTGCCTGCGTGGGTTTCCTCCGGGTACTCTGGTTTCCTCCCACAATCCAAAGACATGCAGGTAGGTTAATTGGCTTCTGTCCAGAAATTGGCCCTAGTATATGAATGGAGACCTTGGATTGCGGGCTCCTTGAGGGTAGGGACCGATGTGAGTGTGTAATATGTACAGGGATAGGGACAATTGTAGACACTCACTCAGGTTGAACTCGATGGACTGATGTCTTTATTCAACCTTACTAACTATGAAACTACTATGAAACTATAATTTCTCCTTCTCTTCTGCAAATCCCAAGTCTACGGATGATTTCAGCAGACTTGTGTTAAATTTTTACTTTTGTATTATAAGTTTGTTGTATCCGTATACATATATGCTGAAAAATCATGGATTTTGAAACTAAAGTGGACCTATATAGCCAAAACCTTTTTTTCTTTGTATGTTGTAGGGAAGGGTAAAATCCCTAATCTGCCTGTTTTATTGACGGGATTTCCTATTGCAGTAAACCCTTGCTTTGAGAGTATCTTTGTTTCCTGACAGACTCCATGGCAGCCTACGTGTGGGTTAACCCCGCCTCCTCTCCAATGCTATAGGACCCCTTTCAAATAAAAGAGCACTCACCCCATGGTACTACGTTCCTTTTTTGTCCTCCTCCAATGGACCATATTTATACTCTACGGGCGTCCGGTCGGATGGATACAAGTAAAGTCGGCATACCTTGCGGTGCAGCTCAGATCCCAGCCATGGGCGGGCAGAAGCTTGGGAGGCACGTTGATACCCTTGTGGTGTGGGGTGGTTGCCTCTGGGTGCCTGACGGATGGACGGTCGGACCATGGACCATGGACGTCTTTTTTCTGGCTGGCAAAGGTCTGGACTCTTCACATGTATATGCTCCATGGCAGTCGCCTCTTAGTTTTATGTGTTGTGTGTGTCTTGATGTCACTTCTATCATGCAGAGCGTTTTTTGGTGTTTTTCCCCCTTATGGCGGCTGGAACGCTTCTGCGCTCCAGCTCGCCGTGACTTCCGGGTGGCGGCCGTTTCCGCTACTCGCGCATGCGCAGTAGCATCCTCGAGAACGAGGCTTGGCTCGCGCGTGCGCTGTCCTGTCATTTTCCGATGGCCGCGCATGCGCCGTTCGGTTTTCCCCTTCTGCGCAGGCGCGTAGGGGGAAGGTGGATGACGTCACAGGCGGGAGATTTAAAAAGCTGCTTTTTGCTTCTGTCAATGGGGATTTTCTGTCAGAACAGAAGCAGAGCAGCAAAGCAGCAGAGGTGTTTCCAGTTAGGCCTGTATCCCCCAATTGGCTGGGTAAGTGACATTGTGAGGCTATATCTTTTATTTAAAAAAAAAAAAAAAAAAAAATAGATAATAATAATAAGGTATATATTTAAAAAAAAAAAAAAAAAAAAGAAGGAAAAATGTGTTTTTTGTTTACTGTTTGTTTAGATGACATTTTGGTTTTTATGCTTAGGGCACATAAACGTTTAAAACTATATGCTGGTTATCTTGTGGCTCAGGAGTTTTTATTGGGTCTGCTGATTTTTTTCCGCAGACCGCACACCTGTTAATCTCACGTCCACGCAGTATGGACAAGTCACCGCCTTTAAGTGGCCAGCCCTCACGCACAAGGTATGTGCCGTTGAGGGGAGGGGGTTAAAAATCCGTCACAATGACTTGTTTTTTTATACGCTCTTTGATGCATGATGCGTTTCCCCTCCCATTTTCTTTTCAGCCCTTCCAGTAGAGACCTTGCCAGACCACAGCATCAGTCATCGTCAAGATCAAGACGTGAATCACCATCGGATATACACCACCAGAGGAGACGCTCTAATTCCTCCTCAAGACACCGCTCCCACCGCCATGACAGCCGCTCTAGTCACAGAGCCTGCTGGGGATGTGGGACACGAGTCCCGGAGGGCAAGTCTTTGTGCGACCAGTGCTATGCCCAAGCGGTTGGGGAAAAGGAGACAGAAAGCCAGAGCTTGGAGTCTCTAGTAAGGCGCGTGGTGCATCAGTCTCTCAAAGAGGTAGAAACACCTCATACTCGGAGCCAGTCCACTCGTTCCGGCTCCCCGGCCGTGGATACACACGAGATGGCAGGCCCTTCACAGCCATACGCCTCTTCGCCTGACTCTTCAGAGGATGAAATTGATGGTGAAGAAGAGAGTGTTGGTTTCGACTTCTCCCTGGTTTCGCCTTTAATCAAAGCGATCAAAGAAGCCCTTAACTGGGAGGAACCATCTGCCCCACCAACGAAGCAGAAAAAGTTCTTTAAGCAATTGGGGAAAGAACGAGCGAGTTTCCCGCTCCTTACTGAACTAAAGGACATCATTGACGAAGAATGGAGTAAGGTAGACAGAAAGTCTTCTATGTCAAACAAGACAGCCAGGTTGTATCCTTTTAAAGCAGACGAGGTCAAACACCTGGAGAATGCTCCTTCTGTGGATGCGGCTTTAATGCGCTTAGCCAAGCATGTCACCCTCCCTTTAGAGGACGCTGTGTCCTTCAAGGATGGTCTCGAAAGGAAGATAGACCAGGATGTCAAGAGGATCTATGGGCTGGCGGGTTTAGCCTGCAAGCCTGCCCTTGCATTGGCAACCATGTCTAAGGCCATGGAAGCCTGGACGGAGAATGTGGATTCCTTTCTGAGAGGAGTGTCTGAAGAGCTGGCCAGAAGCTCGGCTGCGGCAGAACTAAAATTGGCAGCGGTCTTCCTGGGGGAGGCATCCATTGATCTGATTCGCCTGTTGGCACGTATTATGTTATCATCGGTTACTGCCAGGCGGGCCTTGTGGCTGCGTCCTTGGCTTGCGGATCCAGTTTCCAAGCAGTCTTGGTGCAGGATTCCCTTTGAAGGGTCTTCTCTGTTTGGAAACAAACTAGATGATGCCATTTCCCGTGCCACAGGTGGTAAGTCGGGTTTCCTTCCTCAGGACAGGCGCCTGTCGGGAAAGAAGAAGTTTCAATATAGAAGACGCAGCCAGGAGCGCTCAAGAGAAGCACGCTCTTACAAGCCGGGTCGTGACTTTAGAAGAAACTGGGGCAGAGGCCAATCTTCCTTCCGCAAGTCCAGCAAGAGCCAGACATCTGATGGTCGGGGTCCGGCGAAGTCCTTTTGAGATCGCGCCCGCCCAGGCGGGTCGGGTAGGGGCACGTCTGCTCCTTTTCCGGCACGTCTGGGTGGCCTCGATCTCAGATCACTGGGTCATCAAGACAGTGTCATCAGGCCACAGATGGGCCTTTTCCAGTATACCTCCCCCCAGGTTCATATCCACTCTACTCCCTTCATCAGAAGAAAAGAAGCAGGTACTGATGTCTTATGTGGACATACTGAAAGTTCAAGGGGCAGCAGTGCATGTTCCAAGAGACGAATGGTTTCAAGGGGTATACTCCCCACTATTCTTAGTTCAAAAGAAAAATGGCGCCTGGCGCCCAGTCATCGACCTGACCTACCTCAACGGGTTCATAAAGCACGGGAAGTTCAAAATGGAGACGTTGTCAACCATTCAACAAGCCGTCCAACCCGGGGATTGGATGATCTCTATCGATCTAAAGGACGCCTATTTTCACGTCCCAATAGAGAAAGAATTTTACAAATTTCTCAGGTTCCAAGTCGGGGAAGAACATCTGCAATTCATCTGCCTTCCCTTTGGGCTGACAACATCCCCCCGAGTCTTCTCAAAGGTGCTGTTGGCGGTAGTGGCCCTGGTCAGACTAAAAGGCATACGTCTCTACCACTACTTAGACGACCTCTTAGTGTTGTCCCAAGACAAAGAACAGTTACTGTTCCACAGGGACCAAGTGATTTCCATCTTGTCCAGCTTCGGATGGCTCCTGAATTTGGAGAAAAGCCATCTGGTTCCATCTCGGCAGCTGATATATCTGGGAGCCCAGTTCGATACAGTGAGAAATACCATCTCTCTCCCATTAGAGAAAATTCCAATAATTCAGGGGAGGATCTCGCGGGCTCTATACGCCTCACATCTGAAGGCTGCTCAGTGCCTAGAAATCATAGGGATAATGGTCTCTACGACTCAGATGGTCAAGTGGGCACTATGGAGGTTACGGCCGTTCCAATCGGGGTTCCTCCGTCAATGGAAGTCAGGCGACAAGAATCAGTTGATCAGGATATCCACGGCTATGAGGAACAGCCTCTTCTGGTGGCTTCTTCGCAAAAACCTATTGAATTGCCACTCTATCGCTCCCATCTCCTGGGTCACAGTTACGACCGATGCCAGCGGTGCCGGTTGGGGGGCCCTATGCGGGTCAGCCCTTGCCCAGGGCAAATGGGCCACTCGGCTAGTCATCCCTGGGTCGAACGTGCTAGAGCTTCGAGCAGCCTGGTGTGCTCTCCAGTCTTTTTCTCACCTCCTGAAGGGGAAGTCAGTGTTACTGAGAATGGACAATACCACGGCGGTATCCTATGTCAAGAGACAAGGAGGCACACGGAGCACCACTCTCCTTCAGGAAGTCGAACCCATCCTTTCCTGGGCTCAGAAGAACCTGGCAGGCATTTCGGCAGTATTTGTTCCCGGGGTCCAGAATTCCCAGGCAGACTTTCTTTCCCGCAACCAACTAGACAACAACGAGTGGTCACTGCATGTGAAGACATTCGAGTGGATTCTGTCCATGGGGTTTACTCCAGAAGTGGATCTCTTCGCATCTCCCTGCAACTTCAAGGTAGTGAAATTCTACACTCGGGGGCGGTGCAGCCAGGCGTTCGGGATAGATGCCCTGACGGATTATTGGAGCTTCAAGAAGGCATATGCTTTTCCTCCACTCCCGGTGCTACTCAGATTCCTGCGCAGACTTCAGTCAGAGGAGGTGGAAGTAGCGACAATAGCTCCCTTTTGGCCAAACAGACCTTGGTTTCCACTTCTGATCCAACTCAGTTTTCGAGAGCCGGTGCCTCTTCCTCTCAGACCAGACCTTCTTTCCCAAGGGACAGTCCTTCATCCTTGTCCGGCACAGTTGAAACTGATGGTCTGGTTCTTGAGAGGGAAAGGCTGGAATCATTCGGGTGCTCCTCCAGGGTGATCTCTACTCTGATGAGTTCAAGAAGGACAAGCACAAATAAAGTCTACGGTAGGATATGGGCAAAATTTGTAGATTTCTCTTCCTCCTCGGGCAGATCCTTTAGAAAACCGGAAATTCAAGACGTTCTTGCCTTCCTACAAACTGGCCTAGACTTACAGCTATCCATCAGCTCTCTCAGAGTCCAGATTTCGGCTTTGTCAGCCTTTTCAGGAACATCTTGGGCAGTTCATCCTTTAATTCGACAATTTTTTCGTGGAGTGGCAAGACTCAAACCTCAGAGGAGACCACGGTTCCCTAAATGGGATTTGCCACTTGTACTGGATTACTTATCTGGACTCAGTACCACGAGGTCTTCCCCACTCTCTCTGAAGGACTTTTCGGCAAAAGTAGCGTTCATGATAGCCATTACCTCAGCTAAGAGGGTTTCAGAGATTGGATCTTTGGGTCATAAAGAACCCTTTTTGACGTTCTTTCCGGACCGAGTTGTGCTCATCCCGATGTTGGGTTCGAACCCGAAGGTAACATCAGTGTTCCACGATAATCAAGAAATCGTGTTACCCACATTCCGGTCTCCGGATTCTTCTGAGATGCACCCATTAGACGGGATTTCCTATTGCAGTAAAACCTTGCTTTGAGAGTAACAAGCTTTGTTTTGCAAGACAAGCTACATTTTTTACTTTTTCATGTCCATTTTATTTTTTTTTTTTTTTAAAAGTAATTTTGACTTGATAAACAAGCGATGTCTAAACAGATTAAAAAAAAAAAAAAGCGATGTCTAAACAGATAAAAAAATAAATAAAATGAAAGTATGGAAACAGACGTAACTAGCATTACAGTCATCTACTCTCAATGGATGATGATACTTGGATGTATTAATTTTTTTTATTCTTATTTGTATGATTTAATAAATATTACTGTTTTAACAGATTTTTGATTCATGGTTCTGTTCAACAAGCACCTAGAAAGTCCTGCATCTCCTTTCTTCTGTTTTTCAATATGAAAGCGTGATGTTTATGTCCAATAAGGCTCTTTTATTTATTTGGGGGGGGGGGGGGGGTGTGTATGGTAACCAAATCTGGCAGTGGTACAGCCGGTAAAGTGTCTGTTGTGAAAGCATGAAGTTATGCATTTGAGACCAGGGTGCAGTATGCTTAGTGAGAAGTAGACATATTGCCCAAAGCACCTAATCAAGGTGTTTTTTTTTTTTTTGTAAACTTCGAGGCTGAATGAGATTTTTATTCTACAACCTGACATCACCAAAGGGACGCACAGAATGTTCAATCTTAGGCTTGGAACAACAGCAGAGTGCAATACCCCTGCGCAGAGCACCTTGGTGTTATGCAGCGCTTCCACTTCCCCTTAAACAGCATCCTATTATAGGCCCCTCGTTGCGAATTTGTGCTAAGATATGTCGGGATCCCAGGTATTCCTCAAATCAATCACCTCTGTATCCTATATTGGGAAACCCTAGCTTTCAACCGGGTATGGAAAAGGGAGCATTTAAAAAATTGGAGGAGAAGGGATACTTTCAGGTATCGCATTTTGTTTACCGGGGGGACTGGCCAACAATGGTAGATTTGATGCAGACAGAAGGGCACTATGAGTTGAGTTTCTGGCAAGCGCTACAAGTACGTAATTTTTTGAGAACGCTGGGGCAACCAATAACCAATTATATTGTGATGAGAAAGAACCCCTCCACCGGGTGATTTCTAAAATGTATATGCTTTTGAATACCCCGAAGGAGGGGTTTGTGATACCATCTATTAGTAAATGGGAAAGAGACTTGAATAAGATTTTCACTCCAACCCAGCGCCAAAATATTATTTATTGGGCACTGAACTCGTCAATTAGTACGAGAATACAGGAATTAAATTACAAATTATTAACCCGATGGTATTACACCCCAACGAAGCTGAATAAATTTGCGAGGGAAATCTCAGACAGGTGTTGGCAGTGTAGAAGAGAAGAAGGAACCTTGTTACACATTTTTTAGGCTTGTCCGAAGATTAGGGCATACTGGTTGGAAGTTCAGGAACTTTCCCAAAAACGTACAGATATCTCGGTGCCGGATGACCCTGCCTTTTTTTTTGCTCCACTGCTCAAAGATCCCAGTGAAGGTATATAAAAGGTCCGTGCTCTGTCATTTGGTAAATGCTGCTAAGGCCTGTATTACTCTGTACTGGAGGAATACCAGACCGCCATCCATAGCAAGATGGTTAAATAAGGTTAGAGAGATTGGAGCCATGGAAGACTTGGTCTACTCGGCACAAAATAGGAAAGAACAGTATGATCAAACATGGTCAATATGGGACCGATTCATACAGACAGAGGAAGGGAAGAAAAAGATGGAAGAGAGAAGGGAGGAGTGAGGATGCGGGGTAAGGAAGAGTAAATAAAAAGGTAGAACAACCACATGTCGCTGTGGGGTAGAGGGGCTTTATTGGGGCTTTTTTTTTTGGGGGGGTTTGGCTAGAGGGCTTAGGGGTTATACGGGGGAATAAAAAAAAAAAAGGGAAGATTAGAGATTAAGATAATTAACGAGTAAAATGGTACTTGGATGCCTAATGAGGTAACACAAAGGGGTAAAGATGATGTATGTTGGTGTAAAGATTGAAGCTTATTAAGCCAATATAGGATGTAAAGAAGTACAAAAAAGAAAATACGTGTGATTGCTGAAATGTGGTTTGATTATGTAATGTCTATCACCCTTTATAAAAATAAACACTAGATGTGGTGTGAATTTGCTGCGGATTCCGCACTGCATCAAAATCGCAACCCGTTCTTGCGAACCAATTGCAGAGTGTATGTTACGTTAACGCAGTGCTATTTTCCTGAATCAGGTGACATGCCATCCGATTCTGGTGCAGGCAAAAAAGGGTCCTGCACGAGTTTGGTGTGATTTGAGCCATACAAATCCATGGCTCAAATTGCACCTCAGAGACACCTAATGTAATACGCACAGGAATGTGCTGCGATTCCTGTGTCAACCCGGGCTCAGAGACTGCAGACCTAATAGAGGAAATGAGGGTCAGAGAGTGTGGACATGTTACATTTTTGGGTTGGGATATGCTGCAGAAGACAATACAAAGCTGGAAACATGTTAGTAGAGATCAATGCAATTACCTAATTAATGTTCCCACTACAGACTGCTGAGGTCTGAGGGCCGCACATCATATATGTACTAAAGAGGCCCACAGGTTTGGCACCAGGGCTCTGTATATACAGACACAAAGTTTGTAGGGAATTATGGATACTTCATTTTTTTTTTCAAATGTAAATTTGTTTAATGACCTACTGTAAAAAAAATTATTACATTTTTTTTTTTTACAGGTCATTGTCATAGAACCATCATTTGACTGCTATGAACCAATGACGAAAATGGCCGGTGGACAATGTGTGTATATTCCCTTAAGACCTGTAAGTAGCTTAGTTTGTCTAATAGCAGGATAGTTGGCTATCTGAGACATGCTATGTAAAAGGCTTTAGACAGCCACCACATTCCTGCATGCTGCTTTATTCTATTGACTTATATTGTGTCTTTGCCAAGTATATATTGACCTCACAGGCAGAATAAAGCATGTACAGTATAATAACGTGTGTGCTGTGTCTAGCAAGGGGAGCCCCTCTACAAGTTGGTCAGATTAATTTAACTCTTAAGGTGTAAATGATAAAGATTTCCATTCTCTTACAACTCCTTTTTTTTTTTTTTTCTTACTGATCCACAGAAGCCTACAGATGCAGGACAGCTACATAGTAGTGGGGACTGGAGGCTTGACCCTGCAGAGCTCGAAGCGAAGATCACCAAACGCACCAAGGTTCTTGTGTTGAACACTCCGAATAACCCGCTGGGAAAAGTGAGTATAGAAATGTTTTTTTCATGAAGCTGATCTTCAGGCAGATGAATACAGTTGTGTACTCCCTTTTAAAATAAAATTTCATACAGCTACCATAAGTATCTGAATCTGTCTTGATATTAGCCTCCTGTTCTCCCCCTGCACAGCATCACGTTGGGTATACACGTATATTATTTTATTCAGCCATCAGAATAAAGGAATCTTCCAACTGTGCTACTGTATTCTGACAGCAGCACTCCTCCGCTGCCACAATACATTGATTTCATCAGCCGTTGCAGCCAATTGGGTGCAGTGCTCATCAAAGTTTTCCAGCAGTCCAATTTGACAGAAGTTAAAGTAATTGTAACAACTTGTGGTGTTTGTTATTTTAAACCAAAAAAAATATATACTTACCTGCTCTGTGTAATGGTTTTGCACAGAGCAGCCCTGATCCTCCTCGGCTCTTCTGGCCCCTTCCCTCCTGTTGAGTGCCCCCTGCAGCAAGCAGCTTGCTATGGGGGTCAGCCGAGCTCCAGCTCCATGTGTCCCTTCAGACAGAGCCACGACCCTGCCCCTCCTGACTGCGACATTGCAGGGGACAGATCGGACACTTTTTTTCTAACAGTTTCTAACTGTGGGGGCAGTGTACTGACTGGAGAAGGAGAGAGAGCGCTGTTCCTAATGACTTGGAACAGACGATCACTCTCTACTCCCCTGACAGAATGGGGATCTGTTTGTTTACATTGACAGATCCCCGTTCTGCCTCTCTGGAGCGATCGCGGGTGGCCGGCGGACATCGCGGCCACCAGCCTTGCGCATCAGCTCCCCTGCCATGCAGCATGCCTGCTATAGCCTGAATTTGTTTGACAGCAGCGGGAGCCAATGGCGCCACGCTGCCATCTCAGCCAATCAGGAGGTTGAGTCTCAGGCAGCCAAAAACACTCCTTCAAAATCGCTGGATTGAGATAGGGCTCAGGTAAGTATTAGGGGGGCTGCTGCACACAGAAAGGTTGGGGGGCCGGGATCTGGGGGCCCCCTTATAAAAGGGGGCTCCCAGATTCCGATAAGCCCCCGCCCGCAGACCCCGACAACCAATTGTCGGGAAGAGGCCCTTGTCCATTAAGCCTTAAAAAAAAAAAATAAAAAAAACTTCTGACCCTACAACCACTTTAATCTACTGATTGACTTCTGTTGGTCCAACCTCAAACAACAACGGGATTTTGCCTCATTTTTTGTATCTGTTGGACAAGGGCCACGCACACAGATCAGAACTTTGGCTGGTTCAGCAGCAGAATAAAGTCCATGTGTATCTATCTTAAGATTGGACGAGGATGCCAATAAAGCTCTCTTGTATTTACATGTGCTGCATGAAGCAGTCAGCAGAGTTAAAGTGTTACTAATCCCACAACAGTAAAATCAGTCTGTATATGTAGTAAAGCATGCTTGTTATACTCACTGTGGAATCTAAGGGGTTTAATCCTGCACATTGTGTAAAAAGGCTATGATTTTGATCCTGTCTTCTCTGATCCTCCCCTGCTTCCACAGCCCCTATACATCTCCTGATAGAAAATAACCTTGGGGGCACATGCTCAATTTGGTGTGTATTGCTAGTTTTTTCTTTTTTTCTTTCTTTCTGAGGGTGGGATGGGATCAGCACAGGGCCAATCAGCACTGTCCAGAGGGTCAGGGGTCCTGCAGTCTCATAGGACAATCAAAGTAGAATGAAAACCAGACACTGATAGAAGTCCCAAGACTGCTATATACTGCTGATGAGAAAATGTATTTAGCAGTTTATATTTACTAAAATATTTTGCATTTCCATGTTCTGTGTACCTTGGGAGACCAGATATAATGAATGCAAGGTCCTGGGTTTAGTAACACATTAATGATCTACGTAATTCATTATATCTTCCATTGTCCGTTTATGAGATTCCAATTACTGTATGCAGTTTGTATGTTCAATGTGTGTAGGTGTTCAGTAAGGAGGAACTGGAGGAAATTGCCAACATCTGTGTGAAATATGATATACTGTGCTTCTCTGATGAAGTTTATGAATGGCTGGTCTATGATGGAAAACAGCATATTAGAATTGGTAAGTATCAGGTGCAACTATTGTTATAGTCTATGTTCTTCTATTTAAATAAAAATAAATATTGTTGGGTACAAGATACATTTTTCAGAAAATGGTGCCCGATCTTCTACAGTCACAAAACATTTCTTTACTTTTTTTTACTTTGTGTTCTTCCTCTTATCTATACAGCTAGCCTGCCAGGAATGTGGGAACGTACCATCACCATTGGAAGTGCAGGGAAGACTTTCAGTGCCACAGGATGGAAGGTAACCCATTAGGTTTGAAAGGGAACCATTCACAAATGGGCATTCAGATTATCACAAACCTACATTCTTGAATCATTGCAGCCTTGCTGCTCAGGGATTTATTCATTTTTGATTATTTATTTACTTGTATTCTCTCTCTGTCAAATCAGAAGTGTTACGTTGCAAGGCTGTCCTATCTCCTGCTTGCTCCTGCAATAACAGCCAATCATAAAGCTGAAATATAAAGGTGCTTTCAGAACTACAATACCTGAAATGATACCTTTTTAAAGAGGTTGTATACCTCCCTGTATACCTCCCTGTATACTTTGTACCTATAGGTAAGCCTATAATAAGACTTACTGTATACTGCGCCGATGATGTCATCGGCTCGTATCGTTTCTTGAGGAGCGTGTGCTGTGACATCGCAAGGGGGGGTGGGGTCACCATGTGACATGTGACCCTGTCCCCCATGCGGCTCCCACGTGCGGGGGAGTCCGGCGAGAAGACCCCCAAGACGGAAGAAGACCCCCGGAGCAGTGATGTCATGTGACAACATGGGGACAAGGTGCTTGGCCGCACGGCCCCCCTTTCCCCAGCACATCATGTGACTTTGGCCAGTCACACAGCTGAAGTCAGTGCCCCCGGAATGAATACGGATGAAGATGGATGCGGCCTGCAGCGGGGACGACGCAGGCTTCGTTTGCAGGTATGTGCGACATAACGTGCTAATAGGTGATGCATACTAGTACATTATGTCTTTAAATTTGCAGGGAAGAAAACAAAATACTGAGTCTACTTCCTCTTTAACCACTTACAGACCAGATGATTTTCCCCCTTAATGACCAGGCCATTTTTTGCGATGCGGCACTCCGTCGCTATAACTGACAACTGCGTAGTCACGCGACTCTGTACCCAAACAAAATTGATGTCCTTTTTTTTTTTTTTTCACAAATAGAGCTTTCTTTTGGTGGTATTTGATCACCTCTTTGTTTTTTTTATGTTTTATAAATAATTTATTTATATATAAACAAAGAGCGAAAACATTTTTTAAAACTATTTTTTACTTTTTGCTATAATAAATATCCCCAAAAAAATTTAGGCTGTTCAGTTTAGGCCAATATGTAGTCTTCTATTCCGGTAAAAAAAATCACAATGAGCGTATATTGATTGATTTTCGCAAAAGTTATAGCGTCTACAAAATAGGGTATATATTTATGGCATTCATCAGCGATTTTTAGCGGGACTTTTTTTTTTTTTTTTTTTTTTTTTTTTTTTTTTGGACCACTGACCTTTATACAGTGATCAGTGCTATAAAAAAGGCACTGATTACTGTATAAATGACACTAGGGGTGATCAAGGTGTTAAATGTGTTCCCTTGGCAGTGTGTCTCTAACTGTGGGGGCAGTGTACTGACTGGAGGAGAGAGAGCGCTGTTCCTAATGACTAGGAACAGACGATAACTCTCTACTCCCCTGACAGAACAGGAATCTGTTTGTTTACATTGACAGATCCCCGTTCTGCTTCTCTGTGGAGCGATCACGGGTGGCCGGCGGACATCGCGGCCACCAGCCTTGCGCATCAGTTCCCCTGCCGTGCAGCACGCCTGCTATAGCTGTTAAAGGGACTGACGTACAGCTACGGCAGTTTGCGGGAACGAGCCGACCTACCACAGTATGATGACTGCGGCTGGTCGGCAAGTGGTAAGGGACCGCTGATTGTCGAAGGTTCTTTTATGCCCAGATCAGTACGCAGGCAGCCAAGTACACAACAGTCACTCTTTCTGGCTCAGTAAACAGTCTAGGGGTGTCTTTTTGATGCTTTATTGATAAATTAACTTGGATTGGGCGCAGGGAGCTATGGGATACTCCAGCAACACTGTACAGTAATAAGAGGACACTCTAATCTATGTCAAAGCTTCTTAGTACAGTCCCTCTTGAGCAGCACTGAGACACCATAACCATAGGTGTGCACAGCCTATTGCATTGGGATATGCACCCCAAAGCTCAAACACACGTGAGCACTGGACAGTGAATGAATGAGAAGTGCTCTGTGCTGAGCAACTTCCTGTTCATTCACACAACAGTTTACTATGCTTCAGTTATAAATCAAGAGAGTTGTTGGTTGGTACTGATCATTCACTGTGTTCATTCAGGAAGGAAGGGGCCCGGACCAGCTAGTGGGAGAGGAGAAGAGGGGAAGCTGGCAGATCTGTGGGGGGAGGGGGGACCAGGGGAGCACACATGGGGCCAGGCAGCAGAAACAAGAGGGACATAAGGGGCGGAGGGGGCAGCATTTACTGTTACCAATCCCCTATATTTTTCTCCTGTGGCAGCTGAATGCCGGTGGGAGGGAGAGGAGCAGAAGCCTACTTTCAGTTGTTTACAGGAGGAAAATAGAGATCGATCCACTGAATTAGGGTTTGCCTAGGCACACCCTCTGCGCACGCCTATGACCATAACAAATGTCCCAATCTAAGCAAGCACTGGCACTGTTGCACAAGGGATAGTAGCACCAAACCCTCGCTAGGATCCCACGCTCAGGTCTGTACTTGCAATGTCCCTGGATACTTGGATGGCTCACTCCAATGTCAGTCAGACTATTCTCCTGTATCCTCAGAGAAATCTGATAGTTCCAGAAATTCTCAGCAAAGCAGGCATGACAGCTCTAGCCTAGCTGGGACCTCAATGAGCACATGTAGAACGTCAGCTGGGCTGCACAGAAGGGCTGTAGCCCTTCAGGCTGGTAACTTCTCTTGTACAAGAACCAGGCAGCTGCAGACCCCAGACTATTTGTGCACTCCCCCGCAACCTTCTGGGCCCTGCCACCTTTTCTTTTCTACCCCTTCAGGAATTGGCTAGGATCACCTAAATATTCAGGTTGCTGATTTGCCCGTTATATTCCAGAATCCTCCAGAAGGCAGGGGGATACAATCAAACCTGCAACCATGAACTGCCCAAAGCAATCACAAGCTGCTCCACTGATTACAGAGGAGCCTAAGGCCTCATGCCCATGCTTTTAGGAGTTTCTCACAGCTTAAAAACGCCTCTCCATGTTAGCCTATGGCCTCATGCCCTCCAAGGCGTTTGGGAGCTGTAAGTGGCATAGGCATTTTTAAGCGCCAAAAAAAACAGGACCAGCGCGTTCTGAGGCTACAGTGCTAGAGCTGTAAAAACGCCAGACGCTGGTAAAAGGTGTTAAATGTGATTTAACGAGGCTTAACGCTGTATACACAGCGTTAAGCCTCATCTGGCGTTTGTCTCTATTCAAAATCAATGGTTCCCTATGGGAGCCCATTGATTTGAATAGAAGTCGCACCAGAAGTTGGATCAAGATGATCCGACTTGCAGTGCGACTCTTTTGTTCTGAGTTTCTTGAAGGGGAACCCCGCCAAATTTTGACGTGGGGTTCCGTCCAAGATCCATACCAGACCCTTATCCGAGCACACAGCCGGCAGGTCAGGAAAGGGAGGGGCCATACCAGGCCACATGCCCTCAACATGGGGGGGGGGGGGGTGGGTGCTTTGGGGCAGCGGGGGCCTTGCACCCCCACCTCAAAGCACCTTGTCCCCATGTTGATGAGGACAAGGGCCTCTTCCCGACAACCCTTGCCCGGTAGTTGTCGGAGTCTGCGAGTGGGGAGTTATCGGAATCTGGAAGCCCCCTTTTAAAAAGGGGGCCCCCATATCCCGGCCCCCACCCTAGATGAATGAGTATGGGGTATATTGTATGCACCTAAAGAACAGGATAAGTATTGAGGGTAATATCTGCACTATTATAACAACTTAAAAAATAAAGTTATTCAAATTCTTACAAATTTCTTTTCATTAACTGACATTCTTCAAGAAGATTTCTTCTTCTTCTTCTTCTGTGCACTCCCGAGTCCCGCTGCTGCGTCCATTGACACAGACAGCAGGACTAAGCCCTGGCTCCCGTGTCACTGAATTTGACAATGGCTCCTGCTGCTATCAGTCTATCCAATGAGGAATGGAGACAGCTGCTGGAGCCACTGTGCTCATGCACATCGCTGGAACAGATGGGCTCAGGTAAGTAAAAGGGGGGAGGGGGCTCTGGGGGCAGCTGCAGCACAGGTTTTTCACCTTAATACATAGAGGTGAAAAACCTGGAGACTTTAAAACTACTTTAATAATACCATTTTACACTGGCCGGAATGATAAAAAAACACCTTCTAACAATTAATCCTATATAATATATATATATATATATATATATATATATATATATATATATATATATATATATTATACTTTTTTTTTTTTTTCCAGAAACCTTAATAATATGGTCTCAGTGTGAACTGTTTGTTTGTTTGTTTTTATTTTTTTCTAAATAAACTTTATTATCAATTCTAAGGCAGCAAAGATCCTCCTCCTATATTTTTGTCTTTATTGATGAAGGGTAGATATTGGCTAATTATGGGTCATTTAGTCTGTTTCCAGGGTGTTGGGATGTATGTTTTTCCTATGTTCACTAGGTAGATTATGAGGGAGTGGGTTAAGGTGCAAAAAAGCCACTGAGTTGTGTCCCAGATCAATATAATATACCTGTTAAAATATTAAATGTTTTGTTACAGGTTGGCTGGGCTTTTGGGTCTGATCATCTTCTTAAACATCTCAGAACAGTCCATCAGAATTCTGTGTATCACTGTGCAACTGGAGCCCAGGTAAGGCAGCATGCTAGAGGCCCATTGTCTTGGTATGGATCCCAAGCAGACATATAGTATGATCTCGCATGGAGAAGAGGCTTAAAGTGTAACTAAAGGCATATGTCCACAGGGGATGTGAAGCCAAATATGGGAAGGTCTGGGACGCCTGGCTAAATGAAGCTGACACATGTGATGAAATATCAGAGTGAAACGGTGGTCATCCTAACCTAGAGACAGCTAATACCCCCTTTCTATGGAATAGGCTAAGCGAAAAACAGGGGGGGCGAGGAAGAGAAATGTATGTGTGCTCTCATGCTTGGTATTGACAGCCTTCCTTTGATAATATGGTTGGACTCTCGTTACGATGTCTTATAAAGTTATACACTCATGCTCTGTTGTACCCTACCTATATGTACCCAATCATATAAGTATTGTATATATACCCCAATGTCTGAAGAGCTGCTGACATTTATTTGTACTATTTTCAATAAAGCTATTTTTGGTTTACTGTAAAAAAAAAAAGTGTAACTAAAGGCAAAACTTAAAAAAAATGTTTTGAATAGTGTGGAGAGGGATTTGAACCCCTGTCAGGTTTTTATGGCTGCCTGTGTCCCTCTTAGGAAGATTCACCCTCCTCTATTTGTCCTTTTTTTTTTTTTACCAGTATCCTCCCAAGTTTTTTTTTGGGTTGTCCCCCAGAACAGTAATAGAGGGGAAATCTTCCAATGGGGATACCAGTTCTGGTGACACACCAGGATTCCCTCACTTTGGAGGGATTTTCTCTCACTTCCTGTTCTGGCTATGGCACAGGAAGTGAAGGGAAATCTCCCCTATCGGACTCTGATGCTAAAAAAAAAAAAAAAAAAAAAAAAAAAAAAAATTACAGGGTTGTAACCCCACCTTTCTCTATCCAAAATGGAGGAAAAAAGCGTTTTGGCTTTGGTTGCTCATTAACTGTTTGAAGTTTTAAAAATGGAAAATTTTACCCATCAGCTTAACTCTTTCTCTCTTTTTTTTTTTTTTTTTTTTTTTAATGGCTGTGGAGACATAAGATACTTATTGATGGTGGGGGCATTGCCCCATAGTTGCTAGTTTTGGATTGGAGAAAAAAAAGGCTAAATTGAAATTATAATTTAAACTTGACTCCTTCAACCACTCTTCTGAGATACCCTGTATATGGATTCTATAAGCAGCTTGCTCTTACTCTTGCATGTACAGTACTTTTAGTTGCCTGATGGACAATAGTAGTCAAATTCTAGTAAAAGATTGAAAAAACAATGGAGCATCGAGCTGTTGCTGGAAATATTCTCCTTGACCAATCAAGATCCATTGTTTGCCTTTCCAGGAGGCCGTAGCTCAGGGATTTCAGAAAGAACTGGAAAGGTTGGGACAACCGGACTCTTACTTTATACAATTGCGGAATGAGCTGCAGAAGAAGCGAGACCGACTATACCGCTGCCTTACAGAGGTGGGGATGAAACCTGTCATATCCCAAGGTTCTTACTTCATGATTGCTGACATCTCCCGCTTCAGTAAGTCTGCCTGTACACTATATTTAATAATATTTTAGTGTATCCAGTGTTGTGCTGCTAGAATTTAATTGAAGAAAACGATATGTATATTTTATCTCAATTAGCAGCAATGTTATCCTATTGTGTGCACTCCTTTTAGTTGGCCATTGGGCTGCCTGTTGAGTCTCTTGGATAGACAGCCCAAGGAACTTGCCTGGCAGTCTGATGAGACTGCTGCTAGTTACATAGTAGGTGAGGTCGAAAAAAGATACAAGTCTCAAGTCCAACCTATGTGTGTGATTATATGTCAGTATTACATTGTATATCCCTGTATGTTGCGGTCGTTCAGGTGCTTATATAATAGTTTCTTGAAACTATTAATGCTCCCCGCTGAGACCACTGCCTGTGGAAGGGAATTCCACATTCTTGCAGCTCTTACAGTAAAGAACCCTCTACGTAGTTTAAGGTTAAACCTCTTTTCTTTTAATTTTAATGAGTGGCCACATGTCTTGTTAAACTCCCTTCCGCAAATTTTTTTTATCCCTATTGTGGGGTCACCAGTACGGTATTTGTAAGGCAATGGCTTAGTGTTGTCAGAATGAAGTTTTTAGTACTAAAATCCATATGCCAAGAACGATTTGTGCTTGATTGCAATTGCCATAATGTACTGGGGACCATGATAAATGGCCCTATACACATCAGGTGCAGAGTTTTGCAGTTGTGAGCCTCAAAGGGCAGCAGATGAGGGGTTCACTCTGGTTGTTTTGATTGCAGCACAATACAGATAATTATGGGTTTCAGACATGTTCGTGCAGCCTCTATTTTCAAAAAACAGAATTAAACCTGGAAAAAAAAAATGAAAAATGGCCCCCGAAGCTTTGTCATAATGTACTAGTGTGCATAGCACATTGTGGCAGACTTGCCTGCCAAGCGCTCCCCAGTTCTGCAGAATCAGCGTTCTTGCATGTCACCGGTGCTTCAATCTTCTCCCGGTCCTCCTTCCGGGTTTGGGCTCACTTGACTGGCTGAGTCGCGTTGATGTCACTCCTGCTCGTGCACACAGGAGTCCCATCATCATGGCAGAGAGCGGTGCCGTAAATTTACACTGAGCTGAGTGTACAGTTTAATTTCTTGTTAAAACACATCAAAACCTGAACACAATTTTATATGTTGCAGTTCACTATTTTTTTCTTTATTCATGTTTTTCTTAGTTTATTTTAAGCTGTTGATGCTGCCGGTAACACACTTCCCGTCCTATGGAGAATATGTTCATTTTACTGTATTAATGGACGAGTAGCATTGATACCCTAGGACAGGAAGTGTGTTAGAGCTACAGAACAACGCCCCTCTCCTTTTCTGCATAACATGGGGAGAGTTGTTCTGTAGTTCAGAGAAAACTGAACTATTCTAACTGATAACAGTTCAGCAGAACCAGAGAGCACAGGAAGTTTTCAACCTGGCAGGATTAACTTTTTTTTTTCCCTCTCATTGAACATGTACACTGATCAGTCATAACTTTAAGCCCACCCACCTAATATTGAGTAGGTCCCCCTTTTTCTGCCAAAACAGCCCTGACTCATTGATGCATGGATGCCACTAGACCTCTGAAGGTATGTTGTGGTATCTGGCTCCAAGCCTTCAGTAGCAGATCTTTTAGGTCCTGTTTAGGTCTTGCAAGGTTGGGCCTCCATGGATCAGATTTGTTTTTTCAGCACATCCCACAGGTGCTCCATTGAATTGAGATCTGGAGAATTTGGTGGCCAAGTCAATACCTCAAACTCATTGTTTTGTTCCTTGGACTATTCTTGAACCATTTTTGCAGTGTATTGGGGTGCATTATCTTGCGGAAAGAGGCCGCTGTCATCCAGGAATACTATTTCCATGAAGGGGTGCACTTGGTTAACAACAATGTTTAGGTAGGTCGTACATGCCAAGTAACATCCACATGGATGCCGGGACCCAAAGTTTCCCAGCAGAACATTGCCCAAAGCATCATGGTGCCTCCACTGGTCTGCCTTCTTCCCATACTGCATCTTGGTGCCGGGTAAGTGATGCACATAAACACCACCATCCATATGATGTCAAAGAAAACGTGACTCGTCAGACCAGGCCACCTTCTTCCATTGCTCTGTGGTCAAGTTCTGATGCTCATGTGCCCATTGTAAGTGCTTTTGGCTGTGGACACAAATCTCCAATGGGCACCCTGACTGGTCTGCAGCTAAACAGCCGCAATAAACTTTTTTATTTAAATTTATTTATTTATTTTTTTGCTTTCAACATATCAACTTCAGGGACATGTTTACTTGCTGCCTAATATATCCTACCGACCTTCAGATTCCATTGTAACAAGATAATCAATGTATTCACTTAATCTGTCAGTGGTCATAAAGGTATGGCTGATCAATGTACAATGTTGTATAACAAAACCCTTCCAATGGTGCATTTAACAGACCAAAAGGGAGAAAATAACAAAATGTCATTTGTATGGTGTACATGGGATGGATGAGGACTATAGCACTTTTCTTTTTTTTTTTCTTTTTATTTATACAGATTACTACGAAATAAAACCCTGGAGGGGGTTATTTTAAATGTCATTAATGATGATGATCATTTTGAACGTGTTTCGTTTTTTTTTTTTTTTTTTTCTCTGCAGAAGCTGAAGTTCCTCCTCCCTCTGACAACACTTTACCTTATGATAACTACTTTGTGAGGTGGATGATGAAAAATAAAGTAAGCATTCTGTAAACATTACATTTTCTAATGGTGTTCTCCAGAAATTTCACCGACCATAAAAAAAGTGGTTCTAGATCTAAAGGAGTATAATCTAAAAAAAAAAAAAAAAGTCCACATCCACATGTTGGTACTATCTGGATTCATAACAAAGCTGCAGAACAGATCCCATTTATCCACTCTTCTAATTGGTAGCTGATGCTAGATTCTTAGGCCATGGACAGGGCAATAAGCACACATTTCAGGGTTATGGGATGGGGGGGGGGGGGAAATTGGGGTTTTACTGTTGGGAACACGAAAAAACACAGTCACTTCCAGCGCTAAGGGGTCTTCTAAAGTGATGGGCAACAGGGACATCGGTATCTCAAGACTGGGTGGATGCTACCTTCCTCAGATGGGGTAATCTGATGGAAACTACAAAAAAGACAAAATGGAAGGTGCGCACACCTAGTGCATTAGAAATGACAGTTTATTAAATAATAAAATCCATAAAAAGTGGGTACTCGCAAAAAGCAACTCTCAATTGAGCCATATAAATCATTTCAGCACACCCCCTTTCTCAGAGTGTTACTGTTAGGGTTATAGGAAGGGTTAGAATGAATATTAGTGTTAGGCTTACAAGGAGGGTTTGTGTAAAGATTTGTTTTTGGGTAACAGGACGAGTGAGTGTGAAAATTTTTAATATGAGGGTCACAAGGAGTTTAGTGCCACTTTAAGGTTATATAGAGGGAGTTGGTGTAAAGATTTAGTGTTGGGATTAAAGGGTAAGTTAGCCTTGCAGTGAAGGTTAATATGAGCTTTATAGGGATGGTATGTGTTCTGTTTACAGGGGTGAGTTTATATGAGGGTTAGGGTTACAGGGAACATTAGTTTGAGAGTAGTGTTGTTTTTTTTGAATTACGGGGGGGGGGGGGGGGATTTTAGTCTGAATGTTTGTTTTAATTTTTATTTTTTTTAATCAGAAAAACGTTTCTTGAGCATAAAAAAAAAAAACAGGAATACATAATACAACATGCACCAAATTCAAGGCTATCCCATCTGACATTACTTCAGTATAAATAATGCATATACATTACTTTTGTGCTCAAGGTCCAACTAGGAGCCCGGGTGAGGGAAACAGCAGGGCGGTCCAAGAGGGTACCTCGCATTGGTCATCCGTAAGGGTATATGGAGGGCCTTTATTACTGTGTTTTTTGGCCATTGGGTCACGTTGTAACAGAGAAGCTAATGCCAATCTAGGACACACTAAGGGGCAACAGTATGATCGAGGGTTAGTCTTGTTCCGTGCAAGTGGTTGAATCCTCCACCCACCTGTCCCAAATTTTATTGAACTTAGTCGGGCAGCCTCTGTGCTTGTATAGCACCTTTCTGTAGGGAAGGGTGGCATTGATCCCCCCCCCCCCTCCATTGCTGGATGGTGGGGGGTGTTGCCCTAATCCAAGTGCAGGCAATCTGCATCCTCGCGAGAAACAATGATTCCTGTAAAAAAATAAGGTACTTCTCCTCGTCCTCGGGTATAAAGCTAAAGGAGAACCCATGCGGTCATGGAGGAATTTCACCACCTGGGACCAATATTCCTGGAGTCTTGGGCACGACCATAGCAGGTGGTAGAATGTGCCCTGCGGGTCGCCACATTTGGGGCATGTCGGACTATAGTCAGGTTTGAACTTGGACAGGCGAATGGGGGTGAGGTAAGATCTGTGTAGCATGTATAGGTGAGTGAGTCGATCTGACAGTTTAGGGGAGACCATCCTGGAGGTGGCCAATGCGTCTTCCCAGTCCCCGTCCTCCACTGCCCCAAGGTCCGCCTCCCATTTGGACTTGAGCCGGTACGCCTGTGAGGTGGCCGCTGGCGTTATTAGGTGATTGTAGAAGAAAGAAATCATCCCCTTGGGGTCTTGGCCGGGGATCACACTCACAAGAGGCAGCGACTCAAGTCTAGGGATGGATTCTCCAAATTGGGAGTTGAGAGTGTGGCGGAGCTGGAGATAACGAAAGAGCATTCGGTTGGGGAGACTGAATTCATCCTTGAGGGCTTGGAACGATCTAATTGTTCCATTGTCAAGAACCTGGAAAAGGATTCCTTTAACTATCCACTGGGTTTGGTCTGGGATTTGTGCGTAGTTCATGAAGTTCGGAGTTGTCCCAGAGGGGCGTGTGAATGTGGAGTGTAGGGGGCCTTGGTGATAATCATGGCTTGCTTCCAGATTTTGCAATGAGACAGGATGGTGTTCTTGGTACCCGAGGGTCCGTGGGTGCCACGTAAAAGGACTCAAAATGGGTGAATGACCCAGTCAACGCGGGGAGAGCAAACTAGGATCGTGTAACAATCTCTGTCTACTTGGTTGTAGTACTAGAGATGTGACAGTTGGAGGTTTGGGGCTATAGAAAGGGTTAGTGTTCCAAAGAGGATTATTGTCAGGGAGCTATAGGGTCTGCACCTAGAGCTTTGGTCTAAAGTCTACCACTTTAAGCTAATGATTACCATTTATTTCCCCTTCCTATTATACATATATAACAAAACCCCTTCAATGGTGCATTTAACAGACTAAACAGAAGCAAATAAGCAAATGTTTACTTGCTGCCTAATATATCCCACCCACCGATCTTCAGATTCCATAGTAATGAGATAATCCGTGTATTCACTAAACCTCTCGGTGGTCGTAAAATTATGGCTGATCAATGTACAATGTTGTCTAACAAAACCCTTTTTAACCGCTTCAATACCGCCCGCCGTCATATGACGCCCACAAGGTGGATCTACCATCCTGGGTGGGCGTCATATGACGTCCTCGGATTCCCGGCCGCCTGGGGGGCGCGCGCGCCCGCGGCATCGCTCGGGACCCGGTGCGAGTGCCCGGCGGCCGCGATGTCCGCCGGGCACCCGCGATTGCCCGTTAAAACAACGGGACCGGGCGGGAACGTGGAGCTGTGTGTGTAAACACACCCCCCCACGTCCTGTCAGTGCAGAGGAGACCGATCATGTGATCCCAGTACGGAGGATCACATGATCGGTCTCCTCCCCTTAAGTCCCCTCCCCCTACAGTTAGAATCACGTCTATTAGGGAACACATTAACCCCTGCAGCGCCCTCTAGTGTTAACCCCTTCCCTGCCAGTCACATTTACACAGTAATCACTGCAATTTTATAGCAACGATCGCTGTGTAAATGTGAATGGTTCCAAAAATGTGTCAAAAGTGTCCGAAGTGTCCGCCGCAATGTCGCAGTCATGAAAAAAAAATCGCAGATCCCCGCCATTACTAGTAAAAAAAAAAAAAAAAAATTCAATAAATCTATCCCCTATTTTGTAGACGCTATAACTTTTGCGCAAACCGATCAATATACGCTTATTGCGATTTTTTTTTTTTACCAAAAATATGTAGAAGAATACGTATCGGCCTAAACTGAGGAAAAAAATAGTTTTTTAAAAAAAAAAATGGGATATTTATTATAGCAAAAAGTAAAAAATATTATTGTGTTTTTTTTCAAAATTTGTCGCTCTTCTTTTGTTCATAGCGCAAAAAATAAAAACCGCAGGGGCGATCAAATACCACCAAAAGAAAGCTCTATTTGTGGGAAAAAAAGGACGTCAATTTTGTTTGGGTGTAACGTCGCACGACCGCGCAATTGTTAGTTAAAGCGACGCAGTGCCGAATCGCAAAAAGTGCTCTGGTAAGGAAGGGTGTTTAAAAGCCCTGTATTGAAGCGGTTAATGGTGCATTTAACAGAGCAAACAAGAGCAAAAAGGAGAATTTTGTAGTGTTTATATAGACTTTATCTGTGATGGGTGATACTGATGCTAAATTCTAATTGGAGGATGAGTACTATAGCACATTTTTATTTACAGTTTCCTATGAAATAAAGCCCTTAAATGGGGTTATTTTAATCAATGGTGTACTTGACCATCTTCATCTCTCTCTTTATTTATTTATTTATTTATTTTTCTCTGCAGAAGCTGAGGTTCTCTCCCCCTCTTCTGCCGCCTACTGCCTATCATGCAACAACACTTTACCATACGGGGGTTGGGTGTTGTTATGCGTGGCACAAACTACAAGTTTTTTTGGGGGTAGGAAAAAAAAAACTGTCATTCGAAGTTAGTATAGCGATCTTCACTGCTGAGCCGTTGTGTTATGACAGAGGGACGCCCCCCCCCCCCCCCGCCAGAACTCTCCGATCAGCACTCTCTACCATTGGCTTAGAGCGCTGATCGTGAGTCGGTCGGAGGATGAGGACTATAGCACATTTTTATTTACAGTTTCCTATAAAATTAAGCCCTTAATGGGGTTATTTAATCAATGGTGTACTTCAGGGCTCAAATTTTTCAAGTCCTGAGCTACTAGCCAGGCCTCAAAGGTTACTCGCCACCAGTGCCCCACTCCATCCCTACCCTGCCCCGCCCCTAATTCCGCCCCTAGACACGCCCTCATAAATTATCTCATGAAATGACACTTAAATGTTTTATGCAAAAATATTATAAATATTAAAAACAACTTTATCAGTGCAGCCTCACCGGTGCCCCTCATTGCAGCCCGACTGTACCCACCATTGCAGCCCCACTGTACCCACCATTGCAGCCCCACTGTACCCACCTTTGCAGCCCCACTGTACCCACCGTTGCAGCCCCACTGTACCCACCGTTGCAGCCTTACTGTGACCATTTCAGCCTCGCCTTGGCAGGGGAAAGCACGGCTGGAGGAAGAGGAGAGCCGCGGGAATTGGGATAGCACGCTGTCACCGGCGCTTTCATTATACTTGTCTCTGCTCTGCTCGACACAGCCCCGCCTCCTCCTGACCCGTGCCAGTGATAGACAGAACGCATGGCAGCATTGGACCGGCATTCTGTCTATCACTCGCAAGGGTCAGGAGGAGGCGGGGCTGTGTTGAGCAGAGCAAAGAGAATGCTGGGAGAATGGCTCCCGATTAACCCGCTGACAGTGCTTCCCCCCCCCCCCCCCCCCCCCCCCTTCCCAGGCAGGCAGCCCAGCTCGCAACCCTCATTTTCCACTTGCAAAATGCGAGTGGAAAATTTGAGGGCTGGTGTACTTGACCATTTTCATCTCTCTCTCTTTTTTTTCCTCTGCAGAAGCTGAGGTTCTCTCCCCCCCCCCCCCCCCCCCATTTTTCTTTCCTACTACCCATCATCCAACAACACTTAACCGTACGGGGTTGGGTGGTGTTATGCGTGGTACACACTACAAGTTTTTTTGGGTGTAGGAAAAAAAACTAATTTGAAATTAGTACAGCGATCTTCACTGCTGAGCTGTTGTGTTCTGACAGAGGGACTGCCCCCCTGCCAGAACACTCCGATCAGCGCTCTCTACCATTGGCTTAGAGCGCTGATCGGGAGTCGGTCGGCTGCTGGTTTTCCAGCATGCTTGTCTGACATCCGCAGGCCCGTGTGTACGAGGCTTTCGTGTGTATCAGCATTTTAAGCATATTTCTTTCAGTGGAGGTTTGCTTGAAGTAGAGCTCCACCTAGGGGCGTATCTCCACAACAATGACATTCCTGTTGCAGGGAATGCCTAAAATTTTACTGAAATAATCAGTAAACCAATCGCACAAGCAGAAAATGACCTTGACGTTGTCATATTGCATTAATTCCTTGAACATTCCTGGTTGCAGCTGCCAGGATTGTGTTGATTTTTAAAAGCCAACAGATTGCTTCCATAAGCACCAGAATAGACTACCCCCCTTCTCTTATATATCCCGGGCTCCATTGTCCCACCTGCTGGCTCAAAACTGCTGTGGCCTGTATTACTGGGTAGCGCCGAGGCAGCTCGGTGAACTTTTGAGAATGAAGCAACACGTATTACATCACTTCCTGATCTGTGCTCCATTAGCTCATTTATAGTAGACACACACCTAATACTAAAATCCCTGCATCTACAGACATCCACGATCTAACACTAACCTATCTAACCCTGTAAAGAAGAAATCATTATACATACCTTTTTTGAAAACGGTCCGACCCAATCCCACGCTGAGCTGTCACCCGCGGCTTCGCTGTGGAGGTGGGTGCAGAAGACACAGCCAACAAAGGAAGCCCCATAGTAAGTCTATGGGTGACGTCGCTCCCAATTCATTTCATAGCCGTTGTCGTTTATGTCCTCTGCAGAGCTTACGCCGCTGGATATCGAATCGGATTGACTTCAGAAAAGGTATGTATACTGATTTCTTCTTTACAGGGCTAGATGGGTTCGTACTAGATCGTGGATATCTGTAGATGCAGGGATTTTAGTGTTAGGGTGGACTTACACTTTAAATATGCTATCGCATAGGGCAGAGGTAGGCAACCACGGCCCTCCAGCTGTGGTGAAACTACAAGTCCCATGAGACATTGCAAGACCCTGACAATCACAGGCATGTCTCCTAGAGGCAGAGGCATGATGGGATTGATAGTTTCACCACAGCTGGAGGGCCATGGTTGCCTACCCCTGACATAGGGGGTTATAGTTCCCTATGTGATGGCAATAAATTATGTGAAAAAAAGTAAATTTAGTTTTTTAAGTAATAAAAAAATTAAAATGTCCCCTGCCATTACTTACACATTACTTACACATTCACACACATACAAATCAATGCGTTTGGTGCGGGTATGTATGAAAGTAACAATTGCCCTATATATATATATATATATATATATATATATTAATATAATATATATATGTGTGTGTCTCTATAATTCTAGGGCCATAATGTATGGTTAACTCTACACTGATCACCTGTAACCGCTTTTAGCGCCCTTTCACACTGACAGAGCGGGGGCATCGGCTGTAATGGGCTGCTAGTTTTAGTGTCGCTTTACCGGCGATTTTCGGCTGCTAGTGGGGTGCTTTTAACCTCCGCTAGCGGCTGAATAAAGGGTTAAAAGTGCCGCTGCTGAGGCACTTTGCAGGCGCTTCGGCGGCGCTGCCCATTGATTTCAATGGGCAGGGGTGCTTTAGGAGCGGTGTATATACTGCTCCTAAAGCGCCTCAAAGAAGCTGCTTGCAGGACTGTTTTTACACTGGGATTGCGGATGATGCATTTTACAGGTGCTACTTTTCACACTAAAGCGCCTGAAAAACACCCCCAGTGTGAAAGGGGTCTCAAAGTGTAGCACCCTCTATTAAGTGATAGAAGTGAGGATTTTTGACAGAGTAGGTAAATTTAGGCAGGCCTAGCCGGCTGGGCCTGTTTGTTTAAATTCTGAGCTGGGAGTCGCTCAGGGAGAGAGTTGGGTGACTGACAGGTGGCATCACCAGCACCTCCCTTTTTCTTCTAGAAGGTACTGGAAGGAGAGGTGGAGCTGTCTAAGGTATCTGGGGAGCATTGACCAATCCCCAACCTGGATTGGCAGGGGGCAGGCTTCCTTAAATACCTGTGATCAGCCCAGCTGGGGAGGAGTTGTCGGGTGGAAGAGCTGAACTGAGAGGGTGTGGAGGTTGTCGGGCCCACAGGGAGCTCCCCAGTCTGGGGGGGTGACCCTAGGCAGGGACTCCTGGGATCAGAGGCACATGTGTTGCTTCAGAGGAGCATGCAATTATGAGACTTGACATGTTGGGTATCCTAATTGGTGCATCCTCCTCATTATATTGCACCTGACAATTGGGAAATACATTGCGTTTGTGTCCATTAAAATAAAAAATTACATTTATTTTTTTTTTTTTACTGATTATTTGTGTTTGATAAACCCTTGCATTTTGTATCGTGTGACATAAAAAATAGAAACTACCACCATTTTTATTTTCCAAAGTCTCTGCTTTCATTTAAAGTAGAACTCCGGGATTTTCAAGAAATCCCCCATTAGTACACCCCCCACACAACACTAAACAGTTATTACTTTTGCGAAATTTCTTACCGTTTTAAGAGATGTCTGATTTTATTTTTCAGGAAGTCAGCTTTGTGATTCAAAAAAGGCTTCATCTTTTCTGGCAGGGAGGCTCTCTTAGAACAGTGATTGGATCCTCTTCTCTCTCTCTCTAAGTGTAATCAGACTACATTTCCCATGAATACTTGGGATGGGAGTTGAATGTGGGAGGGTACACTAGGCTTGTAGATGTAAATGTGAACTCGCCCACTTCAACATAAATCGCACCCCTCATTCTGCAGCCAGCAAGCCATACATAACACACGTTATGACAGGTTACTGCCTTATAAATGCAAAGCATTTTAATATAAATGCATATTAATATAATGTATTTTAGGGGTGCACCGAATGTTTTTTTTGGTGCCGAAACCGAAAATTAAAAATACACTAGGCCGATAACGAAAATGACCGAAATGTATTTTAAAATATATATTTATACAGGAGATGGCCAGAGACTGGGGACATGGTACAAGAGATGGACAAGGGGGAGGGGCTGAGATGGACATGAAACAAGAGATCAATGCAGCCAGCCAGTGTCCCCATTTTAGCCAGCCAGTGCAGGGGAAGATGGGAGACCCGCTGTCGCCTGGTTGATTAGAGCGGCGGGAACATCACAGCTATCATTTCAATAGCTGTGTGTTCCCCGCCGCGTGCCGTCACATACAGCCCCTCCCCCTTGTCCGGGCACTTTAATAGACAGATCCCCTGTCCAATCCTGGTCTGTCTATCAAAGTCCCCCGGACAACTTCAGGGAACACACAGCTATTGAAATGATAGCTGTGATGTTCCCGGCGCTCTAATCAACCAGGCGGCGGTGGCTCTCCCCTCTCTCTTCTGCACTATAGGAAACCCCCGTGATGGGCGGCACCAGTGGCGGGGGGCGCCCCATTTTCAGCTCCATTATCGGACCTTTTTCTCTTTCTCCGCTTGTCAGGGACCACCAGTGCCCCATGTCATGGACCACTAAGTCAGGGACCACCAGTGCCGCTTGTAAGGGGACCACCATGTCAGGGACCACCAGTGCCCGCTTGTCAGGGACCACTAGTGCCGCTTGTAAGGGGTCCACCATGTCGGGGACCACCAGTGCCCACTTGTCAGGGACCACCAGTGCCCCCTTGCCCCCATGTGAGGACCCACCAGTGCTGCTTGTCAAGGACCACCAGTGCCGAATGTCAGGGACCACCAGTGCCGCTTTTAAGGGGACCACCATGTCAGGGACCACCAGTGCCGAATGTCAGGAGACCACCAGTGCCCGCTTGTCAGGGGGACCACCATGTCAGGGACCACCATGTCAGGGGACCACCAGTGCCCGCTTGTCAGGGGACCACCAGTGCCCGCTTGTCAGGGTACCACCAGTGCCGAATGTCAGGGACCACCAGTGCTGCTTGTAAGGGGACCACCCTGTCGGGGACCACCATGTCAGGGACCACCATGTGAGGACCCACCAGTGCTGCTTGTCAAGGACCACCAGTGCCGAATGTCAGGGACCACCAGTGCCGCTTTTAAGGGGACCACCATGTCAGGGACCACCAGTGCCGCTTTTAAGGGGACCACCATGTCAGGGACCACCAGTATCGAATGTCAGGGATGACCAGTGCCGCGTTTAAGGGGACCACCATGTCAGGGACCACCAGTGCCTGCTTGTCAGGGACCACCAGTGCTGCTTGTAAGGGGACCACCATGTCAGGGGACCACCAGTGCCCGTTTGTCAGAGGACCACCAGTGCCGCTTGTAAGGGGACCACCATGTCGGGGACCACCAGTGCTCGCTTGTCAGAGACCACCAGTGCTCGCTTGTCAGAGACCACCAGTGCCCGCTTATGAGGGGACCACCATGTCGGGGACCACCATGTCGGGGACCACCATGTCAGGGACCACCAGTACTACTAGTCAGGGACCACAAGTGCAGATTATCAGTGCCTTATCAGTGTGGTGACACCAGTGGCTTATCAGTGCAGAGCGGGGATAGTTACGGATTATCGGGACAGAGTGGATCTCGGGCTGACAGATCTGTATGTGAGAACATCACTCGTGGTACAGTCCTGCCTCCCTGCATCAGTATTGTGATGGACAGCGCAGAGCGCACTGTTCCAATTTATAGAGAGGCGGGGCTGTACGACAAGCGGTGTTCTCGTATACAGAACTATCAGCCCGAGATCAGCTCTATCCCGATGTTCTGTAACTATCCCTGCACTGGAGGGAGATGGCGGGCGGCGAAGAGGACAGGGGCGGTGCTGGCAGGGAGGAGGAGGAAGGAGCAGAGGAGGAGGACACCACCTCTATGGGCGGCACAGACCAGGGGCTGTGAGACCCCCTCCACCCACTACAGCGAGCCAGGCGGAAATATAACTCCCTGCTCGCTTTCAAAGAACTACAAGGGGGCGTGTCGGACCGCTGGATAAGGTTACTGGAGGGATAGCAGCCAGCAGTCTTGCAAACAGGAAATCACCAGGCAATAATGTTTTTTTCAGCAAGTACAGTAGGCTATTGTAGAGGAACTACAGAACTCGGAAGAACATGGGGGACATTGTTGGTGAGGGTAGAAGATCAGCAACAAGAACATGGGGGGGGGGGGGGGAAGGTTTTTGCTTTAATATATGTTGGGGGGTTTTAACTAATCTTCAGGCCTAAAATGTGCATATAATATGTGTACGCAAAAACGGTTCTGGCAGCAAGAGGGTTTAGGTAATCAGCATATGAAAGGCAAGTGACTAACAGGGCACAGGACAACATCCCAATAGCAGCGGATATTAATGAATGTTTTGTATTCAATAATCTTTATTCTCTATTTCCTTTGCAGCAGCTAGCAGCGATCCCTATGTCTGCTTTTTACAGTGTACCACACAAGACAAAGTTTGAAAATTACATCAGGTTTTGCTTTGTAAAGGTAAGCGGGTATGAGAGGCTTCAGGAGTGTGCAGCGGTGCTTTTGTTACAGGCCTTCAGATTCCAGCTGCCATATGTCATTGCCTACATAGTTTGGTTAAAAAAAAAAAAAGACACAAGTTCATCTAGATCAGTGTTTCTCAACCTGGGGGTCGAATGACGATTTGTCAGGTGTCACCAAATCCTGGGCTGTTCCTGAAGCCCACGCTGCTCTCCCAGCCTTTTTACAGCTGGGCTGTTCCTGGAGCCCGCGGCCGCCCACTCAGCCTCTTCGCAGCTACCCATTTAGTTCACGGCATGGCTGGGGGGCAGACTAGAGGTCAGCTGACTGGTGAAGAATGTGAAGTGGGAGGGGCTGGAGGAGACCCTATCTCCTGATTTCGGCATGGGTGTCACTGCTACGAGACACCACAAAGTCGGAGACACAGTGAGTAACCCTACCTGTGATTTTAGTTGCCATTAAAAGTCCCCACTACAGTTCTTAGATCAGCAGATGACCTTGATCAAGGGCACCTAAGTTGGCTGATCCCACTCCCCGCCAGCACTGCCGCTGATCCCACTCCCCGCCAGCACTGCCGCTGATCCCACTCCCCGCCAGCACTGCCGCTGATCCCACTCCCCGCCAGCACTGCCGCTGATCCCACTCCCCGCCAGCACTGCCGCTGATCCCACTCCCCGCCAGCACTGCCGCTGATCCCACTCCCCGCCAGCACTGCCGCTGATCCCACTCCCCGCCAGCACTGCCGCTGATCCCAACTACCCGCCAGCACTGCCACTCATCCGACACCCCACCAAGGAGTGAGAGAAGGAATAAAAACAGAATACATGGAGGGAAGAGGAAAAGAGGGGGAGGAACAAAGAAAAAGGGGGAGAGAGAATAAGAAAAGAACAAGAAATATGTCTAGAGAGGGATGGGGGGAAAAAAACAAGAAATTGGCATAGAGAGAGATAAAAGGGAAAGAAAGAGGAACAAAGAGAGAGTGGTACATCCTAAAATGTACCATAAGGGGTTTTAATACTATAATAATTTTTATTGTTGGGGTCCCCACAACTTGGGAAATTTTATCAAGGGGTCACGGCACTAAGAGAGGGTTGAGAACTACTGGTCTAGTCCAACCAATAATGTCTAGCGCAGGTTATAAAATGAATCTTCTAAGTTCTGTTGTGTTGGATTCAATATGCTGGGATCCATACATGGACAGTGTCCTGGAGAACAGGATGCCCTCCCCCGTGTGGAATGTAGCCAGTCATACCTCCTATTTTCATTACACTAACAAGCTTCACTCTATGAGGGCTATTCTGCATGATGAATGCCGGCTCCGGTCTGTCTGTGATGGTCAAAGGCCAGCCTAATAATGGAGGTGGGCCACCAGAGATCAAATTCCAAGATTAGACAACAGTCGGATTAAGTGCAATTCTGGACAGACACTGCCCCCCAGAGACCACTTGTGGCAGGACGATCAGAATCAGTGCAGTAGAAATAGTATACGCCCCTTGAAACTGAGTCGTCCACAAGGAAAAAAGACGGGCGGGCAATGGGATGCTGCATGAATGAGGTGTGTTTGACAAAAGGGAATTTCACACACACAACTGACTCTTTTTCCATCCAGAGCATCAAGCCATGAGGACGTGCTAAGTATATCATTGTATTGTATTATTACTGTATGCTATGTAATTTTGTAACCCCCTTTTAATACATGTTAGCTTTCTTATTTCCTTGGGAAATAAATGAGATTCGATTATTCTTAAGCCGTGTGTTTGGTTTCATAACTAACGTTGTATTATTGTGATATTAACAGTAGCATACGCTCATGCGCTAAGTAATCTACAGGGACTATACAAAGTAATTGATACATATATGAGATAATATATAGTAAGTAGTGGTATATCGCTTTCTACAATTATCGCATTCTACATTAATTTGATCTCTGGTGGCTCACCTCCATTATTAGGCTGGCCTTTGATCATCACAGACAGACTGGAGCCGGCATTCATCATGCAGAATAGCCCTCATAGAGTGAAGCTTGTTAGTCTAATGAAAATAGGAGGTATGACTGGCTACATTCCACACAGGGGAGGGCATCCTGTTCTCCAGGACACTGTCCATGTATGGATCCCAGCATATTGAATCCAACATATGCCGCTTTGCGCCTAAACAGGCGCATAACACCCTTCTTCAGACACAGCTCCTATTGAACAGTCCATGACTGTTTTCTCCCTGACATGTGTTTTCAAACCAGTACCCATAGAACAGTCCTTAACTTTCTTAACGGGTTGTGGTTTTCATAACTAACGTTGTATTATTGTGATACTAACAGTAGCATGCGCTCATAGTTTTAACAGACTAATCTACAGGGACTAGACAAAGTAATTGATACATAGATGAGATAATATATAGTAAGTAGTGGTATATCGCTTTCTACAATTATTATTATTGCATTCTACATGTTGGCAGCAGCATCACATATACAGTATCTTAGCTGGCCATAAAATGATCAAAATTAAACCAGTTCAGTAGGGACCTGCCGAATTTCATTCAGTGTGTCGCTGTTGCCACTCAACAGAAGTCAATCGTTTAATCTCTTTTTGTTAAAGGGACATATTGGAAAATGTTCCTTTTTATCAGCTGGGTTTTCTTCTGACAGCAGTGGGTGTTGCTGTCAGAATACAATGTCCAAGTCGGGGACCAAGCCTTGATCCACCTCCTTTGTGTGGATGGAGGAATCTGGCTGAACAAAAGAAAACAAAAGCTAACCATGCATGGCCAGTTTAAGGTTAGCAAGGTAATTATCCTCGTTATGCTCCCATTTCCTAATCTTAACAAGCTCTCAAAACATTTTACATTCGTCAGTAATGCCCAAAGTTCTTTTGTTTTTTAGTTTTACTAAACCCAGGACCCTGCATTAACTATATCTGGTCTCCCACAGTACACAGAAGATGGAAATTATTTTAGTAGCTATAAACTGCTAAATACCTTTATTGTGCCTTCTATCAGTGTCCAGCCAAGCACTGGTTAAAGCTTGTAGGAGGAGTTTTTATTCTCCTCTGACTGTCCTATGAGGCTGCAGGACCCTTGACCCTCTGTCTGGACAGTGCTGATTGGCCCTGTGCCGATCACATGCACCCTCCCAAAAAAGAAAAAACTCTTTGGCAATACACACGAAACTGAGCATGTGCAGAGTGCCCCCAAAACTTTGTACTATCAGCAGATGTATTGGGGACTGTGGAAGAAGGGGAGGATCAAAGACAGGATAAAACAGCCTTTTTACACAATGCAGAGGATTAACCCCTTAGGTTCCACAGTGAGTATAATGAGCATGCTTTACTGCATATACAGACTGATTTTACTGTTGTGGGCTTAGTAACACTTTAACCATGTGTAGAAAGGGGTCTCTGGCCTCCTTTAGTCTGATGAGAACCTCCAGGGCCAGAGATGGCTGACATCCTTCTATATGTGGTGGGTTGTAAGGCATAGTGGGTGCAAGGTGGATAAAGTTATTGGGCGCCAGACACTTCTTTAATGCAAAAGAGATGTTTATTTCTCTTACAAACTTTTATGGGGGAAAGAGGGTTAGGGCCAGGACACCCTTGAGTAGTTGCAAGTTCAATTAGCAGACTTAAATAGGAGGACGGCAGTGCAGGGAAAAGGCTTCCAGGAAGAAGCCACATCTGCATGTGCAGGAATGTTGTCTCCTATGGCAACAGTCTTTTAACAGTTCCTGAATAAAGAAAATCAACCAGCGCAAAATAAAAACCTAATACAGCAGATGAAATACTGAGGGTCAAAATATAAAATCCCCAAAAAGTCAATGTAAAAAAGCAGTACAGCGCAAACAAATAAAAACAATTCTAAAAATAAATTACATATAAAAATTTAAACACAGGAACAGTCCATGTTCTTCATAATTAAAATAATCTTTAGTTGATCGGAAAAAAACAGCAAGTATCCTGTGGAATTGGGGATATATCAATCAAATAGGGTGACTTCCCTTAAAGGGAACTGCTGTTTTGACCTGACTGATATACTCAGGGGTCCATCGTTTGAGGTGAGCAGCCATTACTCTCGGTGGTGGAGGTTGTCACAAGTCACCTTATTTTATTGATGTATCACCAATTCCACTGGATACTTGCTGTTTTTTTTTTTTTTGTTTTTTTTTGAAGCTCTGATATTTGACAGTAATTACAGGGGGTAGGTGCTTAATAACAGCTTGATCAAAAATTTGAGTGTGTACTATATACAGCCTGAGCCTGGGATTCAGGAGTGATCCATTGGGGACTTGGGAATTAATGTGATAGTGGAACTAAACCTATTGATTTAATGGTTTCCTAAAACCGTGACATTCCAACGCATGCCATCAATGATAACTGTCAGTGTTGCTTGAGATCTTAACCAACTGTCAATAAACCAAATGGCTGGTGTCCAAACTTAACACATGTGCAGCACCATGGCAACTGCAGATCAAACAGAGTCTAAGATGGCAACTTCCTTGGCTGTAGAGGATAGGCAGGTTTAGTTTCGCTTAAAGGTTAACACAGGTTTACAGATTCAATGGGGTGTTTTCTCTTTCTCTCAAGGTGAGCTGGGATACTCCGCTGACTTTTTTTTTCATTTTTTTTGTTTAGGAGGATGCTACACTGGATGCTGCAGAGAAGATATTACAGAAGTGGAGCACAGAGTCATCTGGACAAAAGGAACTGTAATGAACCATGGCTTCTTAAATCTGAAGCAGCTTATAATTATGAGGACTTTCTCTGACTCCCATCTGATTTCAGTCCCGTACTACACCTTTTAAATTAATAGTGCTGCTGTTAGGTCCCATAGTCCATGGTGATGACCCTGTAAGACAGATTATGAGTTGCTGACTTTTGTTTATATTAACTGACATATGTTTTTTTTTTTTTCTTTTCTGTTAGGCCCCTTTCACACTGGGGCGGTTTTCAAAAATAGCGCCTGTATACCGCCTGAAAAAAACCGTCCCCATTCACTCCAGTGTGAAAGCCGGCGGGCTTTCACACTGGAGCGGTGCGCTAGCAGGACCGCAACAAAAGTCCTGCTAGCAGCATCTTTGGAGCGGTGAAGGAGCGGTGTGTTCACCGCTCCTATACCGCTCCTTCCCATTGAAATCAATGGGAAACCGCGGGGATACCGCCCGCAAACCGCTTTGCGGAGGTTTTTAACCCTTTTGCGGCCGCTAGCGGGGGTTAAAACCACCCCGCTAGCGGCCGCATACCGCGGGTAAAACGATGGTAAAGCAGCGCTAAATATAGCGCTGCTTTACCGTCGCCGCCCCGCACCGCCCCAGTGTGAAGCCAGCCTTACTGATTTAGTTTCAGTAATCAGTCTACTTCCATTTACCGTAATCTGCTACAGTGTATGTATAGATTGTATGTCAGTTAATATAAGAATGAATCTGCAGTGATGGTTACTTAAACGTATAGTGATATACATAGCTACCTAGAACTGCTGTGTGATCTCCATTCTAAATTCTCACTTTTCGACGTTGGTAATGCCAACCAAAAATGGGCTCTAAGATTTGCCTAACTCTTAAAAAGATTGTAAAATACCTGAACCTTAAGCGACTTTTTTCTTCTGATGAGTGGAATGGATATTTGAAATATGTGCAATAAAAAGATTTTCTCTTTTACTTCTGAGTAATGTTTGAACACATGTATGACATAATTTGCCCAGGCAAGAAACCAAGTAACTGAAGAAATCTTAAAAAAAAAAAAGTTAGGAAAGTATATCATATTTACTTGTTTCAATCTATTCACTAATGTTGGCAGAATGAGGATTATAAATAATCTATATTGGATTGAGGGGGGGCGCTCTTGAGCAGTAATCCAAGATGGCCGCATGCTAGTCTTGCTTCTCGCCGCCCAGACGCTTCAGCCATCATTGCTGCTACCTGGAGGGCACATCCCTTTCTCCTCTCCTCCGCCTGGACACCCTGCAACCCCCAAGTTTTCAATGGGGAAGAAAAAAACCTGTGGACCTGTGCGTCCAGCGCTAAAACCGCGGACCAGGCCTTATAAGGCTTACCTATAGCTACTGTAAATATCTCTAAACGTGTACTATTTAATCACCTGCAGGCATTCCAGGGGCATAAATTACTGATCTATTTTCCTGAAATTCTGTCACATTTTTGGAGGCCCTGGAACCTGTCCATCAGATTGCCCCTGCTGCCAAGGCACCCCTGTGTTTATTTATTACCTCCAATACAGTTTTATCTTTTAGATTTAGCAGGAATTTTGTAAGTTATATTGTGCTTGTATCCACTAATTAATAATTTATTTTTCATACATCATGGGACACAGTCAGGCTAATATTCATTACCTGCTGGGTTATACTCCATCATTAGGTGAATGGACACTGGTAGACCAAAGGTCTTCAGACAGGAAGTGATCCCCTATATAACCCCTCCCATACAAGAAGTACTTTACTTTTCTTTTTTTTAATTTGCCAGTCCGTAAAGGGTCAGGTCAAACAGCCTGATTGGTCTAACCAGGAGGATAATCTGCCTGAAAGTAAGACAGATATTCCTTGAGCGCTGTGTTTTGCTATTGATGCTTTAAAGGATTCAATACAGCGGGTTTCTCATCTGGCTCACTTGTCTGTACATATGCGCAGACTAGTAACCTCACTCCAGAGGGGAGACCTTCTAGCCTGGATATAAAAGACGTGTATTTACAAGTACCTATCTTCCAGCCTCATCAGAGGTTCCTACATTGTGCAGTAGAGGAACGTCATTTTCAGTTTGTGGCTCTGCCCTTCAGGCTTGCTACAGCTCCCCGGGTGTTCACAAAGGTCCTAGCACCAGTACTGGGTCTTTTAAGGGCCCAAGGGATTCTGGTGCTTGGGTATCTGGACGACCTCCTGCTCAGAGATCACTCAGTACAGGCTCTAGAACAGAGCATAATATACACAGTGCAGTATTTGAAAAGCTTAGGCTGGATCATAAATACCAAATAGTCAGCCTTGAGACCAGCTAAAAGTCTAAAGTATTTAGGTCTGATCCTAAACACGGTCCAAGCAAGAGTAGTCTTGCCACCCGTAAGAATCTGTGCGTCAGATAAGGGGCACCAGACAACCCTCCATTCGGCTCTGTATGAGTCTTCTAGGGAGGATGGTGTCCTCCTTCGAGGCAGTGCCCTGTGCCCAGTTCCATTCCAGGCCCTTACAACAAGACATCTTGTTGGCTTGGAACAGAGGAAGAAAAGCCCTGGGTTATCCAATGTGCTTATCTCCTCAGGCATGCTTAAGCCTAAACTGGTGGTTGCAGGATCAGAACCTGCGAAAGGGAAAATCCTTTCTCCCGGTAACTTGGAGAGTACTGACTACAGATGCCAATCTCTAAGGCTGGGGAGCGACCCTAGACGGGCTCACAGCTCAGGGGAAATGGTCAGGGGCAGAGCAGACACTGCCCATCAATGTAGAATTACGGGCAGTCTGTCTGGCCCTACAGTTCTGGACGGTGGAACTTCAGGACTGCCACATCAAGGTTCAGTCCGACAATGCCACGGCAGTGGCCTATATAAACCACCAAGGCTGTACCAGGAGTCGTTCAGCTCTGAAGGAGGTGAACTACATACTAGCCTGGGCAGAGGGACATATGCCAATTATATCGGCAGTCTATATCCCGGGAGTAGAGAACTGAAAGACAGATTATCTCAGCCGCCTGCAGATCTGCCCGGGGGAATGGTCCCTACACCCAGAGGTGTTCCAGGAAATTTGCCAACGTTGGGGATGTTCAGGGGTCGACCTACTGGCACCCAGGTTCAACAACAAGCTACAGCAGTTTGTGTCTCGCAATTGGAGCAGATGCTCTGATAGTTCCATGGAGCCGGTACTCCCTGGTTTATGCTTTCCCTCCGATCCTTCTCATTCCACATTTTGTTGTGCAGGATTTGGAGCGAGGGGGTTGCAGTCATTCTGGTGGCACCAGCCTGGCCCAGAAGGCCCTGGTTCCCGGAGATTGTGAGACTGACAATAGACGGGCCATGGACGCTTCCACATCGCCCCGATTTACTGTCTCAGGGTCCTATATTCCACCCCAATTTACAGTCTCTAAATTTGATGGCATGGCTATTGAAGCCAGGGTGTTAAAGGACCGTGGAATCTCGAGACCAGTGGTGTCTACTCTAGTGAATGCTAGAAAAGCTGTGACTAGTGTACCACTGACCCCCGAAGGAGCTGCTGGTTTAATTTTGGGCTTACCATTACCTTCTTGACCTCGTATGCGTCTAGGGGTTTCCCGAGGTAGATGGCCCAAAGAACTGTAGAAACTGACACTAGATCCACGTTGGGATTTTTATTTGGAAAATGGTAGACAAAATACAGTCTCAATAAAGGATAGAGGGTATAGGTAGGAAGTTCAGACAGTGTTGCAACTGCTTGACACTGAACGTCTCTTACTATGAAATCCAGAGAATAGCCATTCAGAACTGGATAAATCTCCTCTCAGTAGATTTAGCAGCCGATAACTGATTCGAATAGAGCAAAGTCTCTGCCACAGACTTGGTTGTAGAACTTGTAAGTAAAAAGTCTCTGCCACAGACTTGGTTGTAGAACTTGTAAGTGAAAAGTCTCTGCCACAGACTTAGTTGTAACTGAAGGATAGATGAACTTCGAGAAACCCTCATACGGTACCAGTATCTTGCAGCTGGTCCGGCGATACCGTACGAGCGTGGATTCACCTGGTATCTTTCCACTTCGCTTCCAGGCTCTTGCCAAGCAGCCAGCCTTTTGCATGGCCCTCTTCTGAAGAGTCCTCCCCTGGTTGCGTTCTCAGTTGCTGGGCCTCTCCAAAGATGAGACGGCACCAGACCACCTTAGAATCCTCCTTTCAGTTACTGTGCCTCGGGCTAGCCAGCCCCGAGACTCGAAAATGGATGGATCCGCACCCCAGGCCATGAGGGCCCCTGAGGACTGGTCAGGAGGGCCAGGACCAAACAGACAGAAAGATCTTCTGGACCGGAACCCAGAAGCACATGATCCCAGTACCTTAAGTACCCTCTCCCAGAAAGCACAGCGAGACGACACACTCACTGGTTGGTTCCGAGAGAGAACTTATGCTTGCCAGAGGTGACACCGGCACCTATGGCCAAGCAGAACACAGTGCAATCCAGCCAAACTGATACTAAGACCATAATTTAATACAATTTACCCTAAAACCCAACTGTGGTTTTAGGAACATTACATTTACAAAACATATAGCGCATGCTCATCAGGAGCCCAGCGCTACACTAGGAAGTTTTATCATAAGGTCCGGAAGACTTATATTGCTTGGTGTGAAGCCAGAAAATGGCATCCTCGGAAATATGTGATTGGGAGAATTCTCTCTTTTCTATAGTCAGCTCTGGAAATCAAATTTGGCTTTGAGTACAATCAAAGGTCAAGTTTCTACCCTATCAATATTCTTCCAAAAGCCTTTAGCCTCCCATTCCCTGATCCAAACCTTTATGCAAGGGGCAACTCACTTGCTTCCCCTCATTGGGTCACCTATGTGTCCTTGGGACTTGAACTTGGTGCTGTCTGTGTTACAGAAACAACCATTTGAACCTTTTAAGGAAATTCCATTAGACTTGCTGTCACGCAAGCTAGCCTTCCTGATGGCTATCACCTCTGGTAGAAGGGTGTCGGAATTGGTGGCCCTTTTATGCAGGGAACTGTACTTGATCCTTCACCATGACAGAGTCGTATTACGCCCTGTTCTATCCTTTTTGCCAAAAGTGGTGTCGGCCTTTCATTTACATCAGGACATTATTTTGCCTTCTTTTTTCTCTCAGCCTCGTTTGGCGGAAGAGAGACTGTATTCTTTGGACGTTGTCTGGGCAGTCAAGGTTTATTTGTCTAGATCTGTGGAGATCCGAGGATCAGACTTTTTTTTTTTTTTTTTTTACCAAATGGACCCAAGAAGGAGCAGGCAACTTCTAAAGCTTCCATTGCCAATTGGGTCCGTCAATTGGTCATTCAGGGATATGGTCTGAAACATAAAGCTCCTCCCTTTAGTTTAAGAGCTCATTCTACCAGGGGTGTAGGCAGGGGTCAAGTCTTGGGGAAAAAAGTGTGGGAACTCCCACCCAAGACCCACTCCCCCACCAACAAAAAAAAAAATGATACGCTCATTTGCACGAACGCTTCAAAAGGTGGTATTTTTCATCCAATTTTCGTATTGTGTGTATGAAGCTTAAAGTGGAGTTCCACCCACTTTTACAACTCTTCAGCATCCCTCACTAAACTGTGCACTGTAAACAAATTGGATATTTTTTTTATTTTTTTTTCAGCACAGACTGTATATCTGCTGTATTCATTTTTCACTTCCTCCTCCCTGGCCGCGGCCCATCGCATCATTTCCTGTTTGCAATGCCTCCTGGGAAGGGGCAGCAACTTCCTCTCAAACTGAAATACAGTCTGGCTTCAGATGCCCACACTTAAGATGGCCACGGCCTGCTGCAAGTTTATAAAATAACAAACTACTGCTAAAAACTAACAAAACAGACCTTAGTTTACAGACTAACTTTACTAGAATACATTAAGCTTGTGTATTATAGGGGTATTTTTATTTAAAAAGTATAATTTTGGCCGGAACACCACTTTAACTGTTAGTACATAAAATAAAAAAAAAAACAATCCTCAATAAACATAAATATGGTAATTCTCTGAATAATCAGCATTCATTCAATTGTGCTTCCATGCAAATGTGAACATCATGTTCTGATCTTTATTGGGGAATTTTATTTTGTATATAGAGTGTTTATGTGGTGAGTTTACACTTTTCATTGAACAGAGTTTGGATAACACAGGGTTAAACGGAAAGGTCATAAATGAATTGCACATTATCTGGACAGAATGCTTGGGGAGATAGTGATTTGTTCCTGCTTAGAAGATGTATGTTAGCTTGGGGGGCTGCAAACTCTGCAGGGATCCAACACACACTCGCTGCTATTCCAACCCTTCACATATTTCCACATAAACTTCCCTCCTGGCATTAAACTTTGCCAGGTATTGTGCTCAGCTTACCACCCCCCCCCAAACTGATGTTCCTCCCTCAGCTCACCTCTCTCCCTGCATGTCCTGTGAGCAGAATAGCTGTTTTCCTCCTCTGGGTTCTCTTATCATATGGCACTGAAGATAGAGAAGGGGGGATTCAGCGGGACACACAGAGAAAGTATGCAGGAGACTGGGGGGGGAGGATGAGGAGACAGAAAATCAGGAGGGGCCGGCGGGGAGGAGCGCATCACGAGAAGTCTGACTAAATGCAATCTCTTGGCAGCAGGGACCTGATCTACCCGTCAGCTAGCTGTGATTGACAGTTAGATCGAAGCGGAAGCTGTCATGGGGCCCCCTACTGGCAATGCCTGAATGGTCAGTCCACCCCTGGTGTGCGTCACTTACTATTGCGAGCTGTGTCTGCGGCTGCTGGTATAGCACCTGCCACACAGCTCGCATACTTCAAAGTTTTGCAGGACACGGCTGCTAACGGGAACTGAGTTCCTGTTGTGGAAAAAGTACAGGAACTCCGTTCCCATGCGTTCCCGCAGGACTTGAGCCCTGGGTATAGGAATCTCCTGAGCTTTTCGCCATCAGATATCTGTGGCTCAGATTTGTAAGGCTGCTGCCTGGTCTTCAGTGCATACGTTCACAATATTTTATCAAGTGGATGTTCGAGCAGCCGAGGATTCTGCTTTCAAGTGCAGTGTACTGTGGGCTGCCGTATAAGTTCTGATGGCTATTGTTTGTCAGGTTGTCTCCCTCCCCTCAAGGCTATTGCTCTGGAATGTCCCAGCAGGTGATGAATATTAGCCTGACTCTGAGTCCCATCATGTATGAAAAAGAAATGAGGATTTTTTCATCATACTTACCTGTAAAATCCTTTTCTTTGAATACATCATGGGACACAGAGATCCCTCCCCTCTTTTTTGAGGATTTAGTGCTTGTTACAAAACTAAAGTACTTCCTGTATGGGAGGGGTTATATAGGGGATCACTTCCTGTCTAAAGACCTTTGGTCTACCAGTGTCCATTCACCAGTTTTGCAAACCGCCTGTATATTCACGGGCAGCCCGTGAATTTCACCCCATTTTCGGGCGCCCGTGAATGTCCGCTATGGGCAGCCGGTGCCCGTAAAAAATATGGCTGCGGGCTGGCCATGCAACTGCGCATGCGCCGTTCCGAAGCCTGCAGGACTCAGGAAAGATCGTACAAGCTCGGCTTGGCGGCACATGCGCACTAATGTTGCCGCCTGGCGCCATTTTTAAATGGAAGCCGCCACTCGTTCTCGGCGGTTCAGCACAGGGGGAGCGCAACAGTGCGGAGAGGAGCCATCTCCTGGCCGCAGACTCTGACCATCTCCTGCCCGCAGCCTCTGACGGTGACCATCTTCTGCCCGCAGCCTCTGACCATCTCCTGTTCCTGTCCGCAGCTTCTGACCATCTCCTGTACCATGTCTGCAGCCTCTGACCATCTCCTGTACCATCTCCTGTACCATGTCTGCAGCCTCTGACCATCTCCTGTACCATGTCCGCAGCTTCTGACCATCTCCTGTTCCTGGCCGCAGCCTCTGACCATCTCCTGTTCCTGTCTGAAACCTCTGACCATCTCCTGTTCCTGTCTGCAGCCTCTGACCATCTCCTGTTCCTTTCTGCAGCCTCTGACCATCTCCTGTTCCTGTCCGCAGCCTCTGACTATTTCCTGTACCATGTCTGCAGCCTCTGACTATTTCCTACATCATGTCTGCAGTCTCTGAGGGGGAGTCTGGAGAGGAGTCATGAGTGGGAGCGCCACCAGGATCATGGGGGTCACGGGAGAAGTCAGACGTGTGTGGACTGTGGAGAGAAGACCATTAGGAAAACCAGAGCTACCAGACCAGTCGGGGGGGGTTGCTGATGTAAGGGGAGTGAACCCAATAATGTAAGGAGCACTGATATAAATGTTCCCCTCTATATTAGTAACTATTAGTCTCTAGTCACCAGAGTGCCCCCCACATCAGAGTTTGTGGCATTCCCCTTTACATCAGAGTCTGCAGGATTGCCCCCTTACAGTGAAAGGCTAATGCTGCAGACCCTGATGTAGGTGGGAACTCTGATGTAAAGGGAATGCAGTGGACTCTGATATAAGGTGATCTCTGGTCACCAGAGCCCTCCTCTATATCAGAGTTTACCCTTAGATCATGATTTGCAGCGTTCTCCTTTACATAAGAGTTTCATTTCACTGTAAGGGGGGATCCTACAGACTCTGATGTAAGGGGGAACTCTGTGCTAGCTGGGTTATATTAACCTAAATTTCCCCCAAGGGAGTGGGGTTTTTAGGCAGCAGAGTACAAAAAAGTTAAAGAAAAATGATATTGAATAATTGACACCAAAATTATCAAAAAATTAGATTGTTTATTTATAATGTCACAATAGTGACAGAATGGATAAAAGACATGAGCCCATACAGACAGTACAATATAGCTAAAAAATACACACAAATATCAGCAGATAGCACTTTAACCTCAACAAATTAATCAAAACATGTCGGTATAGTGCATAATAGAACTGACGCGTTTCGACCTGTAACTATATGGGTCTTCTTCAAAGGATTTGGTCTGCTGGAATGGAAAATAGAAATATAAATATATATTGTAGGCATATATATGCCGCAAGTGTCTCCTTATACATTAGCATAGAGAGTAGCCATACAGTAATAGTATGCATATTTACCAAAATGTGTGTAGTTGATGGAATAGATACTCTGTATGGGAATCCCTTAAAAGCACTTCCTTCTCTCCAGGTGGCCCTGGGGTGCCCCCCGCCCGAGTAGGCTAGTGCACGGTAAACCTCCAAAGGTTGTGTGGCTTACAAGAGGTCACACTCAATGTTCGACCTCACCTGAAAAGGCCGGCAGGGCGACAGGGAGGGGGAGCCAGAGGGGGGAGGAGATCACACCTGTGGCAGGAAAATCCCAGATCAGACAGTCCTATTACCATATATGTGGCTTGGGTTGTTTACTCCAACCAGCTTTAGATAGGGGCCTTTAATTTAGTGGCCAATTATTTTATAGACCATCCATTAATATAGCAGTGAGTATATATATGTGCAGCTCATTCAATATTTCTATATCCCCCATATATATCAGGAAAGAGAAAAAGAGAAATAGAAAAAGAGGAATATAGATGTAGCTAAAATAGGGGGAAAAAAGAAAGGAAAAGAAAGAAGAAAAAAGAAAAGAGAGAGAAAAAGAAAAAAAGGATATGAAGATATGGCGCGCTCATATGGAAACAAGGGGGGGAGTGGGAAAAAGGAAGAAGGGGAAAAAGGAGGAATAGGGAGAAGGGGAATAGGAAGAAAGAGAAAAAGAAGAAGAAAAAGAAGAAAGGAGAGAAGAAAAGGAAGAAGAGAGAAGAAATGGAAGGAGGGAAAAGTGAAAAGAGGGAAGAAAAAACACAAATAAGAAATGAAGAAAGAAAATAAAATAAAAGAAAAATGAGTAGAAAAACCTACAAAGCCAAAAAAGTGAAAGGGAACAGGAACATGTGAGAGAGAAGGGGGGGGGGGGGCGAGGGGGAGGAGAAGGGGGAAGGGGGGAAAATGGAGTAAAACTAAACAAGGTCAGCAAATTATAGTGAAGTGAAAAGTGCAAATAGAGTGAGGTGAATGGTGACATATGCGTATATGATAGAACTACACAAGTGATATGTGGCAGTGAAAATGGAATAAGAAGGAAAGGTGTGTATGTAAAGTATAATAGACTGGGCGTTTTGGCATCATAAGAGAAAATTGCTGACATAAGGTAATTGATAAGAAAATTTATTGGAGAGAATCTGGTCTCCAGCCAGAGTTCTCCAAAGAGGGGGAGCTGTCGGACTATCACGGTACGTAAGATGTGATTTGCTAATGTTCATACACCAATAGATAAATAAAATTTAACAGTTTATTGTAATGGTTCAACACATATTAGTACATTGGACAAATTTTCATAAAATCAGACAGATGTGTAATATGCATTTCTACTAGTTTCGCTTTACAGCTTCATCAGGAAATACATGGTTTTTAACATCTGTAAAAAGGGACAAAAAGGAAAAAGATAACACTTATAAGCGGAGAACCTTACATGTTTAAAGTTAGAGAGTCAGTGCTGTAAATTTACTGCTGTTTATTTACAGCACTGACTCTCTAACTTTAAACATGTAAGGTTCTCCGCTTATAAGTGTTATCTTTTTCCTTTTTGTCCCTTTTTACAGATGTTAAAAACCATGTATTTCCTGATGAAGCTGTAAAGCGAAACTAGTAGAAATGCATATTACACATCTGTCTGATTTTATGAAAATTTGTCCAATGTACTAATATGTGTTGAACCATTACAATAAACTGTTAAATTTTATTTATCTATTGGTGTATGAACATTAGCAAATCACATCTTACGTACCGTGATAGTCCGACAGCTCCCCCTCTTTGGAGAACTCTGGCTGGAGACCAGATTCTCTCCAATAAATTTTCTTCTCATATCTCACGGATGATGGTACACATATTAACCTTTTATGCCTCTGTTTAAATCAGAAAGTTAGGCCACAACCTTTCCATATAAGGTAATTGATGCTATTACATGTATGATAATTCTTCTTCTTTACTCAAAGCTCTCTCGCAACCTAAAGCCCTTTCTTTCCCTTTCATCACACACACATATAACAGTTTTAAATGCACCATACCACTAATTTTTCTTCACATTCTGGCACACTGTGTTCCCCTCCTTTTCTCTTTTCCCTTTTCTCTTTCCTTTACATACACACCTTTCCTTCTTATTCCATTTTTACTGCCACATATCACTTGTGTAGTTCTATCATATACGCATATGTCATCATTCACCTCACTCTATTTGCACTTTTCACTTCACTATAATTTGCTGACCTTGTTTAGTTTTACTCCATGGATCCCCCCACACTTACTCCCTCCCTTTCTTGCCCCACCTCTCCCTTTTTCCCCCCTTCCCCCTCCCCCCCCCCCTTCTCTCTCACGTTTTCCTGTTCCTTTTCACTTTTTTGGCTTTGTAGGTTTTTCCACTCATTTTTCTTTTTTATTTTCTTTCTTCATTTCTTCTTTGTGTTTTTTCTTCCCTCTTTTCACTTTCCCTCCTTCCATTTCTTCTCTCTTCTTCCTTTTCTTCTCTCCTTTCTTCTTTTTCTTTTTCTCTTTCTTCCTATTCCCCTTCTCCCTATTCCTACTTTTTCCTCTTCTTCTTCTTCCCACTCCCCCCCTTGTTTCCATATGAGCGCGCCATATCTTCATATCCTTTTTTTCTTTTTCTCTCTCTTTTCTTTTTTCGTCTTTCTTTTCCTTTCTTCTTTCCCCCTTTTTTAGCTACATCTATATTCCTCTTTTTCTATTTCTCTTTTTCTCTTTCCTGATATATATGGGGGATATAGAAATATTGAATGAGCTGCACATATATATACTCACTGCTATATTAATGGATGGTCTATAAAATAATTGGCCACTAAATTAAAGGCCCCTATCTAAAGCTGGTTGGAGTAAACAACCCAAGCCACATATATGGTAATATGACTGTCTGATCTGGGATTTTTCTGCCACAGGTGTGATCTCCGGCTCCCCCTCCCTGTCGCCCTGCCGGCCTTTTCAGGTGAGGTCGAACATTGAGTGTGACCTCTTGTAAGCCACACAACCTTTTGAGGTTCACTGTGCCCTAGCCTACTCGGGCGGGGGGCACCCCGGGGCCACCTGGAGAGAAGGAAGTGCTTTTAAGGGATTCCCATACAGAGTATGTATTCCATCAACTACACACATTTTGGTAAATATGCATACTATTACACTGTATGGCTACTCTCTATGCTAATGTATAAGGAGACACTTGCGGCATATATATGCCTACAATATATATTTATATTTTCCATTCCAGCAGACCAAATCCTTTGAAGAAGACCCATATAGTTACAGGTCGAAACGCGTCAGTTCTATTATGCACTATACCGACATGTTTTGATTAATTTGTTGAGGTTAAAGTGCTATCTGCTGATATTTGTGTGTATTTTTTAGCTATATTGTACTGTCTGTATGGGCTCATGTCTTTTATCCATTCTGTCACTATTGTGACATTAAAAATAAACAATCAAATTTTTTGATAATTTTGGTGTCAATTATTCAATATCATTTTTCTTTTACTTTTTTGTACTCTGCTGCCTAAAAACCCCACTCCCTTGGGGGAAATTTTCCTTTTGTATACGCTCTCTGGGTTAGGAGCAACCTAGCCATTTCTATATGTGTCCTCTACTTCCTTTTTCGGTTATAGTAACCTGACCTTCATGTCAATGCAGAAATCATTTTTTTTACTTTTGTTAAACTTAAACACATTGCTAATAGCACTAGATATATGTTTATAGTTAAAATATTGATATTTGCACTGTTTAGCACTGAAAACTGTAAATTTAGGTACTTTTTTGCAGTGTCAGTAAACAATTGGTGCTGTTTGTAAATGTTTGCCATCCTGCCAGTAAATTTAGCTTCGGAGGGTTGGCAACTCTGCCATTCACCTAATGATGGATTATAACCCAGCAGGTAATGAATAGTAGCCTGACTCTGTGTCTCATGATGTACTCAAAGAGAAGGATTTTACAGGTAAGTATGACGAAAAAAATCCTATTTTTATTGTATTTTTGGGAAAAGGAAATGATGAAACAGAAAATAGTTGGAAAACTCACATAAAAAAGCATCTAAACACAGTATGAATGAATAAGAAAAATGTGCATAAAAATGCAGGTAAATGCAGGTGATCAGTTTTTACCTACATTTTTATTCACACAAGTGTGAACCAGCCCTTAGTGGTGACTGACGGGTGACCATCCTCCCATCTCCCCCATTTTTTTTTCTTGTTCCTAGAACAAGAACATTATACATCTACATTTGTATACCTGGATGTGATTTTTTATTTTTATTTTTTTTATATTATTGCTTATAAAGAAACTTTAAAAGCAATTCTGAAAAAAAAAAAAAAGATTGGTTAAGGCTGCTTTAGCCACTTGGCTATCAATAACCCATTCTTTTATTGAAGTGCAATTCTACAAATGTCCAGTAGATGGTGCTGGTCTTATTGAGGTGGAGGTATTAGGTATGAGGTTTCCTGTGACATGTTGTCTCTCTTGTTCCTTCAGCATGACTTTTAACAATCTTACTCTCATCCATTGAAAAATCTTCTGTGAGTATAGTCATGTGGTTTGTGTATTTTACAACCTTACTTCCTCTTCAGTCTACAATTGCTGTTATTTGTCTTTTCATATTAGGTATTTTTTCTCTGCTGGCCTGGTATAGAAATAGATATTCTGGGTGTTTATTCCTCCTGTCAAGGGCATGCAAGTCAAAAGTCCATGTGCATTGTAATAATCGAATTTCTATAGATAGTATACTAATCCTCAGGATGGCTGGACACTACAAGAATACATTTGACATATTGTATTTTTCTAAATGTGCTGAGATGCGAAGAGATGGGAACACTTGAATACTGGGCTTTTTCTGGCACTTTTTGTTTAGGAGTTTAAATTTGGTATTTTTTTGCTAGAAAATTTAAATATAACCCCCAAACATTTATACATGTGTGTGTGTGTGTGTGTGTGTATGTATATGTATATGTATATGTGTATATAATATATATTTTTTTTTTTTTTTTTATTTATTTATTAATTTTTTTAGCAGAGACCCTAGGAAATAAACTGGCAGTTGTTTTTAATTTTTTTTATGTGACACGGTATCTGGGCAGCAGTTTTTCAAACGCTGTTTTTTTGGGGAAAAAACACACTTTAACCACTTGCCACCTGCCCACTGTCAAATGACGGAGTGGCAGTGTGGCTCTCGTTCTGGGACGATGTCATATGGCATTGTCCGAGAACGGTCACTCTTGCGCGCTCGTGGGGGCACGCAGCGTGGCGATAATGCCGTGTTGCTAGGACATAGTGCGACCCAGATCTCTGTAAAGAGCCACGGCTCTTGAACCATGTGATTGGCTGTGTCCAATCACAGCTGGTCATATGTGAGCACAGGGATGCCAGGAATCGGCTCTCATCGCCTCACACTGACAGAGTGTGTGGTGAGAAGAGCCGATTAGCGGCATTTCCTTCCAGGGGACATTAAGACATGTAATCAGGGCACTGATCATCAGTGTCCTGATTACAATAACACGCCACCAGTGCTGGCAATCAGTGCCCACCAGTGCCATCAATCAGTGCCTATTAGTAATGCCAGTCAGTGCTGCCCATCAGTGCCACTCATCAATACCCTTCAGTGACACCCATCAGTGCAGCATATTGGTGCCTCCTCATCAGCGCACATCAGTGAAGGAGAAGAATTACTTATTTAGAAAATTTACTGACCGAAACTAAGAAAAACTTTATTTTTTTCAAAATTTTCGGTCTTATTTTTTACTAACAAAAAACAACAACCCAGCAGCAATTAAATGCCACAAAAAGAAAGCTCTATTTGTGTAAAGACAAGGATAAACATTTCAAATGGTTACAGTGGAACATGACCACGCAGTTGTCTCAAAATTGGCCTGGGTAGGAATGGGGTGAAAGTGCCCTGTAGGCAAGTGGTTAATGAATTAAAAAAATTAAACACAATATTTTATCCATTGTATGTTTGTTTTTTTTTGTAAAATATAAAAGATATTGTTAGACCAATTAAATAGACACCTAACATATCATTCTTTAAAATTGCGCACGCTTTAGGAATGGTGATAAACTACAATACTTCATAGGTGATGCTTTCAAGATTTTTACAGGTTGCCTGTTTTGAATTAGAGGAGGTCTAGCGCTAGAATTATTGCTTTTGCTCTAATGTTGGTGACCATACCTCACGTGTGGTGCGAAAACCGTTTACATATGTGCATGACTTACGCATGCGTTCGCTTTTGCGTGCGAGCACGGAGGGATAAGAGAGCTTTAAAAAAAAAAATGTCTTTATTCATTAAATGGGCCTTAACCACTTGCTGTCCAGCATACGTATCATACATGCTATATATACATTTATATACAGAATTTTAGAGCCGGCGATCAGATTTCTTGTAAAAGTAATCGAGTGGCTTTACAGATGCTCAACCACTTTTACTGCGCTCAGAAGGGCCCTCCATAGTGGTTTCTGGGCTTTCCCATTGTATCGAGGAGCCAGGGACCACGGTGAGAGGTTGAAAAAAGAAAAGAGGGCGGAACATCTGTCCCCCCATCTCCTCTGTGATGAATGAAGCCAGAATTAATGAGGATTTTGTCACTTCTGGCTTCAGAGCTGTCATTCCTGGCTGTTAACAGGGCAGGGAAGACATCAGGGGTCTATAGGACGAAGGTTCTTAATGTCAGGTGGTGGAGGTGGGCATTCTGATCATGTGACCACTGTGATTGGCTGTCGCATGATCAGAAAGCTCCCAATCACAAGTATGCAGTCTTTGTGCTAGAAGCGCGCTGTCAGCACAGAAATATGTTTACATAGGCCTCATATATGTGGCCTCTCAGTGTGAAAGCCCACCAAGAGGTGGAAAGAGGTTAAATAAAAAAAAGTGTAAAAATTTTTTTTTTTATAATTTTAAACATTTAAAGTGCCCCTGTTCCCCCCCTTAAATGTACACGTAGGTCCGGCATGCATATGTAAACGGTGATTGCACCACACGTGTGAGGTATCACTTTAAATGTCTGGTGAGAAACCCTAAACCCTGGTACACACTATAAAAGTTTCTTTTTGTTCAACCCAGCAGGCTAAACGGAAAAAGAAAAACGGACAGATTGTTGCTCTAACACAAGCTATTGCTATGTTATTGTGTTCTGCAAGGGGGGAAGACCCCCCACCCCCTCACCAGTACACACCAGTCAGCGCTCGCAGCCATTGGTTGCTCTGTTGATGGTTTTCCAGCGTGCCTGTTCAACAGAAGCCAGTGGTGAGACAGGGAGCTGTACACACGGGCCAAGAGTTGGCCAGTTCCTGCCGAACCGACCATTATCGGCCCGTGTGTACCCGGCACAATTCTAGCAACAGAGCTCACATGTAACTCTAAACTAATAACCTGCAAAGGTTTTTTAAGCATCGCCTATGGACAATTTTATGTACCGTAGCTTGTCGCCATGTCACAGGCCTGCACAATTTAAAATCTTGACATGCTTGGTATCTGTTTACTTGCTGCAACATTTGTTTATATTTTACAAAAAAAGTACATTATTTTGTAATTGTGTGCACTACATTTATTTTTTTCCTGAAAATTTGCGTTTGGTAAATGGCTCTGGAAATACCATGTGAAATGAAAAGCCACTATTTTATTCTCCAATGCCTTTGCTTTAAGAAAATATATAAGGTTTGGAGTTTCTATGCAATTTTCTAGCAAAGATGGCTGATTTTAACATGTATGTAAAAAAGATAAACAAATTGCCCTGGACAGCAAGTGGTTAAAAGAAGTCACGTGACCAGAAGGGTAGACTGTATATTATTTTTCCTAATAGGTTTTATTCTGATAATTTTTGATTTTTGATATGGGATTGTTGTTAAAGCAGAACTATAGGCTATACTATATAACTATAACTATATATAAAATACCTCTCACATAAACTGGGTTGTGAGTTACAGTATGTTGAGTGGATCTTTAATTGGGGGCATACAGCAAAGTTGTGAGTAAATGTAAAAAACAATCTTTTCTCTGCATGTCATAGGGGTTTGTCTGATACGAGGAAAATTTACATTGTGATTCTTTATTTTGTAGGAACAGGATTGAAGAATGTATCCTCTTCTACTTGAATAAGGAAGAAGTGAAGGTGCCAGAAGACTTTCTGCTAGCTTGAAAATGAGATTTAGAAGGCAGATTCTGGTTTCGGGGTTATCTCTGGCATTTGGTGCTGTGCTGGGTGCAGGGGTGACTAATTGGAGACTACATGACAGGTCTGCATCTGATTGCCTCTATCCAATCGTACAGGCGGCATCGGAGGTGTCCCTCCCCCCTGTTTCTGGCATCACTAGATTCGGATTGCCAGGCTTCAGCCAGCTTAAGACTCGCCAGTCCCACATGCTCAGCTATGACCCCAGGCTGCGCGGCCCAGCGTGGGTTCTAGAACAACTGAACGGTGAGCGCATACAGGGCATGGCGGTTCGGAGTCGCTGTAACTTCAGAGAAGATGAGTCCGTACACCCTTATCACCGGGCCACAAACTCTGATTTCAAGAGAAGTGGATTTGACCGGGGACACTTGGCAGCAGCAGCCAATCATAAGTGGAGCCAGCAGGCTATGGATGAAACTTTCATACTAAGTAATGTGTACCCACAGGTCAGTGATCTTGCTCTCATCTGAAATTAGCTAACACCAACTTAAAGTGATATTAAAGACTACATTTCATATTGGTAAACGAATAGAGGTTAAACTTACCTGATCAATGCAACAATATTGCACAGAGCGGTCTTCTAACCTCCTTTTTTGGAAATCCCTTGCCGCCGCTGTCCACTCCTCCAGCCTCCGGTTGCCTCCTCAGCAAGCCAGGTGCAAAGGAGGTTCCTGTGCACAAACGCTTCTGAGCCGGGCTGTGTGTGTCCATAGACACAGTAAGATGCAAGAGCACGATCAGGGCAACTAAAATAAACTATGAAAGGCACATTGCTGAGGAGAGTTAAAAAATGAATCCCCAAAAGTTTTTTCAAATATATTCATAATAATAACCCAAGATTAGAACATATTGGCCCCATAAAGGATGATCGGGGGAAGTTGGTCACAATTGACAGGGAGAAGGCACTGGTATAATTACATTCTTCTCCTATATTCTGTTCAGTACAACAATATATTGAATGTACCCTTGTGGCTGACAGAAACCAGTGTTCAAAAAAGACTTTAAAAACTTGACATAAAGAAATAAAGCGTTTTTTTTGACTGCAGAAACGTCTGACGCCAAAAACGGCAGCTGTAAAAACGTCCAGTGTGCATGGGGCCCTAATTTAAGGGGTTGATAAATGTTAGATCATTAAGGATGTGGTACTTCCTCCCCAGTTGGTGATGTCAGGTGGTGTAGATAAATTCCAAGAACGTAAATGTGTTTCTCAGCAAACAATGTACAGGGATATTGAATATGGTAGAAACATATACACAGACACATTCAGATTGAACTGGATGTACTGGTGTCTTTATTCTGCTTGGTGTCAATATTCAACAATGTAACAAAACTCATTGGAAATAGTTAGGCCCCTTTTACATGGAGCGGATCCATCCAAGTGGAATCCACCTGCTCAGCGGGAGATCCGCTATGCAGAGTGGACATGGACACAACACGCTCTCCTCAATGCCCCATTGAGGAGAGCGTGTTGTGTCCATGTCCACTCTGCATAGCGGATCTCCCGACAATCTGTTTCCAACCGATTGTCATCTGATCCCCTGGACAGATGGCGAATATATGTCTCTTTTAAGTGGATGTTATCGGATCAGATCCCCGGCGGGTGTCAGCAGACACATGTCCGCTGACATCTGCCGCCCCAAAGGGAACAATGGGTGATCCAATCAGGTCCGCCTGGAAAACTGACAGGCAAAACCGATCGATCCGCTGGTGTGAAAGGGACCTTAAACATACAGTATATGCAGGGACTGCATTGAGAATATAGGCTAACTTTAAATCAGGACACTCTTATGTAGGCATTTTATAATTCTAAAGGACCAGTTGTATTGGAAATTGATGTGATACTAACAATCCCTCTTTCAGAATCCAAATCTCAATCAGAATGCCTGGAACAACTTGGAGCAATACTGTCGATCACTAACCAAGAGTAACAGGAATGTGTATGTGTGCAGCGGTCCCCTATTTTTACCCAAGTAAGTCAAATGCATACAACTATACCTAAAATAAACAGGAACATCCAAGGTGGAAATCTGAAATTGGATCTTAACCAAAACATTATGTTCAAGTTACGTTGACTGTTTTGCAGTAATAGATAAATAGTTACAGAGATACTGAAATATTTGCTTTTGCTTGACAAGTGCTCACACTCATTTTTTACATCAGTCATTCTAAAATATCAAGTATACCACAGCTCTGTTTTTGTTTTTTGCTTAAAGTCGCTTACTGTTGTTTTCAGGGTTCTTTTTGTCCTGTGCACGCTCCCCATCCTCCTTTACACGCACATGAACTTTAATGGCATCCCAGTCTTAGTCCGCAGGGTTCAATATTGAGTTGGCCCACCCTTTGCAGCTATAACAGCTTCAACTCTTCTGGGAAGGCTGTCCACAAGGTTTAGGAGTGTGTTTATGAGAATGTTTAACCATTCTTCCAGAAGCGCATTTGTGAGATCAGGCACTGATGTGGATGTGAAGGCCTGGCTCGCAGTCTCCGCTCTAATTTATCCCAAAGGTGTTCTATCGGGTTGAGGTCAGGACTCTGTGCAGGCCAGTCAAGTTCCTCCACCCCAAACTCTCTTATCCATGTCTTTAAGGTCCTTGCTTTGTGCACTGGTCCAAATCATTTGGTGGAGGGGGGTTATGGCGTGGGGTCGTTTTTCAGGGGTTGGGCTTGGCCCCTTTAGTTCCAGTGAAGGGAACTCTTAAGGCCTCAGCATACCAAGACATTTTGGACAATTTCATGTTCCCAACTTTGTGGGAACAGTTTGGGGATGACCCATTCCTGTTCCAACATGACTGCGCACCAGTACACAAAGCAAGGTCCATAAAGACGTGGAGGAACTTGACTGGCCTGCACAGAGTTCTGACCTCAACCCAATAGAACATCTTTGGGAGGAATTAGAGCAGAGACTGCGAGCCAGGCCTTCTCGTCCAACGTCAGTGTCTGACATCACAAAGACGCTTCTGGAAGAATGGTCAAAACTTCCCATAGACATAATCCTAATCCTTGAGGACAGTATTTCCAGAAGAGTTGAAGCTGTTATAGCTGTAAAGGGTGGGCCAACTTAATATTTAACACTACGGACTAAGACTGAGATGCCATTAAAGTTCCAGTTCATGTGTGTGTAAAGGCAGGCGTCCCAATACTTTTGGTAGTATAGTGTGTGTAGTCCATCCAAGGACAAGTAAGAAGGGGTGGCTACATTCACCTACACAAGGGGAGCATGGAGAACAAACTGAGCCATAACAGAATAGGATGTCTGAGAATAGCAGAAAAAAAGCTTGCATTTGAGAGGTGACACAAAGGAAGAGAGAAATAGAAGGTATATTCTACTCATATTTAATATACATATAGCATTGTTTTTAAATGTGAGTTTCTAGTCTTGCACAACAGAAACTACATCCAGGCAATAGAGGGATATCTACTTCCCATGACCTGGAGCATGACAGAACGATGACCTGGTTGAGTTGGGGAGGCTGAAACTACCTTGGAAAGGAAGTTCTGCTTCAGTACCACCTTATCCTTGTGTAAGGCTGGCCATACATTATACAATTTTCCTTTAGATTTACCAAAACCATATAATATGAGGTCACACCTAAACACTTTCAATTTGTATGCAATCAGGCAGGCTCAATCATGATGCAAAGCATTCTTTGAATGGCTCCCATGCTGAGTGGCCAACCTCCTGTATTCACAAGGCATCAGGTCGGCCATTCAGTACAGGACCCAGAAGGAAGTGGAGATCATTGCAGTAGCAGTGTATACTTCAGTGATTTCCAGCAACATCATCCATGTATAGTATATGCATAGTTACATCGGATCAAGCTGGAATAATGTAACTATGTATAAGATGCCAAAGCCTGGATTTATTCTTTATCCAGGTATACTTGCATGCTGAAAAGTAGGGTAGGTTATACTGGTCTAGTCCCAAACTTTTTCTTGTTTGTCAGCATCCAGTCATCCTGTAGTCAGAAGTATAGCCCACCAGTCTCTGAATTCCTGTGTTCCTCAATATACGTGAAAGAAGTTGAGTTTTACTCATGCCTATAGACTCATTCTCAACCATTTTTCTTTTTAGAATGGAAGCAGATGGTAAAATGTATGTCAAATACCAAGTGATTGGCACCAACAATGTGGCTGTCCCAACACACTTCTTCAAGGTGGTCGTTTTGGAGAAATTCAACGGGGAGATTGAACTTAGACCCTACGTCATGCCAAACTGTCCTGTAGATGAAAAGATCCCCCTGGAGCGCTTCCTGGTGCCCATAGAAAGTATTGAGCGAGCTGCTGGCCTGCTTTTTGTTCCAAACATTCTCAAGACAACAAATAACTTAAAAGCCATCACCGCTGGTGGCAGATGACACCATCCTGATCTTTTATGTCAGCTTTCATTGGACTTGCTTGCAATTATGGAACAATGTCAGGATTACTTTAATGGTAGCCCCAGGTATGGCCCTCCCTTCTATCAGGAGCAAAGAGAAGAGGCCCTGTGTACACTCTTGTCTTGCAGCTTACACAGGGCTGTGGAATTTCTCCTCACCTCCATGTGACATCATTGGGTGACTGAGCAGCCAAGCACCAGCATTGTCAGTTATAAGGCAGGGGAGTGAATCGTATGTCCCCCCCATTCCTGGATGGTGTAGTGATGATGAGGCTGCAATGGAAGGAAATTGTTGGTTTGTCTTGCATGAGCAAAGCTCATGTTTACTTTTAAAATATAGAATCATGCTGCTTTTTACATCATGTACAGTATAAATGTGTATGACCATGCTTATGTTAATCATGGAAAGCCTATGAATAAACTAACACCTGTAGACTACTTAAAGCACAAACCTTTTGTATTAGGATCTATGGCTCCTTCAGCCTGGAACACTCTGCAAACATCTGTGCAAATACAGAAAAGTCTATTTGTAGAACACTTCAGGCACGCTCCCTACCACCAGGTAAAATGCATGGGCAGAGACAGAGGCATCACAATATATGGAGGCGAGGGGTGCACCTATTCTTTACAATGAGGAAGTAGACACAGGGGTTGATTTACTAAAACTGGAAGGTGCAGCTGTGTAAGATACTCAATCAGCTTCAAACTTCAGCTTCAATTAAGCTTTAACTATAAAACCTGGAAGCTGGTTTCTATGCAGAGCTACACCGGATTTTGCACTCTCCAGTATTAATAAATCAACCCCTATGGTGGGGACTGTAGGCATTAAGGCAGTGTTTCTCAACTCCAGTCCTCAAGGCGCACCAACAGGCCATGTTTTCAGGCTTCCCATTATTTTGCACAGGTGATTTGATCAGTTTCACTGCCTTAGTAATTACCACAGCTGTTTCATCTGAGGGAAATGCTGAAAACATGACCTGTTGGGGCGCCTTGAGGACTGGAGTTGAGAAACACTGCATTAAGGGAATGAAAGATCCCTATATAAAACATGTTCTCAGACTTTTCTATGGATATGTGTTTAATAAAATAATTCTACCTACTGGTTTGCTTTAACCGCTGCAGCCCCGGAAGATTTTACCCCCTTCCTGACCAGAGCACTTTTTGCGATTCTGCACTGCGTATCTTTAACTGACAATTGCGCAGTCGTTCGACGTTGCACGCAAACGAAAGTCCTTTTTTCCCCACAAATAGAGCTTTCTTTTGGTGGTATTTGATCACCTCTGCGGTTTTTATTTTTTGCGCTGTAAACAAAAAAAGAGCAACAATTTTGAAAAAAAAGCAATATTTTTTTACTTTTTGCTATAATAAATATCCCCAAAAATATATAAAAAAAAGATTTTCTTTTTCCTCAGTTTAGGCCGATATGTATTCTTCTACATATTTTTGGTTAAAAAAAATCACAATAAGCATATATTGATTGGTTTGCGCAAAAGTTATAGCGTCTACAAAATAGGGGACCGTTTAATGGCATTTTTATTATTTTTTTTTTTTTTTTTACTAGTAATGGTGGCAATCTGCGATTTTTATTGGGACTGCGACATTATGGTGGACACATCAGACACTTTTGACACATTTTTGGGACCATTGGCATTTATACAGCGATCAGTGCTATAAAAAATGCACTTATTACTGTAAAAATGTCACTGGCAGGGAAGGGGTTAACACTAGGGGGCGATCAAGGGGTTAATTGTGTTCCCTAGTGTGTGTTCTAACTGAAGGGGGAGGGGGACTGTAGGGGAGATGACATTGCCAACAGACGATCAGTCTCTTCTCCCCTCAGAGAACCGGAAACTGTGTGTTTACACACACACACCCCGGTTCTCTGTGTTCCACCTGTGATCAGGACCGCTGGGCACTTGCATCGACTCCAGGGGCAAGCAGTGGGCCCCTAGTGGCCACAGGGCAAAGCAACGTTACATAACGTTGTTTCGCCCAGCTGTGCCATTCTGCCGCAGTAAAACTGCTGCAGCTGGTCGGCAAGTGGTTAAATGTGATCTCCATGTTTTAGTGAAGGTTAAATAGTCATTTGGACCAAGCTGGTGTACCAAGTACAGTATACAATGCTGTGTTCCGGCAGCTTCCTGTGAATGGCTATGTGTCACTCAGCCCGACTCGATTTTGTTCCAGCTACATACAGTTTATACAGTAGGTAAAACACGGAGATCAGATTTAACCTCTTGCCGTCCAAGGTATGTAAATGGACGTCCTTGGGTTGCAGTGGTTATACCGCGATGATGCCTCCACCTACAGGCATAATCCCAAATCATTATTTGCAGCAGACGATTCTTTTTTTGTAGAATTTTTTTGTAATTATTCACTCGATCAATTCTGCTGGTGGTGGAAGGGGGTCCCCCCCCCCTCCTGCTGCTGCCTCTCCTGTCCCATCGCGGAGGACAGGAGCGATGCAGCCGGCGGTGATTGCTGCCCTGTATAGCGAGAGAGGAACTGACGTCGTTCCTCTCTATAACTCTGGAAACCTGGAGCGATGAGCAGTTTGTCACTTTTGGTTCTGCCCTTTTGTCTACCTGGCCACCAGTTGCCAGGGAAGGAGCAGATCAGATCGATCTGTTTCTGATCGGATGCATGGGAGGCCAGAGGAGAGATTTGGGGTCTAATAGACCCCAGATCTCTCCATAAAATAGGACATGTCATGGCCCATGCTGTCACAAGGGATGTTGTGAAAAAAAAAGTGTATTAATTAAAAAAAAAAAAAAAAAAAGTGTATTAAAAAAAAAAAAAAAAAAATGTAAAGCGCCCCTGGCCCACTCCCGCACGCATATGTAAACAGTGATTGCACCACACATGTGAGGTATTGTCACACACGTCAGAGCGAGAGCAATTCTAGCACCAGAACTCCTGTCCAACTCTAAACTGGTAACCTGTACAGGTGTTTAAAGTGTAGCCCTTTGGAGAATTTTAAGCACTGTAGATTGCCACCATTACACGCACGTTACATAGTAGGTGAGGTTGAAAAAAGACATAGTCCAATCTATGTGTGCAAATATATGTCAGTATTATATTGTATATCCCTGTATGTTACGGTCGTTCCGGTGCTTATCTAATAGTTTCTTTAAACTATCAATACCCCCCCGCTGAGACCACCGCCTGTTACAGAGGAGGTCTAGGGCTAGAATTTATGCTCTCGCTCTACCGATCGCAGCGATACCTCACATGTGTGGTTTTTAACACTGTTTTCATATGCGGGCGCTACTCACATGTGCGTTCACTTCTGCATGCGAGCTCGGCAGGACAAGGTGCGTTTAAAAAAAATAAAATTTTCTTATTTATTTTACCTTTTACTTTTACACAGTTTTAAAAAAAAAAAATGTCACTTTTATTCCTATTACAAGGAATGTAAACATCCCCTGTAATAGAAAAAAAAGCATGACAGGACCTCTTAAATATGATATTTGGGATCAAAAAGACCTCAGTTCTCATATTTACACAAAAATGCAATAAAAAATGTTGTCATTTAAAAAAAAAAAAAATTGAATGTCCCTTTAAGAGCTATGGGCGGAAGTGACTTTTTTGAAGCCCTGCAGTGTCATGGAGACGGGTGGGGGCCATCTTCCCTTCTGACGGCTCTGGTAAGTGGCGGAGGGCACCGGTAAGCGGTGGGGGGCCCTCTCCCGCCATAGATAAAAGTGATCTTGCGGCGAATCCGCCGCAGAGACCACTTTTATCTTGTACCAGACCGCCGGCCGAACACGGGGATACCAGGGTCATGGCAGCTAGCTGCTGCCATAACAACGATATCCGTCCCCAAAGTAGGGACGTGCGGCGGTCCGGAAGTGGTTAAAGTCGAAGTCTAATCTAACCAAATTTTTAATTAGAAGCTGATTTTTGGTGTCAACATTTTAGCTTTTTGACATGAGGCTTTTAGCCTTGTTCATGAGTTGAAACTGAACTGATCAATGCGGCCCAATACATGTGGTATAAACGAACCCTCTATAGGATTTTGTGTATTCAATCATTATTTTTGTAATGATCCTTTAGTTATTTTACGTTTACCATTTCTTTTCCTATTGATGTAAATGCATTTAGCCAAAAATGGCAAAATGTTACCGACTTTCGCTGAAATTTCAGGTTACTAAAACCTTTAGGCCAGGTTCAAACATATTGGATGTGGGTTTCCTCACATCAAATTCCTATGACAGGAGAGTGTGACCAGCTCTCAATAGAGGAGGTTCACACAGCTTTGGGGCGGCCACAGTCCGCATTTAAAAAGGGTCCTTAAACATCTTTGATTCCGATACAGGTGCAAAATCAGACCTTATTCGCACTTGAATTGGTGAACAGGGATGCACTGGACCCCATGCTGTGAACCGCGGCCGCAGCATATGTGAACCAGGGCCAGATTAAGAACATCATGGGCCTGGTGCTGAGGATTTTGGTGGGGCCCTTTATAAACAATAAATAAAAATGCAAACAATTTTTTGTTATAACAAATTAAATTAAAGAGAGGGCGTATGAGAGAGAGTGAAAGGGGATGAAAGAGGTGTGAGGGGTAAGGGAGGGAGGATGAGAGCGAAAGGGGGGGGGATGAGAGAAAGAGGATGCACATGAGCATGCATGGGAATGACATCAACGCAGCCTGGCCAAGAAAATTGACGGAAGGCACAGAACCCGGAAGGAAGACCGGGTGAAGATGGAAAGGCCCGGGCCCCGCCGGATTGATCACAGCACAGCACTGGAGGGCTCAGTCTGACAATTTAAGTGTACCCTAATGCGCTAATATGCTGTGCATACTTGTACATTATGGCATAACCTACCTCAGGGCCTCTAAAAAATAGTAAGATGTTAGAAAGTTTTACTACCGGTTTAATATCACAGGAGCCTCTCATGGGGCCCCCTACTGACCCTGTGGCCCTTGGGCAGTGCCTTAGTGCATAGTTGCCAACATTTCAAAAATATTTTCAGGGACACTTTTTTTTTTTTTTTACAAGTGCTATATTTAGAGTAGCCGACATCCCCTGTGTTCCTCTATACATCACAATAGTAATTACAAAACTAAATAAGTACTAATAATGGGGCAGAACAAATATGAGGACTGAGATTTCCTTTAGTTGAACTAACAAAAGTGTGCCCATTCTAGAGCTGGTAACATTGAGGATATTCAGTATAATTTGAAATAACTGTTTTTGTGGGGAAGAGTATGGCTGGTATAAAAGTGGGAAGTATGTGCAGGTGAGGGAGAGGAATGTGGAGCGTCTAACAGTGGGCACTATGTACATGAGGTGTGCGGAGGGTATGGCAAAAGGCACTATGTACAGCAGAGGAGTGTGAAGGGTATGCAGTGCCGATCCTGACCTCCCTGGGGCCCTAAGCAAAATTCTGCTAAGGGGCCCTCTACCTGACCCGTGATGCCGCGAGCTATGTAAACTATTTGCCATTGCCACACAGTCACACCTGACACTTCAGTGCTCCCAAAACAATCCTCCCTCCTTTAAACAAAACAGTGCCTTCCCTTACATCAGGGTCCCCAGAGAGCCCCCCTTAAATCAGTGTCCTCAGAAAGCCTCCCCTTACATCAGGGTACCCAGAGAGCCCCCCTTAAATCAGTGTCCCCAGAGAGCCTCCCCTTACATCAGGGTCCCCAGAGAGCCTCCCCTTACATCAGGGTCCCCAGAGAGCCTCCCCTTACATCATTGTCCCCAGAGAGCCTCCCCTTACATCAGGGTCCCCAGAGAGCCTCCCTTAACATCATGGTCCCCAGAGAGCCTCCCCTTACATCAGGGTCCCCAGAAAGAGCCTCCTTACATCAGAGTCCACACAGAGGTTCCCCTTACATCAGAGTCTGTACAGAGGCCCCCCCCCCTTACATCAGAGTCTGCACAGAGGCCCTCCCTTACATCAGAGTCCGCACAGAGGTCCCCCTTACATCAGAGTCCGCACGGAGGTCCCCCTTACATCAGAGTCCGCACAGAGGTCCCCCTTACATCAGAGTCCGCACAGAGGTCCCCCTTACATCAGAGTCCACACAGAGGTCCCCCTTACATCAGAGTGTAAGGGGGAACGGCAGCGTTTTGCAGGAGGATTTAACCCCTTTTCGGCTGCTATTGGGGGGTTAAAACCGCCCCGCTAGCGGCCGAATAGCGCCACTAAAGTGACGGTAAAGCGGTGCTAAAAATAGCGCCGCTTTACCGCTGACGCCGGTGGTGGCAGTGTGAAAGGGGTCTTAGGATGTCCCATCCAAGAAGGAGATAAAGTCCCACTAAAATGTACAGGCAGCACAGGGGGCACAGTCAACAGCAGTACACATTAAATATTTGTGGCTTACCCCCTCCACGCTGCACTCTCCGACCTGTTGTTGGTGTCTGTGTCAACGAGCTGGCCACTCCCCCTGGCCCTGTCCTGCCCAATCACAGTCCCAGCTAATCCTGCATCAGACATTAGGCTCTGCCTCCGCAGGGATGGATAGGGCTGAGAAGCAGGGGGAGGACGTGCTAGCAGATGTGCGATCTCTCCTTCCCTTCTCCTCTCTTCAGCTGCTGGCTGAGAAGCGAGGGGATGCTGGTGCTAGCATAAATATGTGATCTCTCCTTCCCTTCTCCTGCTGGCTGTGAAGGGGGGGGGGGGTGTGCTGTGAGGAGATCTCCCTCCTCTTCTCTCTTCAGTTCTCGTTCTCTTCAGCTTCAGCTGCTGGCTGGGGGGGGGGGGGGGGGTCGCGGTGCGGCTTGTCAATGTGAGCGGTCGCTTCTCCTCCTGTCAGCTGTCAGGAAGCAGAGCCGATCCGCCCTCGGGGGCCCTCTGCAGGTCCGCGGGGCCCTACGCTGCTTGCGTAGTTCGCGTATAGGGCGGATCGGCTCTGAGGGTATGACAGTGGGCAGTATGCACAGCAGAGGAGTGTAGAGGGTATGACAGTGGGCACTATGTATAAGAGAAGAGTGTGGAGGGTATGACAGTGAGCAATATATACAGGAGAGAAGTGTGAGGGTATGACAATGGGCACTATGTATAGGAGAGGAGTGTGGGGAGTAGGGCAGTAATTACAGGAGAGGAGTGTGGAGGGTATGACGGTGGGCACTAAGTATAGGAGAGGAGTATGGAGGGTATGACAGTGAGTAGTATGTACAGGGTATGACAGTAGGCACTATGTACAGGAGAGGAGTATGGAGGGTATGACAGTGGGCACTATGTATAAGAGACAAGTGTTGGGGGTACGACAGTGGGCACTATGTATAGGAGAGGAGTGTGGAGGTTATGACAGTGAGCAGTATGTACAGGAGAGGAGTGTGGAGGGTACGAAAGTGGGCACTATGTACAGGAGAGAAGTGTATGACAGCGATCACTATGTACAGGAGAGGAGTGTGTAGGCTATGACAACGGGCGCTATGTATAGGAAAGAAGTGTGGAGGGTATGACAGTGAGCAGTATGTACATGAGAGAAGTCTGGAGAGTATGACAGTGGGCACTATGTATAGGAGAGGAGGATGAAGTAATCTGGGAAGGAAAAATGTTAAGGTTTGTGGAAGGATGTTTAGGGACTGCGTAGTGGTTAAGCGGGCCATACATGGATTGAAATTACACCAATTAAGCAGAGACCGGCCATAGTTCATCTATGTATGGGCTAGCTGGTTTTACACAAGTCAACCTATTAACCGACTTGAGTACAACCAGCCTGTCAGGTTTTCCCCAAAACAATCAGTGCTGCCAGCTATAGTTAGCAACACTAATCATTGTATTCACTGGCAGAACACAATAACACTGCGGGAGTGATTCCCCCATTAACAGGACAGCAGGTGAGAGGGTGTGTGGGGACAGGCTGGGGAGAGATACTACCAGTAGTCAGTGGCTGGGTAGGCACTGGTTAGTATCAGAGCCAGATACACACAGGTTACAAATGCCGCGATCGTTAGAGCGAGGGCAATAATTCTAGCCTTAGACCTCCTCTGTAACTCTAAACATGTAACCTGTAAAAAAAAATTTAAAGCATCGCTTAGTACACAAAAAAAAAAAAAAAAAAATCGTGCTAACTTTAGTGTTTTTTTTTATGAATGAAACAGTTTCTTTCCAAAAAAAACGTTTGAAAAATTGCTGCGCAAATATCGTGTAACATAAAAAGTTGCAAAGACCACCATTTTATTCCATAGGGTGTCTGCTAAAACAATATATATATAATGCTTGAGGGTTCTGAGTAATTTTATAGCAAAAAAAAAAAAAAAATGATGATTTTTACATGTAGGAGAGAAGTGTCAGAATGGGCCTGGGTGGCAAGGGGTTAATTATCATAAGTAATATACAAATAATTATTATAAGCACTGTGAGTTCATCCTCTCAGTCTGCTGCAGAGTGTTCCAGCTATTTAGTATTTAAACTTGCCGCTCTGTATGTAGATTCTGACATGCTGCGCAAGCAGTCCTGTATCTCCGGAACCATAGCTGAAAGCAGACCCATATTTTAACCAGTGCTGGAGTAGGTCTTTAGCTACCTACCCCCCAAATGTGGGGTTTCTGTGACTCTTGATCGACAAGCTACTAACCCTCAAAGTCAATCTTTTATTTATTTTTTGGGCAAATGGGCCTATCTTGAGAAAGGGGCCTGGAGCTGCAGCTCCAATAGCACCCCATGTTAATGCGGACTGGAACTGTGCGTCCCTTTTCCTCGTTTCAGGGCCGAATCTATGCCTGAAGTCGGCCCTGAAACGGAGCCAAAGACGCACAGCGTTTCTGTGCAGTTTGCTCTGCAGCCGCAACAGAGAAATATGAACCGGCTCCATAGGGAGCCAGTCACATTCTCCTGCTATGCGAATTGGATGCGGGGAAACCCACATCTAATTCGCATAGGTGTGAACCTGGCCTAAAGTAAAGGTTTGTGGGTTTGAGTTCACAATACCTCAGTCTTACTCTGCAGCATATCAGCATCGATCTGACGCTGCATCTGTCCCCTCTTCACAGAGAGCCGAGTGATCAAACACCGCTGATCACTCAGTTCTTGCTGAGTAGAGATCCGATCCTCGTCAGTCACTTGCTCTCTGCTCATTGGAGCGCCAGGCTGTGCAGTGGGTGGGAACGGCTGGCTCAGGCTCTTAGCAGCTCGCTGAGAGGCTGTATCCAGCTGCCTGTCCAGGCACCTGGGTGAAATTAAAGTTGGGATCCCTGTAGAGGCTGGACCAGCAGAGTGATATCAGCCAACAGTGGGATTTATCCCACTTTTGACTGAATAAAAGTGACAGGAGTGCAGACTGAAGTCCACTCCTGTGACCCACAGGAAAAGTAGGATCAAAAGTGCTTCAGCCCTACTTCTCCTTTTGCACATTTCATGTTGTAGGGCAGTGGTCTTCAAACTGCGGCCTGGAGGCCAGATGCAGCCCTTTGCTTGATGCTATCTGGCCCTTGGGGCACGATAACATCCTGATACCAATAATGGGGCACACTGCCCCCACTGAAGGGGGCACAATTCCTTCCAATGACACCAATGATGGGGCACAATTCCTCCCACTGACACCAACTATGGGGCACAATTCCTCCCACTGACACCAACTATGGGGCACAATACTTCCCATTTACCCCAACATTAGGGTGCAATTACTTTCAGTGAAACAAACGAGGCATTATTTTTCCCACTGACATCTGGACATTTTTTACTCCCACTGGCTACAGTCTAGCCCCCATAAAGTCTAAAGGACAGTAAACTGGCCCTTTGTTTAGAAAGTTTGGAGACTTCTGGACACGACCAAAGTCATATCCGTAAAAGAAGTTTGGAAACACTTACCTGAGGCCCATACCACTCAAATTTGCCTAAATTCCAAGAAATGTCCACTGAAGTCCACACTGAAAAACAGACGCTTCCAGGTGTCAGTCTCCCAATTCCCTGCAGCTTTCACTGGTTCCTTTTACTGACCTCCACCCCATGACAAGATACAGTGGTGTCATTAAGGTCAAAAGGAGGAACCAGTGAGAGCTGGGGACAAGTCGACCCAGTACACACCTGGAAGTGAGAGATTCCCTGTGGATTCAGAGGACTTCTACTAAACACAGCCACCTTCTGGCAGCACAGAACAGGTGAGTGTTCCCGCTATTATTTTGCAGATATGCCTGCGTTGAAAACTGTTAGGTCTCGTAGATAAAAGCCATTATACACCGATATATAATTTATCATATATCATTTATAAAAATAGACATAATTCTAATAAAACACTGGAAGTAGGACTTTGTCATAGGTACAAAACTGTGACATGCTTCGTTTATTACAAAATGTGTTTCAGTCAGAAGCAGAGATGTCCTTCTGGTTGCACAGTCCATGAACTGTGTCAGTGAATGTGAGGTCTCAGCACTGTCCATTTCCTTCAGCTGGGTCAGTGAATGTGGGCTCCCAGCAAAGTCCTTACATTCTTGCAGAATGAACTTGGGTTGATACACTCCAACAGATAACATTTGGAAAATAAAACAATTTGTTGCCTACAGCAAAGTTTGTTTATTCGGCATGTACTAGATGACTTAAAAGTTCCTACAATGCAAAATTCAGCTGTCTTTGGCTTGACAGGATGCCACTTCTATTCGGGGCTTTAGTGCTGCCAGGGAAATCAAGATGGCTTCCTGCAAAGAGAGATAAACCAGGTAATGCTTTCAAGTGGACCTGTTCAAGTCCACAAAAAGGTACAGAAGTAGTAAATACAGTACAACCAGGGTTGCCACCTCATCCCTTTAAAACCGAACACATATTTATTACACAGGTTCTGTGGGTGATTGAGGTGGTAATTAAACTCACTTGGTGCCTTATCTGCATTAAATCAGCCGCAGAACCTGTGTAATTCATATGTGTTCCGGTTTAAAGAGATGAGGTGGCAACTCTAAGTACAACCCAAGTCCGTTGCCAGGAATTTATTCCCCAGATGTAGGGTGAATGTTTAGCTTCAAGCCTCAAAAAAAGAAAACCTTTATAGGAAGAAAGGTCAGCAGAAAAGGACTTGGCACTTGTGCTCTTCTGTACTTTATCACTTTTGAACGAACAAATATGAAGCAGTACTTTATCCACTTCAGCCCCGGACCAATTGGCAGCCAAAGGACCAGGCCCCTTTTTGCGATTCGGCACTGCGTCGCTTTAACTGACAATTGCGCGGTCATGCGACGTGGCTCCCAAACAAAATTGGCGTCCTTTTTTTCCCACAAATAGAGCTTTCTTTTGGTGGTATTTGCTCGCCCATGCGGTTTTTATTTTTTTTGCGCTATAAACAAAAATAGAGCGACAATTTTGAAAACAATGCAATATTTTTTGCTTTTTGCTATAATAAATATCCCCAAAAAATATATAAAAAAAAATTTTTTTCCTCAGTTTAGGCCGATACGTATTCTTCTACATATTTTTGGTAAAAAAAAAAAATCATAATTAGCGATTATTGATTGGTTTGCGCAAAAGTTATAGCGTTTACAAAATAGGGGATAGTTTTATAGCATTTTTATTAATATTTTTTTTTTTACTAGTAATGGCAGTGATCAGCGATTTTTATTGTGACTGCGACATTATGGCGGACACATCGGACATTTTTGACACATTTTTGGGACCATTGTCATTTATACAGCAATCAATGCTATTTAAATGCATTGATTCCTGTATAAATGACAGTTGTAGTGAAGGGGTTAACCACTAAGGGGAGGGGAGGGGTTATGGGCTGTGACGTGTGTGTGTTTTTTTACATTAGGGGGCGGTGCTGACATCTGACGTCATTGATCGGCTTTCCTGATGACCGGGAGTAGGAAGCGCGGGGAGAGGTTTGTTTACACATACCTCTCCCCGTTCTTCAGCTCCGTGACCCGATCACAGGACACCAGCGGCGATCGGGTCCGCTGGTCCCGCGGCCGGGGTCACGGAGCTCCCGACCGGGTCGCGAGCGCGCCGCTGGCGGCGCGCACGCGACCCACGGGCAGGCATTTAAAGGATCACGTACAGGTACGTGATTTTGCCTGTCCGTGCCATTCTGCACATGTATATGTGCATGAGGCGGTCGGGAAGCGGTTAAACTTGAAGGCGTTGTCTTGATATGAGACTTTTGGGACTAACAACCAGTAACAGCAAAGCTCATCTAAACATTAAACACTCCTCATACCTGAACCCAAATCTTAACCCATAAAATAAATCTTTAACACTTAACCCCCTCCTGTACCACATCACCATAAACCCATTCAATTAATCATTCAATCCTCACCCTAATCACAACAATTAAAATAATGTCTGCCTTTAACACTTTAGGTGCAACTCCGGCCAACCCAAACCTTTTTCTTTTGGAGCAAAGTAGAGAGCAGGGCAAAAACCTCCATCAGTTTAAATTCTCTAGCAATGTTGCAGCCATTCTGTACCCAGTGTGTAAAATCCCTTCAATGGGACACAGACACATAAGGAAAGTTGAGAACCACTGCCTGTGTGCCTTCACAGATGTCTTCACTTACTGGTAAGTAAGCAGAACAGGAAACGCAGTGACGTCCCCCCTTTAAGTGGTCTTAGTGGCACTACTACAGTGCAGGATTGGATAAATGTGCATGAAGTGCTATTGATTGGCTGCCCCTTACTGAGCAGCCAATCAGCAGTACTGCCTTCACACATATTCTGCCTTGTACTGTGGCCAAAGGACTGGAACTAACAATGGTACCAATGGCAAAACAAGTCCAGAGCCATACAAAATATTTTACTTCTTCAAAGAGGTTTTTTAGTTTTAGAGAGAATTGTAAATCAATAAACTTGTCCTCTCAGTGCTGACTAGAGTGTCAGCCATTCTGTTTCACTGGCACTGCTGAGCAAGCAGCTCTGAGAGTACCAATATCTGTTTTTCTTCTGGTATCACAGCCCTGCCTTTCATTGTGGTGTGTGTTGCTGATCTACAGGCAATACATTTCTGGAGGGAGCTAAAGAAACACAGTGATCCAGGATAGCCTTTGAGCCGTTCGGCTAGCAGTGATCCGTCAATGACAGTAACAGCGTGTCAACAGCAGTACCTGACTGACCTGATTACATTTGATTGACTGTATGTGAAAGTTTATTAAAGTGATTGGAAAGTCTTGTTTTCGATAAAAATAATAAACATGTTATACTTACGTGCTCTGTGCAGTGAATTTGCACAGAGAAGCCCAGATCCTTCTCTTGGGTGCCCCTCCCTCCTGTTGAATGCCCCCACAGCAGATTGCTATGGGGGAACTCAAGCCAAGTCACAGCTCCGTGTCCATTCAGACACTAAGCTGTGGCCCCGCCCCTCCCACTGATTGGCTAGCTGACTGACTGACAGCGGCGGGAGCCAATAGCTCCGCTGCTGTGTCTCAGCCAATCAGGAGGGAGAGTCTCGTGGACATCGCCTGGACAGAGATGGGGCTCAGATAAGTATTAGAGGGGCTGCTGGACACAGAAGGCTTTTTATCTTAATGCATAGAATGCATTAAGATAACAAACCTGACTTTCAACCCCTGTAAGTACAAATTACAGACCAAATTAATTGTATTTCTGGCACACTTAACACTGACCAGTAGCTTTCTTTTCAAAGTAATCAGCAGAAGCACTAACCTCTGTTCTGATGGTGCGGCTGCCCTGCACAGGGCATGTGTTCAGATAATAGTTAAACAGAACGCTAGGTTCTTCAATGTCCAAATTCTGGTCACTGTCTACACTGGCTTCAAGCCCTTGGACTCCTCCGAAGACGACCAACGCATGTCTAATGAAGTGAAACAGTAAGACTATATCAGTATAATTATAATAAATAAAAACACAATTCACACAGCAGAGTCTCTGGATGTTATTACATAGCCTTATTTAAAAAAAAAAAAAAAGTAAAAAAAAAAAATACACCAAATACCTCCTAGTTTAGTAGGTCATTGTTCCCCAAGTTCTTAGGTAAGCCTGTCATGGCAGTGATACAAGATCTTCCATTGCTGACCTTTTTGGAAATTCTGGTTGTTCTGCACCTCACGTATGTACAGGCAGAGTTTTCCAGCAATGTGACTAAAGTGGACTTTTTTATAAAAACAACAAACATGTTATACTTACCTCCTCTGTGTAGTGTAGTGTAGCAGCCCAGATCTGCCTCTTTCCGAGTCCCTCTTCAGGGCTCCAGGCCCCTCCCTCCTGTCGAGTGCCCCTAAAGCAAGCAGCTTGCTATGGGGGCACCCGAGCCGAGCTAAGGCTCCCTGTGTCCAATTCAGACATAGAGCTGTCATTCGGCCCCTTCCCCTCTCTCCTCTGATTGGCTAACTGACTGACAGCCGTGGGAGCCAATGGCGCCGCTGCTGCGTCTCAGCTAATCGGGAAGAGAGTCACGAACAGCAGAGGGGCTCATGGACATCGCTGGACAGAGATGGGGCTCGGGTAAGTATTAGGGGTGCTGGGGAGCTCCTACACACAGAAGTTTTTTTATCTTAATGCATAGAATGCATTAAGATAAAAAAAAAACTTCAGTTTTTACAACTCCTTTAAAGTGGATCTAAGGGCAAAAGAAAAATGACAAATTGATGTAACCTGTCCCTAGATTATCACAGCAGTATTTTTTTATCCAAGAACTCATTAATACTGTCAGGTCAGTTATCTTTCCACTTCCTTTGCCAAGTTGATGCTTATCATTCTACAGTAAAATTGCAATGCAGCATTGTCACACATCAGACAGGGTAGTCTTAGATGGACATGTCGTTTTAGACCACATTAAACAGTACTGAGAAATGTGAGGTTTAAACTAAGGTGGATAACAAATATTAGGACAGCGGTTCTAAAAGGCAGAAGTTTTTTTTCTGCCCTTAAAGGGGAAGCTCCGCTTATCTGCCCACCCCCACACCAAAAGGTGCCAAATGTGGCAGCGGAAGGGGGGGTGGTTTTGACAGGTACCCAACCCCCCACTCCCCTAGAAGTTCAGCCCTCCTCCCTCCCCCTGCTGCCGGGCAATTCACAAAGTGCTGTGTGCTTTGCACATGCTCAGTAGGAACCGACTGTGAAGCTGCTTCACTGCTGGTTTCCCTTACAGGCAATGGCAGCACCCAAGAACCTATGGAAACATCGGCTGGGGTGCTGAAATCGCTGGATTCCAGGACAGGTAGGTGTTCTAATATTAAAAGTCAGCAGCTAGAGTATTTGTAACTGCTGACTTAATATTTTTTTTTTTCACAAGGAGAATGGACCTCCTCTTTAATGCATTAGGATAAAAAAAAAAAAAATCTCGATCCAGCAATGTGCATTGGAGCAGCAATTGCCTCTCTCTTCTCAATGGCTCAGAGACCCCAACAGCTCCTGCTGCTGTCGATCACAGCCAGTGAGGATAGAGATAGGGGGCTGAGCCACACTCTGCGTGTCAATGGACACACAGAGCCAGCTCGAGAGTGAGCATGCACGAGTGCCCCCATTGCAAGTGGCTTGCTCTGGGGTCATTCGGCAGGGGGGATGGGCCAGGAGTGCTGGCAAGGGATCTGAGAAGAAGAGAATTGGGGCTGCTTTGTGCAAAACCATTGCACAGAGGAGAGAAGAATAACATGTTTGTTATTTAACAAAATAAAAAGTTGCCTTTAGAATTACTGTAATCGTACAGTCCAGGACACAAAACTGGTGTTCATAGACCCCGAGTTATATGCTGCTGCATTCAGGAGATTGGACACTGGTAAAAATGTTTGATAAGGCAACTCCTAGAGTGTACCCAATATAACCCTGCCCACTCTGAGGCTCCCATTTTTTTCTGCTAGTGTCCTAGGTGATGAGCCTGTTTTCTTATGAAGTATATTTTTCTTTTTAAACCATTAACATTTTTCATCTGAATTGTTTATCAACATCCAACTGCTTATTGCTTGTGCTACCTTGCAGTTTCTGAATCAGTTACACTTGATGTCTACCATAGAGACCATACCCAGAACTCACTGTGTGAGGCCAGCTTGTTAGTTTGCTTTGTGTACACAATCCTGCATTCGCACGCACCTTGGAAAAAAGTGTATTTTGTGACGTTAGCTGCAGGGCCGTGGTCCATGTCTATGGTTCTTAGACTTCTGGGGTACCCACACCATGACAAGTGAAGCCCGGTCCTTAAAAGGGTCAGCATCTTGGATAAGGAAGGGTAGGGTTTCCTTGTATATGTAATCCAATTCCTGGATTTAGACAACATTATCTGCAGCTCATAGCAAACCGTGCAGTTTCATGGGCAAAGGATTTGGGTGAACTATTTTGAATTTGGTGGTTTTTCCCTCCTACCAAAAGCATGAGTTATTTGCGTCACACCTCCTAGATTATGTGTTTCCACCCAGTACATTGCTGCATTCTCGTGGCCATCTTTTACAGACATAAAGCTACAGGAACTTGGTCAGCACCTGTGTTATAGCAGCTATTCATCCATTCCACACTCCTAAACCATTAGTACCCCACTGGGGATTCCCTTTACTAGCACAGGTGGTGGAGCACAGGTGCAAAGAAGCTGGGGTAGAAGGGCCTAATAGCCTCTGTTCCACAGCTGGCCTAAAGGAATAAAAAAAAAAAAAAAAACAGCTCAGAGTGATAGTTGTTTCCTTGACCCGGAGCAACATCCTATTTCGGACTATAAAGTCTGAATTCTTTGGAAAACTCAAAACTTGGTTTGGTTGGTTTGGAACCTTTGGTTTCCAGAGGCCAATAACGCCACGTCTTCTTTTCTTTTCAGAACCCCCACTACTGTCACGCACCTTACCGAAGCCGAGATGCTGAAAGCGGCTCCGCTTGTGGCTAAGCGCACTATACCCCTGGAAGTGGTACAGTGGGTATAGGGCACAAAGAAGCATGAGTCACTAGCAGGTTTTAGCAGGACTTGAAGGAGATGTGTCCTGGGAGAGCGGTAACTTGGGTAATTGTGCGCTGGTTAGGCTTGACACCAGTTTGAGTAAGAAGCCTGGCTGAGGCTCTAACCCAGGAGATCTGGCAAGTGATTGTTGTAGAGAAGTCCGTGGGGAGAGCCGGGGTCAAACACAGGGCTAGAATTATTGCTCTCGCTCTAACGTTCGCGGCGATACCTCACATGTGTGGTTTGAACACCGTTTTCATGTGTGGGCGGGGCTTACGTATGCGTTCACTTATGCGTACGAGCTCACGGGGACAGGGGCGCTTTAAAAAAAAAAAAAAATGTTTTTATTATTGTTAATTTGACTTTTATTTTTTGAGTTTGACACTTTAAAAAAAAAAAAATCAATAAGACCCCACATCTCACCTCTAGGCTGGGATGCCTAAAATAAAAAAAAATAAAAAACGATCACCGCTTCCCAGCCGAGGCGGCGCGGTTATTTGAATGCAGAGGCCGGGCGTGACGTCATAACATCGCGCCCGGCCTCCGAACGATCATAGAGACTCCGGCTACCACCTGGTCTGCCGGAAATCTCTATGGTCATCATCCGGGGGTCGGCGGATCCTGTGTCCGCCGCCCGTAAGAGCGATCAAGCGGCGGAACAGCCGCTATGATCGTTCTTATGGTGCAGGGAATTGCCGGCGGAAAACGGCAATATCTGAATGATGTCTGTAGCTACAGGCCTACGGATGCGAAGTGGTTAATGGAGGAAAAATAGGACTTTGATCTATTCCAAAAAACAGATGGGGACGGAAGCGGATGTAAAGGATGATCATCCAATTTAAACCTGTTTTTCTATAGAGATGCATTGATGTCCATTTTCAATCCATCAACGGAAAGATGAAAAATGGACAAATGGGCCGCATGTGTGAAATGGGCCTAAGACAGCTAAAGCTTTTCCCACTTTATGTGAAAATTCTCTACTATTAGCCAAACCAAAGTATCTTCCATGGTTACCCGAATGCTGGTAGAGTTACGGCTTCCACATTGGTTCCTCTTTCTGAAGTTCCAATGGTTAGATCGTAGCCATCCTTAAAGGGGCATTCTGTGAAGACAGCACCTGGCAGGGGAGAGATAAGTAAACTCTATAAACAACAGCCCACCAACACAAACAGATTTCATCAGGATCAGAATATCTTACTCACTGAGACAGGATGCCAGTCTCACTTTGTACCCCCAGTAGATACCACTTTCTGTCCTAGGGTGTTGTGGGGACACGACAATCCCTTTCCTTACTTTCTGATCTACAAAATAAACACAAGTAGTAAGAAATTCACTTTATACACAGATAATTAGAGAATACCCAGAAACTTAAATATTTTATTCACATTTAAAACGAATCTAGTGGATTTACATAAAAACACAGTCTAAGGGTTAATGCGCAATTACCAAAACAATTTAATTTATGCTGCTGAAAACTGGTCTGCTTGACCTAAATATTAAATACATTCAAATTATTTTTAAAGGTTTTCTATATATTTAATATTTATATTTATATTTATATTTAATATATTTAATATTTAATATTATAATTCCGTGAATAAAATCCTCCTGTTTACAAATATTTAATATATGTGAATATTTACAGGATGCTTTCATGACATTTATGAGCACATTTCATTTATAAAGCTGTGGCATGGAAAAAAAGTGTGGCCCTATCGTTGCTTTTTTTTTTTTTTTTTTTTATTTTTTTAAGCACCTCCAGCACATATATACTGTAACACAATGCTGCATACTTATACGTGTGTTTTGTTTGCTGAGAAAAATCCTATTCCTTTCCAATACATAGGATAAATGTGTGCCAGAAATGAAGAGTACACTTGTCACATGACCTTGGCCTTGCCATCAAACCGGTCATGTGACAGTGATCTTTGCAGCATTATGCAGAACATCGAGGCTCTACACTGGATTCTATATTTTAAAATAAAATGCAACACTTCAGCACAGAGTGAGGATTTCCATGAAGTCCTGCAGTTTGCAAAGAGTGAATGCCACTCTTCTTTATAAATGGGCCCCTTACGTCACAGACAAAAGTGAGCTTCACAATAAGAAAGCCTAGAGCTGCATGTTCACTGGTTGACTACCATTGTCAAAAAATCCACATAGGTCTCTATAAGATAGCAGCAGAGAGGGTGCCCCCTGACCTTTCAGCTGTGAACAAATCAGAATTGCAGATCAAATTACAAAAGGTTGTACAAAACGTAGCAACAATTCCTGTACAGAAATGGCAGTGGAAAGTCGTGCCGTATACTAAATTTCATATTTCCCCAACTAAGAAGAAATAATAAAATATTTTTTTGTTTCAATGTTTTTATTGAGGATTTTCAGAAAAAAAAAAGTATACAAACATTCAGATAGCATGTTAATAGGCAATGGAATATGTCCTAATAAGAAAATAGGTGCAAGGCTAAATATAGAAAATTTGATAGGTAAAGAACAAGTAGAGCCGAACAATAAGAAGAACAATGAGCACGAGGAGCTCCGTAACATACTGATGGAGATGCTGGGCATGCCTCCAGAACACCTAAACACCCGAACTGGGAGCAAACTGAATGTCTCTCTTTACTATCTTTTCTGTTCCCCAAATAAGTTACTTGGTAGAGATTGAGAAAGACGTTCTTGCATAATAAAATATTTCAGTCATGAACCTAAAGAAACAATCCTCCCTAGTAGCAAAGTTTAAATATACATGGTCTTTCTTAAATGAACCTGGGTAATTAACCATTTCCCTGCATTTTTTCAATCGCTACCATGTTTAATATCCAAAATAATAAGCACAGTCATTGGTATTTACAACTCTTGAGATCAACTTTCAACCCCCCATACAACAGCACTCTTTTAGGCTGCTTGTCTGCTAGGACTCTGCAAATCTCAAGACTGAACAGACAAAAGTAAAAATCCTTTGGGGATAGTAAAAGTTCCTAAACATGTATGTTATATGTGTATTTATCTGCCTTCAAAGGGTTCAGCTATAACCCAATCACAGTGCACAGTTAAGTGCTAGACACCAATGCCATAAGTGATGAGCATAATTTACCTGGTTTATCTTCAAATAACTGCACTGTAACCCGGAGTCCTTCTTGCAGTTGCTTGTCTATCCGCACTTCCTATCAAGACATAAGAAACAATTACAACTTGATTGACAGACTGTTCTTTTGCTTTTTGGCATGGCCATAGAATGCACAAGGAAAGCAAGTAGTGTAGCTGATCTTTAATATACAGATGACAATCGGGCTGTTTTAGACCTCCTAGTGAGAAATAACTGGCTCCAGGGTGACGATATTGCTTAAAGGTGATTTTTCCCAGACCTGGTCCTTTTTTTCACCACCAGTATTACTTCAGATAATAACAATATTTCTCCAGCGATGAAGGTTGGCACTAGACTTCTCTGCTTAGTGAATAAATATGATGCTGTGAATAATGCCACATTCATGCTACAGAACTACTGTGCAGCAGCCATATTGCCATCTCTTGTTTAAATAGCTTGCCTTACATTTTCAGCCTACGCAGACCTCTGTTATGTGACCCATCTGTAGTAGTTGCCTACCAAAACAAGTTGCCGTTAACAGAGGGCACAAAGTAAAAACATGAATCAGTATTTATCATAGTACGAGGATAAGATCCGTTATGTTTCAAAGTGGATTTATCCTTTTTAGCCTCTGAATAATAATAAGTATGCTGCAGGACGGGTTCGTTTATAATCCCTGGGGATTATTTTAGGGGTTAAGTTTGTGAGCCAAAACATGATTCATTTTGAATGGCACCCCAGTGCATGAAGGCGATGCAACTCCAATGCACATGCTGCAAGCCCGTTTTTGTGCTGTGGCAACCTGTTCAAAATAAATGGACTGCCTTAAAGCAAAGCATGTTGATGCATGACAAAAAAAGCGTAATTGTACAAAAATGGCAAAGGCGAGTGGGTGAGTGAGTAGGCACAGTTTAACTCTCAAGGGGTAACTTTTCAGGTTAAATGTTAAGTACCGAGTGGGAAGTCAATGGTTAAAGATTTTTAAGGTTTGGTTAAGTGTTAAAGAAAAAAAAAAACACCATAGGTAATGGCACCGAACCAAAACTAACATCAGAAAAGATGGTATGGCGAGGCCTTCCATTTGTGCTCTTAAAGAGGAACTGCAGTCTGCTCACATAATTTGTAATAAAAACATCTTTGCCATTCTGAAGCTTCCCTCCAACCGCTTTGCATATTATTTTATATATACTGCGATTCTGTACTTTCCAAATATTCTGCAGAAATCTCCCTCCACCGAGTCTGTCTGCAACCATTTTAACTGTGGGCAGCTGAAGCTGCTACCTGTTCACTTCCTGGATTTACACAGAGACACACCTTCAGCTCTGCAGCTCTCATTGGCCCTCTTATCGACTCATCCCTCCCTCCCTGGCAAACTCTCACAAGAGTGAGAGAGAGCGAGCTGTGCACAATGTCATAAGCCTAGGCTTTTTAACAGATAGGAAACAGGAAGTGGGCTGTATAAGGTATTTACTGGCAGAAAAAAAATGTTTTACTATCCAAAGTTAAAACAACAAGGGCAGAAGATTTAATAGATGGAAAGATGAAAAAAGACTGAAGTTACGCTTAAAAAGGGGTTGTAAAGTCAGAAAGTTTATCTTAATGCATTCTATGCATCAAAATAAAAAGCCCTCTGTGTGCAGCAGCCCCCCTCAGCATTTCTAATACTTACCTGAGCCTCATCTCTGTCCAGCGATGTCCACGAGTGTCTCAACCACCCAAGACTCTCCCTTCTGATTGGCTGAGACACAGCAGCGATCCATTGGCTCCCGCTGCTGTCAAAGTTGGCTACAGAATCAGGAGAGAGAGGGGGGCGGGGGTCGGGCTGCAGCTCCATGTCTGAATGGACACAGGGAGCTGGGACTCAGCTCGAGAAGAGGAGGATTGGGGCTGCATTTGTGCAAATCCACTGCACAGAGCAGGCAAGTAAATTTTTTTAATTTTTTAATATAAAAATAATAAACAGCTCGAGACTTTACAATCAATTTGTCTGACTATTATGAGATCATAATAGTCAGACAAATTGATTGTCTGACTCATGCTTCAATTCTTTCTGAATTACTGATGTTGAACATGTTAGTGAATCAAAAACATCAAAAGACCTCACCTTGTAAGCAATGTAATCAAGGGGACCAGCATGAAGGTCAAGCATTCCGCATATTCAAACAAGGCCAGCAATGACAACCTTCATGTTTCTCTCATTTTGTTAGGCACCCATTCATTTAAAGATGCACACTGACATGCAATTTTATCAATCTTCCTGCATCCAGCAATGTGTGCATTAAACATACATGTTTTAAAATGTATATTTTTAGAAACAAAAAGGTATCAATGAGGCTTTAAAAAAAATGAAAAGCCACGCCCCAGACCTGGAAGCTAACAGGGAATTGAAAACAGAACACAATAGGTAGATCTGGATTGGCTAAGCCCTGATAATGAATGTACCAATTAACCAGATACGGACCGCCCGCGCAAATCACTGTCATTGCACGTACACAGCGATTTGTGGGCACACGCGCGCCCATTCAAGAGCAGGGGAGCCAACCAGCGCTCTAGAGACAGGCAGAACGGGGATCTGTCAGTGTAAACAAACAGATCCCCATTCTGTCAGGGGAGGAGAGAGATTGTCTGTTCCTAGAGATTAGAAACAGCGATCTCTCTCCTCCTCCAGTCAGCCTAGCCTCCATACAGTTAGCAACACCTCCCAGGGAACACACTTAACCCCTTGATCACCCCCTAGGGTTAACCCATTCCCTGCCAGTGACATTTATACTGTAATCAGTGGCTATTTTAAGCCCTGATTGCTGTACGAATGTCAATGGTCCAAAAAAAGTGCCAAAAGTGTTCGATCTGCCTGCCGCAATCCCGCTAAAAATCCCAGATCACCGCCATTACTAGTAAAAAAATAATAATAAAAATGCCATACATCTATCCCACAGTTTTTAGACGCTATAACTTGTGTGCAAACGAATCAATAAACGCTTATTGTGATTTTTTTTTTTTTTAAACCAAAAACATGTAGCAGAATACATATTGGCCTAAACCGAGGAAGAAATAATTTTTGCAAATTTTTGGATATTAAATATAGTAAAAAAAAAAATGTTTTTTTTTCTTTTAAAACTGTCGCTCTTTTTTTGTGTATAGTGCAAAAAATAAAAAACGCAGAGATGTTCAAATACCACCAACAGAAAGCTCTATTTGTGGAAAAAAAAAAGGACATCAATTTTGTTTGGGTACAGCGTCGCATTTGTCAGTTAAAGCGACACAGTGCATATCGCAAAAAATGGCCTGATCATTAAGGGGGCAAATCCTTCCGGTCCTTAAGTGGTTAACTGGGTACCTTTCTCATGCCACAGTTAACAAATGAGCCTTTGCCTGGCTTAGTTGGTCGGTCTAAAACAACTCCCTCTCTGTACAGAGACTCTTCATCTATTCTCATATGATGAGGGCTATCCAGGGGGTTCAGGAGACCTAAAACAAAAATCAAGAATTAGACAGAAGTCACTCAAATTCAATCATCTTATCACTCAAGTCATTGCACAGTTACCTGCAAATTGCAAGTCTGGATGTTTGGGAAAGAAGGATTTTCTTAGATACCTGGAAGTGTGTAAAACAGGACAAATTACTATAAACAAACAACAACATTGCGCGGCCATGCAACACTGTAACCAAATGAATTTTTTTCACACAGATAGAGCTTTCTTTTGGTGATATTAAATTCCCACTAGGTTTTTTTTTTTTTTTTTTTATTAAAAATAAATAAAATAAATAAAACACAACATTTTAGGGGAATTTTTTATTTTTTCTTCTTGGTTTCCTTTAGAAAATGTTGTAAATTAGTAATTTTTCTCCTTCACTGATGGGCGGCACAGACTTGCATCACTAATGGGCACTGTTGGGGCTGCACTGATGATGAGTGCCCCGATTATCTGTACAGGTCTCCCCTGTGAGGAAATGCAGCTGATCAGCTCACTTCTCACACTGTCAGTGTAAGTGAGGAGAGCCGAAAAACGGCATTTCTTTGTTTACATGTAATCAGCTGTGATTAGACACAGATGAGCACATGAGTAAAGAGCTGCGTCATTGGCTCTTTACCGAGATCGGGGTCGCGCAATGTCCCAGTGACACCCAGGGGCGCGCAAGCCCGGTGAGACTGGGGCGACGCCATACGACGTCGCCCCACAACAGAGCACCCCGCCCGCCATTTGCCTATATGGCGGGCGGAAGGTAAACTACAAAATTATCACATGATATAAAAGAGGGCATTTCTTTCTGCATTTGTTCACTGTAGCTATTCAATAAAATTAAGAAATTTTAAGAGCGCGGATCATTTTTTCTGCATTTCTTTTTGTACCAGTCATAACAATGTGACGTGAAGGAATAGACACTTTCTATTTTAATCCAATTATAAAAAGCCTGGCATGGCCCATGCACAATTTGATGTGCCATCAGGAAATGGCCACTCTACGGCTCCTCTACTGGTTAGCAGTGATGAATATTCATGCTTGTGCAAATTTCTGCTAGACAAAAAATAAAAAAAATAAAAAAAGCCACAATCGGGCAACTCTAGTGCCAGCCTACTAACCCTCTCCTCCACTGAGGCTATACCATAAAATGTGTCAACATTTGCCTCAGAATTTGTATATACATGTACCACTGGGTGCCCGCATTTTATTCCCAGACACAGGGTGACTTAAAAAAAATAAAAAAAATACTCACTGAGGACACTCTAGGTACTGAAGTATTCTTGCTAGCTGCACACAGGCCTGTCCTTTTTTCCCCACACCCTCAAAGTTCCCTTCCACGCTCCTGTGAAATAAAAGGAATCATTGGGAAAGGAAGCAGCACAAGAACACAGGATACACACCAATATGTGAACTATACAGCACATACTTTGACCCTTCTCCAGTCTCATCGAAAATCACAATCTCATCCACACAGAAGATGGCACAGGCTCGCGCTATCTGTCCAGCCAGGTATGTCCGCAGCTCCGGAGACTGGGCATTGTCCATAATGGATCCTGGTAAGGCCACACTGAGTGTGTACTGACGTCCTGTGGAAAAAGCAAGTTCAGCTAAGTAAAAACAAACAAAGAAAACACTAATCTAAAAAGCTAGTATGGATAAAGGCGTGTCTGCTGTGTTTCAACCACTGCAAGAAGAAAAATTATTGAATTGGACAGAGAAGGGAAAAACTAGAACCCCTTGGTTGTTTATTGCTGTCTGTGTCTCAGTTGGGAAGATTCCTCTATTTGTCCAGTGATCTTTGTCACTGAGACAGAAAAAGATAGTAAATGCTAAAAATGGCTGTCACCAGAAAAAGATGTGAGGATAAATCTTTCAATCGGAACACCTGCTTTGGTGTCCACTGTCTTAGAAGGGAATTTACCTAATTTTGTAGAGATTTACTTTCACTTCTTTTGTTTATGGGGTAGAAAGTAAAGGACAAGTTTTGACAGGCACCCAGCTCCCACTTCCTCCCCTGGCATTGCGGCACCAGAACAAAGTTCACCTCTCCCTCTCTGCAATATTCTGGGACACGTCACAGGTCCCAGAAGATTGCCCGGCCATTCACAACGCGCAGCGCGGCTCGCACATCCGGCTGTGAAGCCACAGCTGGGCGCCCACAGTTAGAATGCCGGCGCCGCGGAGAGGAGGGGGGAGAGGAGCGAGGCTTCGTGCGCCTGCATCGCTGGACCGTGGGACAGGCGAGTGTCTATTAAAAGTCAGCAGCTACACTTTTTGTAGCTACTGACTTTTAAATGGGTGGAACTCCGCTTTAAAGTGGTTCTAAAGGCTGAAAGTTTTTTACCTTTATGCATTCTATGCATGAAAAAAAAAAAAAAAAACCTTCTGTGTGCTGCTCCCCCCCACAGTCCCCCTAATACTCACTTGAGCCCCCTTTTGATCCAGCGAAGTGCACAAGAGCCTCAGCTGTCCCAGGACTCCCTCTCCTCATTGGCTGAGACAGCAGTGGGAGCCATTGGCTCTGACTTCTGTCAATCACAGCCAGCGAGCCAATGAGGAGAGAGCGGGGGTGGGTGAGCCGCAGCTCTATGTGTCTTATTGATGCATAGAGCAAGGCTCCAGAGCGAGCACGCGCCAGTGCCCCCATAGCAAGCGGTTTGCTATTGGAGGCACTTGTGAAGAGGGAGGAGCCAGGAGCGCTGGTGGAGGACCAGAGAAAGGGAGGATCGTGGCTGCTCTGTGCAGAACCACTACACAGAACAGGTAAATATAACCTATGAAAAATAGTGGGAAAATATGTGTTTTGTTTTTTAAAGTGAACCCGTACTTGTCTGGGCTATGCAGCATAGTAGCAAGTTCACTGCCCCAACTAAAAAGTTCGGGCTTTTTGGGGTTGGAGAAACACAGGACAAACCTCCTAGCTTTCCACAGTCCAGTACTGAAAGAAAGAGGGCCAGCTACCAGGCCTAAAACAACCTGTTCATTTGCTTAGTCCACTGCAAGGAAAGCAACACAACATATACTATACATGCACATATAAATCTGATACCGTTTAATCTGGAGGATTCTGTTAAACACGTACCATTTTCTGCCTTTCTCTTCTCTTTTTCTTGTGCCTGTTTCTCTGCTTCTAGCTTCTGCAGTTGAGCTTTTTCTAACTTTCTCAACAATTTCTCCTCTCTATATTTTTTCCGTTGTTCTTTTCCTGTAATGGACACCAACAATGGCATTATATTCGAAAGAGTGACAGCCAGAACCACAGCTAGTCAGAAGCAACGCATTCACCAACATTCTTACGTTTCTCTCCCTCCTTTCTCCAATCTATCTTCTGGTCAGATCCCTGAAAAAAAAGGCAATATCAAATAAACTGAAATATACTGAAACAATGAAGACTCAATTACAGCTACAGATCAATGACTTTATATATAATTAGCTACAGAGAGACTGGGTGGGAATCGTCTGGTCAGTGAATTTTTTGTAGTATGTATGCATTACATACAGGAGAATTTGGGCAGTTTCACAAATAGCAAGCTTTGACAACGCATTTTTTTGAAGCTTTTAAAGTATCATTCAGCTCCAGTTTATAAATGATGAACACAGATCCTAATGGGAGTGCTGACTGCTACTTTAAACAAGCTTCTAGCAGGCTTCACCACTTCTTGAAGCTTGGTGAAAGCCTGCTAGCAGCTTTCTTAAAGTGGCAATCAAAATATCCCTACCCAAAAATGTAGCACACACTCTCCGACCCTCATTTCCTCTATTAGGATTGCAGTTTCTGACAGACCTCTCGGGTATTACATACACTAGATTACCAAAAATATTGGGACGCCTGCTTTTACACCCACATGAACTTTAAAGGCATCCCAGCCTAGCTGGATACACACTATACAACTTTTGATTAGGGTTGCACCAATATCAGTTTAAGACCGAGTACTGATACTTTTCCCCAAGTACTTGCCGATAACAATTAGCGATTTTTAAATTCTTCTTTTTTTTTTACATTTTTATAACTAACTTTTTTTTGGTGGGGAGGCTGTTATTGTTTAGGGTGGAGAGGTGGTGAGTGGGGTTATTTTTTAAGGTGGAGAGGTGGGGAGTGGGGTGGGGAGTGGGGTTATTGTTTAGGGTGGGGAGTGGGGTTATTGTTTAGGGTGGAGAGGTGGGGAGTGGGGTTATTGTTTAGGGTGGAGAGGTGGGGAGTGGGGTTATTGTTTAGGGTGGAGAGGTGGGGAGTGGGGTTAAGGTTTAGGGTGGAGAGGTGGGGAGTGGGGTTAAGGTTTAGGGGGAGGTGTGGGATTGTGTAAGGTGGATTTGTTTAGGGTGGAGAGGTGGGGAAGGTTGTTTGTATATGGAGGGAGGGGAGAGGGGGTATTTGGGATCCCACACACTGCTCACTGCACTTCAACACCCAGCATACCTGCCCTCCCCTTCAAGAAATTCTGCAGCAGCAAAGCATGGCTCAGTGCAGGACACACTACTCACCAGGCAGACAGATCTGTCAGCCGGCAGCCATCCGAAGAGGAGAAGCACATCGCCGGAGGATACAAAAAAACACAGCTGAGGGGGGCGGAGCTGGCACGGGGAAGGGAAATTCCCACTGACAGCTGAAACCTCCTTAGTTAAAGCGGGACTGTACCTGAAATTATTTTTTTTTTTAAAGCCAGCAGCTACAAATACTGCAGCTGCTGACTTTTAAAAAATGGACACTTACCTGTCACAGGTTCCAGCGATGTCGGCAGCAGAGGCCGATCAATCGATCGGCTCTCTGCTGCTGCCGGCGCCATTTTCAGTGAGGGAATCAGGAAGTGTCGCCTTTGCGGCTTCACTTCCCGGTTCCCTACTGCGCATGCGCGAGTCGCGCAGTGCAATGAGAATCGTCAGCGCTGTCTGCCGGGACCCGTGTGTGTCCCGGCAGACAGCGCGCCAGGACAGGAAGTTGCGTAAACTCCCGTGGGAGTTTATGCCTGGAAGTGGGTGCAGATACCTGATATTTTAGACAGGTATCTGCACCCCCCTCCCCCCTGAAAGGTGCCAAATGTGACACCGGAGGGGGGGTTCCGAATCCCGCTTCAAGGACGTGGCGGCCCCGCTCCTTAACAACGAATGATTGCCTGACCTCAACTGCGAGCCAGGCCTTCTCATCCAACATCAGACACACTCCTAAACCTTGTGGACAGCCTTCCCAGAAGAGTTGAAGCTGTTATAGCTGCAAATGGGTGGGCCAACTCAATATTAAACCCTACGGACTAACACGCCAATAAAGTTTCTGTGTGTGTATAAAGGCAGGTGTCCCAATACTTTTGGTAATAAGTGTGGCCCTTTGGTGATGTCAAGGGCCACATTTGAGGCCCCCTTTAGCTCACAAGTTGACAACCACTGGGCTAGATGATTGTGTTTGGTGGGGAGGCATGTCTAGTCATATGCCAAAATTGACTAGTATTTATTAATATATTTTTGTGCAGTGCTTCAGGGATGGACCAGAGCAATTCACTGTGACAGTGCTGAACAATCTAAAATAATCTGGTCCATCCTAAAACTGCAGAGAGAAGAGTGGGGATTTCAAATCCCTGGATCAGCTTAGTGGGCACTGACAGCTTACCATCCCCAGGGGGAGACCCTGGTGTGAGGAGGGTGTATGGCATTAGTACACCTTTACATTTTTTCTGTAAAGGTGAAATAACTCTCTAAAGTATAGGTAAGCAAATATTTTTTTGTATATAGTGAGTGGAGAGCGGTGTGAAAACACCTGTAAGGTTTTTATTGTTTGTGTCCTTTTTAGGGATACTCACCCTCTCCATTTCTCCTGTACACTAGTATCAAAAGTGAAATTAAATCCCACATTTTGGGGGGGGTGTCCTCAGAAAAGTAAGAGGGAAATCTTCCAACGGGGACACTAGTTCTGGTGACAACCAGAGATTTCCTCACTTTGGAGGGATTTCCACTGCCTTACCCGTGGTGTATTACCTTCTTACAGTCAAGCTCAGACTGGAACAGCAGGAAGCATCACAATTAGTACTTTTTCAAATTCTTTAATATACATACACATTATATTACACCACATATACATATATATATATATATATATATATATATATATATATATATATATTATACACACATACACACACACACACACACCTCTAATAGTTGCTCCGCCCACCACCGGCTCTCAGCATTACTGTAACTCGCCCTCCTCCTGCAGCCCGCCACATTTGACAAGAAGTTGCGGGCAGACGAAAGTGTGGTGTGTTCGGCACAGGTGGGTCTGATAGAGGCGGAGCGAGTGCCTGAGCAAACGTGATGCCCTCAGCATGGTGCATTTCCTGCCACCACCGCTATCCAGCTGCTGAAAAATCCCCCAGGACTCAGAAGCCAAGCGGAGTGTGGCCTCATGTGTGCGGAATGGACAGGACCAGACGTGACTCCGGAGCTCAGCAAGGCAAGCCAATGTAGCTACATACCATGCCTGCAGTCTCCGACTGTCTCCTGTACCATGCCTGCAGTCTCCGACTGTCTCCTGTACCATGCCTGCAGTCTCCGACTGTCTCCTGTACCATGCCTGCAGTCTCCGACTGTCTCCTGTGCCATGCCTGCAGTCTCCGACTGTCTCCTGTACCATGCCTGCAGTCTCCGACTGTCTCCTGTACCATGCCTGCAGTCTCTGACTGTCTCCTGCACCATGCCTGCAGTCCCCGACTGTCTCCTGTACCATGCCTGCAGTCCCCGACTGTGTCCTGTACCATGCCTGCAGTCCCCGACTGTGTCCTGTACCATGCCTGCAGTCCCCGACTGTCTCCTGCACCATGCCTGCAGTCTCCGACTGTCTCCTGCACCATGCCTGCAGTCTCCGACTGTCTCCTGCACCATGCCTGCAGTCCCCGACTGTCTCCTGTGCCATGCCTGCAGTCCCCGACTGTCTCCTGCACCATGCCCGCAGTCTCCGACTGTCTCCTGCACCATGCCTTCAGTCCCCGACTGTCTCCTGCACCATGCCTTCAGTCCCCGACTGTCTCCTGCACCATGCCTTCAGTCCCCGACTGTCTCCTGCACCATGCCTTCAGTCCCCGACTGTCTCCTGCACCATGCCTTCAGTCCCCGACTGTCTCCTGTACCATGCCTTCAGTCCCGACTGTCTCCTGTACCATGCCTGCAGTCTCCGACTGTCTCCTGTACCATGCTTGCAGTCTCCTGTACCATGCCCGCAGTCTCCGACTGTCTCCTGTACCATGCCCGCAGTCTCCGACCGTCTCCTGTACCATGCCCGCAGTCTCCGACCGTCTCCTGTACGATGCCCGCAGTCTCCGACCGTCTCCTGTACCATGCCCGCAGTCTCCGACCGTCTCCTGTACCATGCCCGCAGTCTCCGACCGTCTCCTGTACCATGCCCGCAGTCTCCGACCGTCTCCTGTACCACGCCTGCAGTCTCCTACTGTCTTCTGTACCATGCCTGCAGTCACTTCTGCCTGTTGTCTCCTCCTTCCCTCTACCAGCTGTCACCCCTGCCCCCATGTCTCCCAATAACCCTCCTACACATACATACATATACACATAAATTATATATATACATATATATATATATATATATATATATATATATATATATATATATACACACACACACATACCCTGGCAGAATTTATGATTTCTTGGCCATTTATCATCAAATCAACTGTGTTTACTCTTTTTAAATCATGACAACAGAAACTACCCAAATGACCCTGATCAAAAGTTTACATACCCCAGTTCTTAATACTGTGTGCTGCCCCCTTTAACATCAATGACAGCTTGAAGTCTTTTGTGGTATTTGTGGATGAGGCTCTTTATCTTCTCAGATGGTAAATCTGCCCATTCCTCTTGGCAAAAAGCCTCCAGTTCCTGTAAATTCTTGGGCTGTCTTGCATAAACTACACATTTGAGATCTCCCCCGAGTGGCTCAATGATATGGAGGTCAGGAGACTGAGATGGCCACTACAGAACCTTTACTTTATTCTGCTGTAGCCAATGACAGGTCGACTTGGCCTTTTGTTTTGGAATGTCCAAGTACATCCCATGCGCAGCTTCCTGGGTGATGAATGCAAATGTTCCTCCAGTATTTTTTTTTTGCCATCAATTTTGACCAAACTTCCTGTGCCTTTGTAGCTCACAAATCTCCAAAACATCAGCGATCCACCTCCGTGTTTCACAGTATGAATGGTGTACCTTTTATCATAGGCCTTGTTGACTCCTCTCCAAATGAAGAGTTTATGGTTGTGGCCAAAAAGCTAAACTTTGGTCTCATCACTCCAAATGAGTTTGTGCCAGGTTTGAGGCTCGTCTCTGTGCCGTTTGGCATATTGTAAGCGGGATACTTTGTGGCATTTGCATAGTAATGGATTTCTTCTGGCGACTCGACCATGCAGCCCATCTTTCTTCAAGTGCCTCCTTATTGTGCATCTTGAAACAGCCACACCACATGTATTCACAGAGTCCTGTATTTCACCTGAAGTTATCTGTGGAATTTCCTTTGCATCCCGAACAATTTTCCTGGCAATTGTGGCTGAAATTTTTGTTGGTCTACCTGACTGGTTTGGTTTCAACAAAACTCATTTTCCACTTCATGATTAGAGGTTGAACACTGCTGATTGGCATTCTCAATTCCTTGGATATTTTTTTATATCCCTTTTCTGTTTTATACAGTTTAACTACCTTTTCCCACAGATCCTTTGACAATTATTTTGCTTTCCCCATGACTCAGAATCCAGAAACCTCAGTGTAGCACTGGATGAAAGATGCAAGGGTCTGTCAGGAGTCCAGAAACGGAGTGACCTTTTATACACACTAATTACAAGCAAACAGGTTACAAACCACTTTGACCTACAGGTAAGCCTAGATTAAGGCTTACCTGTAGGTCCAAGAAATATCTCCTAAACCTACACGTTTTAGGAGATGTTTGCCAAAAGACAGACACCACTGTCTGCGGCGCATGCGCCATAGACAGCTGCGCACGGGCACACTGAGCGCGCCGCTGTTAGAGACGATATGCCGCGAGTGGCGGCTCCCGCACGCGGGAGTGACATCATCGCGGCTCCGAACGAGAGCGTCGGCGCAGCGAAACCCACCAAGAAGATGGAGGCTCCGTACACAAGGGGACAGCGGTGACTTCGCTGGCTCCTGTGTCAGGTAAGTGACACATAATGGACTACTATGCGATACATAGTAGTCCATTATGCTTTACCTTTGCAGGGAAACAAATAGGAAGTAAACCCATCAGGGTTTACTTCCTCTTTAATAGCCATTCAAACCCCTTTGAGTCAGCTTGTGTGCATGTTATCAGGCCAAAATCACCAGGGTATGTTAACTTTTGATCAGGGTCATTTGGGTAGTTTCCGTTTTGATTTAAAAAGAGAAAACACAGTTGATTGATAATAAATGGCTTCAGCCAAACACTAACCATGAGTGAAAGAAATGTTTTTGTGTTATCGTTCATATTCTATGTAAACTTATGAGCGCGTGCACATACATACATACATACATACATACATACATACATATATATAGTTTGGGGATCTGAGTAATTTTCTAGCAAAAAATACAGATTTTAAAAGGAGAGGAATGTCTGAATTGGCCGGAGTGGGAACTGGGTAACCGCTTAACCTCTTCCCATCTGGCCACTGCACATAAACGGCCAGGTGGGCGCTTACTCCTGAGTGGATGTTCCCGAACATCACTTAGAAAGAGGGGGATTGTGCAGCCGCGCAATCCCGATGCACTCGTATCACCCGGACCCGGTCGATCTCAGATTGGCAGGAGGGCTCTGTTATGGGCCCTCCTGATCACATGATGGCTGTGTCCAATCACAGCCATCTATGATGGAAATAGAGAGCCGCTTGCTAGGCGATCAGATCTCCTCCTCACATGGAACTTGTCAGTGATCGGCCTAGTGTCCTCACACAGTAAAATCATCTTCACACATCTGTCCGTGATCACACAAACAAACCAATTATATACTTGTCAGGATTTTTTTTTTTTTTTTTTTTTACCAGACATAGCAGAATACATTCTGGCCTAAATGTATGCCAAAATTTGATTTTATTGGATTTCTTTTCAAACAGAAAATTAGAAAATAGTTTTTTTTCAAAATTCTCACTTTTTCCCTTATATTGCAAAAAATAAAAAACAAAGTGGTGAATAAATATCACCAAAAGAAAGCTCTATTTGTGTGAGCAAAATAATAAAAACTTCATTTGGGTATAGTGTAGCATGACCGCGCAACTCTCAAAGTGCGAGAGCATGGAAAGCTGAAAATTGGTCTGGGAAGGAAGGGGGTAAAAGTGCCCAGTGTTGAAGTGGTTAAGGACCACCCCACGTACATTTACTGCAGCAGGGCGGCCCTTAAGCGTGAAATCACATACCTGCACGTTATTTCAAATGCCGTATCTGGGAGGCGCGTGTGCTGCCGGTGACCCACTCCTGCTGTGATTGGACACAGCAAGTCCAGTGGACCCGATGTCCGCAGGGACCCACCGATCATTCCTGAGGCAGACAGAATAGCGGTCCGCCTACGTAAACAAGGCAGATCGCTGTTCTGTCAGAGGGGAAGATGGAGATCTTCTGTTTCTGCTAAGCAGGAACATGGATCTGTCTTCCCCCAATCAAATCGCACCCCCCCCCCCCCCCCACAGTTAGAAAGCACTCCCATGGAACACAGTTAACCCTTTGGATTGCCCTGATGTTAACCCCTTCCCTGCCAGTACCATTAGTACATTGACAGTGCATATTTTTTTAGCACTGATCACTGTATTGGTGTCACTGGTCCCCAAAAGGTGTCACTCGGTGTCAGATTTGTCTACCGCAATGTCACAGTCCCACAAAAAAAAAAAAAAATTGCTGATCAACCCTATTACTAAAAAAAACAATTAAAAAAAAAAATCCATAAATCTATTCCATAGTTTGTAGATGCTATAACTTTTGCGCAAATCAATATACGCTTATTGGGATTTTTTTCTACCAAAAATATGTATTAGAATACATATCGTAAATTGATTAAGAAATTCGATTTTTTTTTTTACTGGGAATGTTTTATAGAAGTAAAAAAAAATATTGTTTTTGTTTTATTCTAAATTGTTGCTCTTTTTTTGTTTATAGCACCAAAAAAAAAAAAGATGATCAAATAGCACCAAAAGAAAATCTCTATTCGTGGGGGGGGGGGGGGGCATCAATTTTGTGTACGGCGTCGCACAACTGTCAGTTAAAGTACCACAGTGCTGTATTGCAAAAAATGGCCTGGTCATGAGGGGGGTAAACCTAGCGGAGCAACTGAAGAGGTTGAAATACATAGGCTTGCTATGCTACATCTGGAGCACCATTAGCACAATTGCAGCGTGCATTTCTCACACCCTCCTTACACACACACACACACACAATCTCAAAACTCTCAGGTGTGATCGGTGCCACACTGAGGAGATGGGGGCACTTTAGGCTTTATTTACACCCCAGCAACGGGTACCTGGAGAGGAGACACGGCTGTACCCAGAGATCCTCACATACAGCACACAGCAATCACAGGCATTCCTGAGCCCTGTACACCAGTGCTGAGAGGAATACCCCGCCTGTACTCAGCTCTCAGGAGGACACCACACTTATGCAGGAAGTCACTGAACTCCCCACCCTACAGGCATTATTAGAGGAGGGGGGAACACCCCGACACCTCATTTCTCTCACTCTGGCACCTCCACAGACTTCATTCAGCTAACACAACATCCTCTCACCAGCTCCAGCCTGGCTCTCTTCTCCGCCATGTTGTCCCCACGTGCTTCACCCACTTCCGCTTTCCACGGACTCCCGTAGCAACCAGTGCAGACGGGAAGCCAGGCGCAGAGTCACGTGACCCAAGTGAGAAGAGAGCCACGCCCCCTTACAAGGGGGACTTGGCGGCTATATAGGGTAGGTGGGCGGGGCTGAGCGACTACTGGGCGCCAGGGGAGGCTCTGCCGATAACATTCTTCTGTGTGATCCAATTATCGGGGTGTCAGGAGGTTTTGGACCCGTGTGACAGGTGTACTGATTGTAAGGAATGGTATAAAGGGGTGCAGTTTAAGGAATGAATGATAGAAGGGGGTGCAGTGTAAGAAATTAATGATATGAGGTGGTGCAGTGTAAGAAATGAATGATATGAGGGGGTGCAGTCTAAGAATATAATGATATAGGGGGGTGCGAATGAATGAATGATGTAAGGAATGAATGATATGAATGATATGAGGGGGTGCAGTCTAAGAATATAATGATATAGGGGGGTGCGATGTAAGGGTGGAATAATATAAGGGGGTTTCGGTGTATGGAGTCATAATGGGGAGGGGGAATAGTGTAAAATTGAAATTATATAAGGGAGTGCAGTGTAAGGATTAAATAATTTAGGGAGGGTCTTTCTACTGACCACGAATGTAAGATACACTTTTCTCGCTGACCACCAATGTAAAGGAGTATTCTTCCCACTGACCTCCAATTTAAAGCACATTCTTCCCACTGACCTCCAATTTAACCACTTGACCACTGGGCACTTAAACACCCTTAATAACCAGACCAATTTTCAGCTTTCGGTGCTCTCACACTTTGAATGACAATTACTCGTTCATACAACACTGTACCCATATGAAATTTTTGTCCTTTTTGTCACACAAATAGAGCTTTCTTTTGGTGGTATTTAATCACCTCTGGGTTTTTTTATTTTTTGCGCTATAAAAGAAAAATGACTGAAAATTCAGTAAAAAAAATGAATTTTTCTTCGTTTTTGTTATAAAATTTAGCAAATTTGTAATTTTTCTTGATACATTTTGGCCAAAATTTATACTGCTACATATCGTTGGTAAAAATAAGTACAAATTGGGGTATATTATTTGGTCTTTGTGAAAGTTATAGAGTCCACAAGCTATGGTGCCAATATCTGAAAATTGATCACACCTGAAGTACTGACGGCCTATCTAATTTCTTGAGACCCTAACAAGCCATAAAAGTACAAATACCCCCCAAATGACCCCTTTTTGGAAAGAAGACATTCCAAGGTATTTAGAAAGAGGCATGGTGAGTTTTTTTGAAGTTGTCATTTTTTCCCACAATTCTTTGCAATATCAAGATTTTTTTAAATTTTTTTTTTTTTTCACAAAATTGTCATATTAGCAGGTTATTTCTCACACACAGCATATGCATACCACAAATTACACCCCAAAACACATTCTGCTATTACTCCTGAGTACGGCGATACCACATGTGTGAGACTTTTACACAGCGTGGCCACATACAGAGGCCCAACATGCAGGGAGCACCATCAGGTGTTCTGGAGCACCCAGGACAATTCTGACATTTCTCTCCTACATGTAAAAATCATCATTTATTTGCTAGAAAATTACATAGAACCCCAAAACAATATATATGTTTTTTTAGCAAAGACCCTAGAGAATACAATGGCGGTCGTTGCAACTTTTTATCTAGCACGGTACTTGCGCAGCAATTTTTCGAACGTGTTTTATTTGGAAAAAAAATGTTTTGTGCTTTACAAAAAACAAAACTGTAAATTTAGCCCAATGTTTTTGCATAATGTGAAAGATGAAGTTACGCCGAGTAAATAGATACCCAACATGTCACGCTTCAAAATTGCACACACTCGTGAAATGGCGCCAAACTTCGCTACTTAAAAAATCCCCATAGGCTTTAATTTTGTTTACTGGTTACATGTTTTGAGTTACAGAGGAGGTCTAGGGCCAAAATTATTGTTCTCGCTCTAACGTTCGCAGCGATACCTCACATGTGTGGTTTGAACACCGTTTTCATATGTGGGCGGGGACTTACGTATGCGTTCGCTTCTGCGTGCGAGCACACGGGGACAGGGACGCTTTAAAAAAATATATATATATTTTATTGTTCATTTTACTTTATTTATTTTAGTTTGACCCTTTTTTTCCCCCCAAAAATTTTTTTGATCACTTTTATTCCTATTACAAGGAATGTAAACATCCCTTGTAATAGGAATATGGCATTACAGGTCCTCTTTACAGTGAGATATGGGGTCAATAAGACCCCACATCTCACCTCTAGGCTGGAAAGCCTGAAATAAAAAAAAAAAAAAACGATCCTGGCTTTGATCGTAGCGAGTATCGCAGGGTATTGTTGGGTATTGCAGGGTATGGCAGAGTATCGCAGGGTATTGCAGAGTATCGCCGGGTATTGCAGAGTATCGCAGGGTATGGTAGAGTATTGCAGAGTATCGCCGGGTATTGCAGAGTATCGCCGGGTATGGTAGAGTATCGCCGGGTATCGCCGGGTATCGCCGAGTATCGCAGGGTATCGCAGGGTATGGCAGAGCATCGCAGAGTATCACAGGGTATTGCAGGGTATGGCAGGGTATGGCAGAGTATCGCAGGGTATGGCAGTTTATGGCAGAGCATCGCAGGGTCTGGCAGAGCATCGCAGGGTATGGCAGGGCATCGCAGGGTATGGCAGGGCACGGGGTATGGCAGGGCATCGCAGGGTATGGCAGAGTATCGCAGAGTATCGCAGGGTATTGCAGGGTATGGCAGAGTATTGCAGGGTATGCAGAGTATTGCGGGGTATGGCAGAGTATTGCGGGGTATGGCAGAGTATTGGGGGGTATGGCACAGTATTGGGGGGTATGGCAGAGTATTGGGGGGTATGGCAGAGTATTGGGGGGTATGGCAGAGTATTGGGGGGTATGGCAGAGTATTGGGGGGTATGGCAGAGTATTGGGGGGTATGGCACAGTATAGGGGGGTATGGCACAGTATTGGGGGGGATGGCAGAGAATCCATCCATGCTCAGCCATCCCTCCATACCCTGCAATACCCAGCAATACACTGCAGGCTATTGCTGGGTATTGCAGGGTATGGAGGGATGGCTGAGCATGGATGGATGGATGGATCGGTGGTGGCAGAGCAGGCTGTGGGCACTACAGATCCCGCCACAGCACTGCTGCCACCGATCCTCCCCCTCTCCTCTCACACTGTACCGATCGGTACAGAGACAGGAGGAGAGAGGAACCGGCGTCATCAAATGACGCCGGTTTGCTTACATGTGATCACTCCGTCATTTGACGGAGCGATCACGTGTAAACGGCCGCGATGAGCGGCCGTTTACTGTGATCCATGATCCGCCGGGTCCTCTGGACCCGGCGATCATGGATGCTCTCAAGTGCGCGCACCAGGGGGCGCGCAAGAGCAGAATTCTGTGAGGCCGTTAATTAACGGCCTCCAAGAGTTAAGCAACCGCCCTGTAGCCGTTTTTCGGCTATGGGCCGGTTGTTAACTGGTTAAAGCACATTCTTCCCACTGACCTCCAATTTAAAGCACATTCTTCCCACTGACCTCCAATGCAAAGGACATTCTTCCCACTGACCTCCAATGTAAAGGACATTCTTCCCACTGACCTCCAATGTAAAGGACATTCTTCCCACTGACCTCCAATGTAAAGTACATTCTTCCCACTGACCTCCAATGTAAAGGACATTCTTCCCACTGACCTCCAATGTAAAGTACATTCTTCCCACTGACCTCCAATGTAAAGGTCATTCTTCCCACTGACCTCCAATGTAAAGTACATTCTTCCCACTGACCTCCAATGTAAAGGACATTCTTCCCACTGACCTCCAATTAAAGAACATTCTTTCCACTGACCTCCAATGTAAAGGACATTCTTCCCACTGACCTCCAATGTAAAGCACATTCTTCCCACTGACCTCCAATGTAAGGAGCATTCTTCCCACTGACCTCCAATGTAAAGAACATTCTTTCCACTGACCTCCAATGTAAAGGACATTCTTCCCACTGACCTCCAAAGTAAAGGACATTCTTCCCACTGACCTCCAATGTAAAGGACATTCTTCCCACTGACCTCCAATGTAAAGGACATTCTTTCCACTGACCTCCAATGTAAAGGACATTCTTCCCACTGACCTCCAATGTAAAGGACATTCTTCCCACTGACCTCCAATGTAAAGGACATTCTTTCCACTGACCTCCAATGTAAAGGACATTCTTTCCACTGACCTCCAATGTAAAGGACATTCTTCCCACTGACCTCCAATATAAGGAGCATTCTGTCCACTGACCTCCAATGTAAAGGACATTCTTCCCACTGACCTCCAATGTAAAGGACATTCTTCCCACTGACCTCCAATGTAAAGGACATTCTTCCCACTGACCTCCAATAAAAATGGCATTTGTCCCACTGGCCCCCTATGAATTAATTTCTGCAGGGTTTTCCTGAGACCTGAAAATGTATTTGTGACAGACCTGGCCGGGACAGGGGCTGTTGGAGGGGACTGAATGCGAGCCTATTGCCTTGCGATTATGGGCCCTGGCATTTGGGGGAACGGTGCTCTTTGGGCTGCATGCCTGGGGACCCCAGAGCTGGTGTTACTTGGATTCGGGTCCATGCTGGCCCCCAGGACAAAGACTCTGTATGTGTATTTGGCATATTAGCAAGAGATGCTAATGTCATGAACTCCAGCTAGCCTGTCTGTTGTGTAAATGAATATAGTCTGGCTTGTAGGAGTGTTTCACCTATTGTTGTATGTGCTAATTAACCCTGCAATTGAATGAAGGAGTCCAGTGTTGATTAAGATAATTAGCTCATGCTAATTAGGTTAGGTGTGAGTCATCTGGCTGTATATATGTGTGACATGTCAAATAAAGATTAATTCCTGATGTACTCTACACTGGTGTTGTCTGGTGACTGGGTGAGCTAAGGGGTCTTGGACAGTTTGTCAAGGCACCCCTGAAAAATCCTGGGTTAGAGCACCTATTGAGCAGGGCCAGGTCCAGAACTAAGAGCGGCTGGTTGGTGGGGGATAAGAAATCCCAAGAAGCCTGGTTGGTTAATGGGGATGGTCGTGCTACAATGACAACCCATAGAGCTCTGTATCTTTAGAGCAAAATACAACAGAGGTTAAGGCATGAAGAGCCCACCAGAAAAGTAGTTTCAAAAGAGGACAAATAGCCCAAAGACTTAAGCCCCATACACACGCTCGGATTATCCGAGGACCAGGTCCGTCGGATCATGTCCGTCGTACTTTGTCCGATGTTGGTTTTGCGTACACACGGTCGGACAAAGTTGTCGGAAAATCCGATCATTCTGAACGTGGTGACGTTTGTTGCCTACGACGGGACTACGTAGAGGCTAGTAGCCAATAGCTTTGGTCTTGTAATGTGATCTGAGCATGCGTAGCACTTTGTCCGTCGGAATTCGCTACACACGATCGGATTTGGTGTGATCGGACTTTGTTGTCAAAAAATCTATCCAGCAGGAGATAGGACTTTGTCCTTTGGACAATCCGATGGAAACTGTCCGATGGTGCCTACACACGGTCGGAATTTCCGACAACATTGTCTGATAGGACAGAATCCATCGGAAAATCCGACCGTGTGTATGGGGCTTTAGACTATTGAAAATGTAATAGTATAAAAATTACAGAAAAAATAACCTCCAACGTACACCAATAAAAAATGACAACGTTGTCACATAAAATACGTGGTCCGCACTCACAGCCTTACAACCAAACAGTCACCGCACAACCATAGGCAAAATTCATAAACGAATAACTTGTCATATAGAAACGGTGGTAAGATTAACTGGGAAAACCCAAGTTGTACCTTATTCACAGCAATTAAAAACTTTACCCCAATAATGGAGTTAAACAAATAAGCAAATGGGTTCCTGTTCTGCTACACAATGGGGTCTTAAAAAACGGAAAGGCTTGTCTCCCTAAGACTATGTAATCTTTACAGCTAAAAAAAGAGATGGGTGCAACTTTGAACTGATGAGGTTGCCTGTAATCTACAGCAGCACAAATTGGCTAACCTCCACAGCTCCAAGATGAGGAACCCAACACTCGGCCCCCACACCATAGGAAGACATTTGAATTTGAACTGACTGATCCTGGAAGAGGAGGAATACTGTAAGCTTCCCAGAAGTGGTGGCCGGTTGGGTCACCCGTCCCCCCCGTTGGTCAGGCAGCGTCACCCAGTGGCTGCAACACTTACCGCGGGCGACCGGCGTGTATCCTCCCGTGGTGGGTCTTCTCCCTCCTCCTCCTGGCGACCAGCCTATGTTCCTTCCGGGTGACAGATGGGCGGCCCACTAGCTTCTCCTGCATCTCCTCTCTACCAGATAGCATTGTTCCCAGTTCTCATTCCTTATGTAATACAGAAAACCTTCCCTGTTATGTTACAAAGGTGAGAAGATGGAGAGACATTCTGTAGTCCTAGGAAACATCCAGGTCCAGGTGACAACACTGCTGATCCATAGATACAGTACAGTGCGTGAGTGTTGTCACCCTAAGACCAGAATTGTGCCACTTGTCTGAAAAAAAATGAATGCTGGCACCGCTAAGAATTGTAAGCTAGAAATATAATAGCCAACCAAGATGTTAGAGCATTCTCTGTATTGATCTGTGAGTTTTATGTATGTCTTTTTCTCTTTACAGCGTCTGAAGACTCAAAAAGATTATTTTGAACTGGCAGATATTATGTTTTCTGCACCAAGTTCACCAATTCCGTCAGAGTAGCAGGAGAACTTTTCCAGATATTTATGTGTGCATATATTTATTAATATTTATGTAGTATTTAATATTTACCTATTGTGTGTTTATGTTATGTTATGTTATATTTATTAATATTTATGTAGTATTTATGAGTGCATATATTTATTGATATTTATGCAGAAAAATGCTCAAGAACAGGTGTAACTGGCTGTTCATTTTTATCAGGGTTAGCACTTTAAAGTCAAAAATCCAGGGAGTATCCGATCGCCTGCGGGGGTCAGGAAGGAATTTTTTCCTTGTAGCTAAGGGTTTTCGCCTTCCTCTGGATCATGCTAGCACTTATCAACGTTGATTAATTGGCTAATTCTCACTTAAATAAAATATTCATCAAATAAAAATGGTTTGCTAGTTTTGTCTCTCTTTCTTACTACTTGTTAATTGGTTATTAGAAAAGTTGTGGGACATTGAACTTTTACATCAACCCGTGTTCAGAGCAGTGATTTGGGATTCAGTGCCTCCAGCAGTGATTTGCTATCTGTCCCGTATTGTGGGAAGCACCATAGAGTATGATCTCCATTTGAGATAGAAATTTTGCTCTGGAGCTGAAGATACTTTCTGTCTTTCATGGAATCAGGAGAGGACAGGGAACTTTTGGCCTGGGAAGCCAACATAACCAACCAGTCGGAACAGATTTCTGTGGGGTAATGCAAGTGTACCATGCAAAGGGTGCCATGGTCTTGCATAGATTGGTGGGCATAGTGAAGGGGGGATGTACCTGCAGAACATGTCTTATTGTAGTACTCCTTCCTATGGTAATGGTTCTCACATGACTGTCACCCCCCTCAAGGCACATCTGTGCTCTGGTCACCTCAGTTGCTGGGTTTTCCAGGAATCACCTCCAGACACATACATTAGATAATATGAACGTTATTAGTCAAATAGCAACCTGCACCTCCCACCTCTTGACACTTGATCGTAAAGTTTGACTTGTGCTTTGACTAAAAGGTAAGTGGAAACGTAACTTGGTGTTCAGCTATCATGGGACTGTACACCCCAATAACAACCATCATACCATAACAACATACCTAAATAAAAAAAAATGTTTTAACTCGCCCCGTCCCACTGACCTCGCATGCAGAAGCGATGCATACGTGAGTAGCGCCTGCATATGAATAAGGTGTTTAAACCACACATGTGAGGTATCACCATGATCGTTAGAGCGAGAGCAATAATTCTAGCCCTAGATCTTCTCTGTAACTCAAAATATGCAACCAGTAGAATTTTTTAACATTGCCTATGGAGATTTTTAAGGGTAAAAGGTTTGTTGCCATTCCACGAGCAGGCGCAATTTTGAAGCATGACATGTTGGGTATCAATTATAAAAATTGGGCTAACTTTACTGTTGTCTTATTCTTAATTAAAAAAAGTGTATTTTTTCCCAAAAAAGTGCGCTTTTAAGACCGCTGCACAAATACGGTGTGACAGAAAGTATTGAAATGACCACCATTTTATTCTCTAGGGTGAGTAATTTTCTAGCAAAAAAAAATGATTTTAACTTTTTTAAACAAGTTTGAAAAATAGGCCCGGTCCTTAAAGTGGATGTAAACCCAAAAGAAATCCTCTTTTATTGTTCAGTTAGAAAGATCTTGACAAAGTGCTAAAAACTTTGTCAAAAACGCCCCTTGCTGTGAGTGACATGTGATTTACATATCTCATGCACTAGCCTAAGAGAGGCACATTCTGTGTAATTGTAAAAAGTGAGAAATCCACCCCTCACCCACATAACAAATCCTGTGATCAATGTATCCTCAGAAACACACACTGCACTATAACAATCATCAGATCACTGCATGTTCTACTCTGCCCAACTCTGACTACATACATCTCCCCTATATTCTTCTTGCTGTTCACTCGAGAATACATTTATTTTCACTCTGGTCTGTGGATCTGTGGTCTGTGCCTCTCTTAGGCTAGTGCATGAGATATGTAAATCACCTGTCACTCACAGCAAGGGGGCGTTTTTGACAAAGTTTTTAGCACTTTGTCAAGATCTTTCTAACTGAACAATAAAAGAGGATTGATCAGGCCTCAGGTAAATCTGTGTGGCAAGACTGGGCTCAAATGAAAGGAAATCTTATTCTCTACATTATGACATAAAAAAATATATATATATCCACTTTAAGTGGTTAAATAACAAACATGTTATACTTACCTGCTCTGTGCAATGGTTTTACACAGAGCAGCCCTGATCCTCCATGCTGTGGGGGCACCTGAGCAGGCTCGCTCCCAAGCTGCTGCTCTGCGTGTCCATTTAAACATGGAGATGCAGCTTGGCCCCGCCCCTCTCTCTTCTTATTGGCTCACTGGCTGTGCCAATGGCTCCCACTGCTGTTTAAGCCAATAAGGAGGGGGAGTCCCCAAAGATCCGAGGCTCTCGTGAACATGGATGGATCGAGAGGGGGCTCAGGTGATTATTAGGGGGGGGGGGGGTTGTGGTGGGAGATGCACACAGGTTTTTTACCTTCATGCATAGAATGCATGAAGGTAAAAAACCTTGAGCCTTTAGAACCACTTTAACCTGTTCCCCTGAGCTGTACACATATATGCAGCAGATGGGTGGGTGGACTTGAACGTGGAGTGACTACATATATGTGTCCATAGGTATTGCTTTTCTGAGCTGAGAGGATGCTCACTGGGTGCTCTCAGTACAGTCAATGCAACCCCAATTCCAAAAAAGTCAGGACATTTTACATAAATACAGAATGCAGCCTCATAAACCCATATTTTATTCACAATAGAAAACATCAAAATGTTCAAACTGAGAAAATGTACCATTTTAAGAAAAAAAAATGGACGCTCCCAGCACAGTAAATAAAATGTCACGGGTTGTGTGACCACTGTGACAGTCAATCACAGCGGTCACAAGGTCAGAATGCCCGCCTCCATCTCCTGGCACTTAATTTCTCTTAAAGAAAGGTCACATGCAGCTAAACTGTGGCAGGAAATACACCAGCATCAGTATAGCTTTGCCAAAACACACCTTGAAGATTCTGAGGCCACACGGAAAAAGGTGTTCTGGTCAGATGAGACAAAAATTTTATTATTTGGCTTCAATACCAAACGATGTGTCTGGTGGAAATCCAAATCAGCTCAACATCCCAATAACACTATTCCTACAGTAAAGCCTGGAGGTGATAATATCCTGGTATGGGGATGTTTGCAGCAGGGACTGGAGCACTTGTCAGGATAAAATGAAAAAATGGATGGGGCAAAATTCTGTCAAATTCTTGAGGAAAATCTGCTGCCCTGTGCCAGAAAGTTGTCCATTGGAAGGTTTACCTTCCAACATGACAATGAACCAAAGCGACGTCACCCATAGACTTACTATGGGGCTTATGTTGTCGGCTGCCTCCTCTGCACCCGCCTCCACAGATGAAAAAGGTATGTATACTGATTTCTTCTTTACAGGGTTAGATAGGTTAGTGGATGTCTGTAGATGCAGGGATTTTAGTGTTAGGATGGACTCATCCTTTAATAAGTGTTTAGAATGCATATTCGAGAACACAGATATTTGTTTACACGTACAATATCATTTATCAATTTTCAGCACATTTAACATTTTCCAATAACACAAAACAAAAGTCAAACAGATACCAAATTTATTGAGACAAACAAAACTTAACACTTATCAACAGTCGTTGAGGAGTTATTTTCCTGGCCCACTCGGCATCCCAATGCAATGCCAAGGACCAAACACAAAGCACAGATATAGGAAAGATTACAGAATAAATTGCAAGCAGTTTATTTTTATTGAATTTAAAATTTGGAAGTAGTTTCAAGTAACAAAAATGTGGTCCCACAGTTCGTTCCTTTATGATTGGTATGTTAAGCGAGGAAGGCATTGATTGATTGGCTGCTCAGCATTAAACCACATGTAACATTTGGTATTTCAGCTGCAATACCATTTATATTGATTATCAAGCTAGCTCCAAATAAGAGGATTTGACTGACTACTTTCAATACCTTTAAATGTCCAACTTTTGGGTCTTTAGCATTTGATTTTTAATAAACAGAAGGTGTCATATTATTTAGGTAACAAAGGGGTTATCTTCGTTTGCAGTTTCTCATATTGTTGCTTGCATGAAGTCCAATCCTAATGGCAAAAAATGTACTGACCAACTGCAATACCAGATTACAGCTGCAGGGGGAGTTACAAATGGAATCTCTAACTGTAGTTCCCAGTCCTGTAGAAGTGAACCCGTCAGTTTGTATTTTGTTGTAAAATTAATAACTTTGCCTACCAGCAGCTACTATTTCATTAACCAAGAAGCCATTTCTGTATACTAAGGGGGACCTTGTCACTAGGCCTCCCCTGCTCCTATATGTCAGCACGAGTGCCAGCCCTGCTTAGTGACATAGGATAGGTTAGGATGGGCTCCATAATCAGAGAAGTCAGGCCCCTAGTGACACACAAAGATGGTTTTACAGAGTGGTGGTGTCAGCTCTTAAGCGAGCCTTACACTGTAAGATTTCCCTTGTTTAGTCCCACGTTCTGAAGGCAAAAAATGTGTTATCAAGTTCTCCATCCATGCTAAACCAATTTCACCTGCTAGCTAGTGTATTCTGACAACAGGCACCCGTGGCTGTCAGAACACCCAAATAGTGCTTGAATCTGGATTGGTTGCAGCTGCTGTTCGGCTGACAATTTTCCATGGGGCTCCTTCTATTTTCAGATAGAATGTTGTTGAGTGGGAGGGTACCAACAGGACCACCAGTGGCTCAAAATTCTTACTGTATGGTCAACTTTAGGCAAGAAGCAATTCTTGCTAGCACATAAAATGTATCCTCTTGCTTGGGATGGACTTTAATTAGAAAACAACTTTAAAGAGAACCAGTCACGTAAAAAAAGTTATGTACAAACATTATTTTCAAAAGAGGCGCAAGTTAGCAGTAAGTGCCTGGAGTTCCCAGCAATCTTTTGTGTGCTGCCAAGGAGTCCACTAGACCCAAAGACAGGCCTTAACTTCAGACCAGGCTGAGAGCTTTGGTTCCCCTAGTCACAATTATTCAATAAGGCCTCAGCCATTAGGAAGAGCTGCCATTTGAGTAATAGGACATGGGCACCAAAGCTCAAAGCTGGATATAATCTCAAGGCTTATGTGGGAGAGGGGCAACTCAGGTTAAAGTGGAAGTAAACCCCCCTATCGTTTTCAGCCAAGGAAGCTGCCATCTTTGCCTCTGTTAAATCTTCAACTGAAACAGTGCTGCACATGTGATCCGTTATGACACCAGCCATTGGATGGTTTGACTGTTTGGTTGAGAGCACAGCCAATGTGCAGTTAGCATTCACGGCATGCTTTTTTTTTTAGACTGTTAAATCGATGGGTTTACTTCCGCTTTAAATATATATAAAAAAAAAAAGGGAGAGTTGTGGCACCTTGCATGGTCTACCTTCAGAAAACCATATCAGCTTAGGGGCTGTTTGTACATGATGGGTGTTTCTAAACCCAAAAACAAAAATGTAAGATATTGCAGCTCAGTCCTTAGCTGTGACGATGTAGTACGGGTCTATAACTCATAATTCATTTTAGTTATTGAGTTACAAGCACCATAGCAATAGTTATATGGTAGCGTATACTTAAGGTGATTGTAGCCGTATGTTGCTGTAAAAGTAATCACTTCTATCTATATACATCATGCTTAATGCATGAGACATCCGTTTCATTATGCTATGGGAAGTTGGGAACCTTTGTCCTTTTCTTTTCACCAGTTGTAGTTATTGTTTTCCCTGCCATATATTACTGGGAGGCCAGGGATTGAGTTCTTGAGTTTTAATTCAGGTCTGAAGAGAAAGTCTGAATCAAGTTGACCGTCGCCTCCAGGTATCTCATTTCTAATGAGATTGTGACTCCCCTGGATTGAATGCTGTATTTATATGTATTTTATCATCTTTAATCAAAGCTAAGTAAATCTCTTTTATTACTATACTACGTGTGTGTTGTTTTAATCATTGTACTTACTTCCACAAATCTGAAGGCTAAATACATGAATGAACCTGTCAATAAATTAATAAATGTAACACGGAATTTAACCCCTTGTTACAGGCGACTACATTCATTTTTTTTCTGAGGTGTTTTTTTTCCCTTTAATTTTTACTCGGTGATCCTGCCAAGAACATTGCCTGCCTTGTACTGCATCTGTGAAGGAGCAGTACTGTACCCCTAGGACAAAACTACAGATTACCTACCTCTCGTCTTTTACCTATAACAGGGTGGGAGAGCTCTGCATTTAGCTGGGAATAAAATGTAACTGATAACAGTCAGCAAAGGACGTTATCAGCTCACTAGATTTCTGGCAGGATCACGTTTTTTGCAGGACACAAAATACTTTTCAGTGGTATATTTAACAGACCAAAAAGATGCAAATAAGAGAAGTTCTTTGTTAGTGCTTACATATGCTTCAAGTAGGCTGTGAATAAATCTGATGACCAATACAAATCCTGCTGTGTTATAGACTGGATCACACTGGATTGTTTCCTAATCATGTATAATTGCAATAAGTACTTTGCCATGCTGTTTAGAATATTGTCTTTCCCTACTCTATTTTTATTTATGGATATTACTTTTTTTGTTTGCTTTTAAAGTGATTGTTATTTTTGTTTCTTTAAAACAGGACTTTACAAACATGTTATTCATACCTGCTCTGTTACAGTGGATTTGCACAGAGCAGCCCTGATCCTCCACTTCTCTGGTCCCTCTTCAGCTCTCCTGGCCCCTCCCTCCTGCGAGTGTCTCCACAGGAGGCAGCTTGCTAAAGGGGCACCAGAGCCGAGACACAGCTCCATGTGTCCATTCAGACGCAGAGCTGCAGTTTGGCCCCGCCCCTTCGATCTCCTAGATTGACAGCAACGGAAGCCAATGGCGCTGCTGCTTTGTCTCAGCCAATCAGGAGGGAGAATCCCGGATGGCTAAGACACTGGTGGACATCGCTGGATTGAGATGGGCTCAGGTAAGTGTTGAGGGGGGCTGCAGCACACAGAAGGCTTTTTATCTTCATGCATAGAATGCACTAAGATACAAAACCATCTGCCCTTACAACCACTTTAACATTTAATAAACGGACTTTCCAAAATAAACACCACAGACTCTGTTAGGAATTAGAGAAAAGTTTTCCATCCTGCTCCCTTAAAATTTTCTCATCAATGCATTTAAAAAAAAAAAAACTACTAGTGTAGGGCCAGCCTAAAAAGCAGCAAGGATTGGAGACTCCACAGTAGACAACTGAGCTCCGAGTAGGAAATCTAAAATTTTCATTAAGCATCATGGATACCAACAAGCATTCGCTGAGTGAATAGTTGAAAATCATTTATATCAAATACTTTGATAATTAAAGTGTTACTAAACCCAGGACCCTGCATTCACTATATCTGGTCTCCCACAGTACACAGAAATGCAATTTTTTCAGTAAATATAAACTGCTAAATACCCTTTCTCATCAGCAGCATATAGCAGTCTAATCAGTGTCTGGTTAAAGCTTGTGGGAGGAGTCTTCATTCTCCCCCGATTGTCCTATGAGGCAGTAGGACCTCTGACCCTCTATCTGGACAGTGCTGATTGGCCTCTTGCTGATCACATGCACCCACCCAAGAAAAAAAAATTCTCTAGTAATACACACCAAACTGAGCATGTGCAGAGTGCCTCCAAGGCTCTGTACTATCAGGAGATGGTTTGGGGACTGTGGAAGGAGGGGAGGATCAGAGAAGACAGGATCAAACCGCCTTTTTACACAATGCTGAGAATTAACCCCTTAGGTTTCATAGTGAGTATAACAAGCATACTTTACTGCATATACAGACTGATTTTACTGTTGTGTGTTTAGTAACACTTTAAAGCAAATATGTTCTTATCTCCCAATCTTGTTATTTATGGGTGTACAGTGTTTTTTTAAGTCTCTGTAATCACTCCCTGGATTCTTACTTGCTGCCGTGCAACAGTCGCCATCACTCTTTACAACAAATGTATCAGTACGATAGAGCGAGGATAATGAGATTAATCACATACAGCTGAAGGATGTCTCTTAATTTAAAAAGAACAATTATATTGCTGAGGCTTCAAATCTTGATAACTGAAGAGGCCTACATCTGGAACCCTACAGCACTTCAAATCACCACTACAAATGATGGTGGCCCTTCGTTACAAAAGCCCGGACCACTGACCATCGCAAACATTTAGATGCCAACCGTGAGAGAGGCATAGAGATTGCTAATCTCCTTCTGGAAATGCCAGATTCCTGGCTGTCATGCTGACTTCTGATTCACAAGCCATCGACTTGGAACATGTATGCAGGTCAAGAGTTCAAACTTTAAATTGTTACTAAACCCAGGACCCTGCATTCACTATATCTGGTCTCCGACAGTACACAAAACATGGATATGCGAGTATTTTAGTAAATATAAACTGCTAAATACCTTTTCTCATCAGCAGTATATAGCAGTCTTGTGATTTCTATCAGTGTCTGGTTAAAGCTTGTAGGAGGAGTTTTCATTCTCCTCTGACCGTCCTATGAGGCTGCATAACTCCTGACTTTTTGCCTGGACAGATTGGCCCTGTGCTGATCACATCCACCCGCCTCAAAAAAAATATATAAAATATAAAAAAAATCTTTAGCAATACACACCAAACTGAGCATGTGCAGAGTGCCTCCAAGGCTCTGTGCTACCAGCAGGTGGATTGAGGACATTAAAAGAAGGGGAGGATCAGAGAAAACAGGATCAAACTGCTTTTTTTTTTTTTTTTTTTTACACAATGCGGGGGGAGTAACCCCTCAAGTCCCACAGTGAGTATAACAAGCATGCTTTACTGCATATACAGATTTTACGGTTATGGGTTTAGTAACACTTTAACAATGCAGCCGACGAAAGCTGCCCCCTGTGCTCCTTCACCCAGAGTGGAGGCACTCTAATTACTATTATTAGCCAGATCACTGGGGGGAAAAGCCTAAAAAAATAAAAACAAATGGAGCCGCCACATCTAATGATCAGTAAGCTGCAATAAATAAAATTTTTGGTTTTAGGTTTAATATCGCTTTAACATTACCTTCCAAAAAAATGTGAATGTCTCTTCTGCCTGCTTTCTCCTGGACATTTTGTCCCTTAACAATGCAAATGTTCTTTTATCTCGAAGAAGACTATAGGAGTAGCCTGAGGATTATCCATCCCACCTGTCTTCTTCGCAGTAATTAGTGCCCTTGTGCTCGGATTGTTTTGTGCCTGTAGAATGGCAAATTGCTTCTTAGCTGCACTGAAACTGTTTAAACAGAAGGACAATTGATGGATTTAGGCCTAAGCGTTTATGGCTACATAGCAGCTCAGTCGTGTTAATAAAAGTGCCTGCAATTAATTTCTGCGCTCACCAATTAATCATCCACAGAAGGAACAAATGCCTCCCTATGGCGTGAACTACACAGCAGCAGCAATTACCTGCACATAATCGCACAAATCTTAATTTGCAAGCAATTAACCACAGCTACTTGCTATAGTGTAGGTTATGCCAAAGCTAGACATTTGTTCACTTACTAACAATCAAACCAGAAGTAGCATGGCTGAGCAACTAAAAAAGGCCTGTACAGCTTACACCTTTAAGTGGACCAAAACAGGAATTTGATTGGCTGCTCGTCTCCACGTTGTGCCAGGGCCATACTGTGTTTCCAGCTATCCAGTTACATCACATAGATAAGAAAGATGTTACAAAATCAAGTTTTATCATCTCTAAACAATACATTCCCTTATAGAAATCAAGGTGACAGATTCTGCGAAAGTCCAGTAAACACGTCTCCAGGAAACCATTACTAGACCAAGTGTGCCCACATGTCATTTGTAGCAGTTATTGGCTAGGCCATCATGTCGGGGGGGGGGGGGGGGGTCATACTCCAACTACACCCTACATTGCCCGATTCTGAAAAAGAATACAAGGCTTTCAAAGGATACAACATAACAGAAAAGGTAAAATAACTGGGCAATACACAATCTCAATAAAATCAATTTGTTTCTCTTATGAAACGCAATATGAAATTCAAACAAAGAAACACTTAGTGGCTTAGGCCCAAGGGCCCGAGCGATGAGGCAGCTTTCATGCACCATGGTCTTTCCCTTGAGTAACTGGGTGGTACAATTCTCATTAGTCATCCAACACGTGGCATACAATGATGAGTACTTCAGGGTTCTGAACAGGTTTTCACAAAGCTGCTCCAAGGCCAGAAATGTGTCTAGTGCATTGGCTGGTCATGAAGGCCAGAGCAGAGGCACGTAGGAGAGCACGGCAAGTCCCGGCCATATGCCTGTAGAATGATCCTTCAATTAGGAGTGTACAAGGCATGCTTAACATGGTAACACTTCACCAAAAATGTCTGTCCATGTAACACATGTAGAAGGTAGCTGACCTGTCCTCAGATAAACTCGGATCAGCGGTAACTGCATTGGTGATCCCGTGAGCCTGGTGAAGTGAAGTGTCCAGGTCACCGTAGTGCAAAGTCAAGGTCAGCCATAAAGGAAAACTGGATCCCCTGGGGCTGAGGCCTGTGCACACACTCATTTGGAATCCTGAAGCTCCTTGGCTTTTTTCAAGATAGGCAGCACATCTCCATCAGACAGGGGGTAATCCTGCAGAGAAGAAAAGTGTATTAAAAGGTCAGGGTGGAGGTTTAGCGGTAATCTTCAGTGGATTCTCAGGGAGAGGGACAGAGGAGAAAGAAATAAGGAAGAGAGAGAGTCCGAGGAGGAGGCGGATACTAGAGATAAGGGAAAAGGGATAGAGAAAAGTCCAAGCAAAAAGAGAGGGTGTGTGAAAGTAAAAAAAGAAAGAAAGAAAGAAAACGCATGTGAAAAGGAGGAAAGAGAGAGAGAGGAGGAGGAGGAGAGAGAGACGGAAGAGAGAGAGAGAGGAAGGAGGAGGAGGAGGAGAGAGAGAGAGAGAGGAAGGAGGAGGAGGAGGAGGAAGAGAGAGAGAGACGGAGGAGGAGGAGGAGGAGGAAAGAGAGAGAGAGACGGACGGACGGAGGAGGAGGTAAGAGAGAGACGGGTGGAGGAGGAGGAGGAGGAAGGAGAGAGGACAGAGGAGAGGAGGAGGAGGAGGAGGAGGAGGAGGAGGAGGAGGAGGAGGAGGAGGAAAGAGAGAGAGACGGAAGGAGGAGGAGGAGGAGGAAAAGAGAGAGAGACGGAAGGAGGAGGAGGAGGAGGAAAGATAGAGACGGACAGAGGAGGAGGAGGAGGAAGAGAGAGAGAGACGAAGAGGAAGAGGAGGAGGAGAGGAGGAGGAGGACGGAGGAGGAGGAGGAGGAGGAGGAAAGAGAGAGAGAGACGGACAGAGGAGGAGGAAAGAGAGAGAGACGGACAGACGGAGGAGGAGGAGGAGGAGAAAGAGAGAGAGACGGACAGAGGAGGAGGAAGGAGAGAGAGAGACGGACAGAGGAGGAGGAAAGAGAGAGAGACAGAGAGAGGAGGAAAGAGAGAGAGACGGACAGAGGAGGAGGAGGAAGAGAGAGACAGAGGAGGAGGAGGAGGAGAGAGGGAAAGGGGATAGAGAAAAGTCCAAGCAAACAGAGAGGGTGTGAGAAAGAAAGAAAGAAAGGAAGAGGAGGATGTGAAAAGGAGGAAAGAGAGAGAGGGACAGAGGAGGAGGAGGAAGAGAGAGAGGACGGAGAGGAGGAGGAGGAGGAAAGAGAGAGACGGACGGAGGAGGAGAAAAGAGAGAGACGGACGGAGGAGGAGGAAAGAGAGAGACGGACAGAGAGAGAGAGAGAGAGTCAGAGGAGGAGGCGGATACTAGAGATAAGGGAAAAGGGATAGAGAAAAGTCCAAGCAAAAAGAGAGGGTGTGTGAAAGTAAAAAAAGAAAGAAAGAAAACGCATGTGAAAAGGAGGAAAGAGAGAGAGAGAGACGGAGGAGGAGGAGGAGGAAAAAAGAGAGAGAGAGACGGACGGAGGAGGAGGAAAGAGAGAGAGAGACGGACGGAGGAGGAGGAAAGAGAGAGAGAGACGGACGGAGGAGGAGGAGAGAGAGAGAGAGAGAGACGGACGGAGAGAGAGAGAGAGAGAGAGAGAGAGAGAGAGAGACGGAGGAGGAGGAGAGAGAGAGAGAGGACGGAGGAGGAGAGAGAGAGAGAGAGAGAGAGACGGACGGAGGAGGAGGAGAAGAGAGAGAGAGACGGAGAGGGAGGAGGAGGAGAGAGAGACGGACGGAGGAGGAGAAAAGAGAGAGAGAGAGAGAGGAGGAGGAGGAGGAGGTAAGAGAGAGAGAGGAGAGGAGGAGGAGGAAAGAGAGAGAGAGAGACGGACGAGAGAGAGAGGAGAGAGAGAGAGAGAGAGACGGACGGAGGAGGAGGAAAGAAAGAGAGAGAGACGGAAGGAGGAGGAGGAAAGAGAGAGAGACGGACGGAGGAAGAGGAGGAAAGAGAGAGAGACGGAGGGAGGAGGAGGAAGAGAGAGAGAGAGGAGGACGGAGGAGGAGGAGGAGGAGGAGGAGAGAGGAGAGAGAGAGAGAGACGGACGGAGGAGGAGGAGGAGGAAAGAAGAGAGAGAGACGGACAGAGGAGGAGGAGGAGGAAAGAAAGAGAGAGAGACGGACAGAGGAGGAGGAGAGAGAGACGAGAGGAGAGGAAAGGAGAGAGGAGGAGGAGGAGGAGAGAGAGAGACGGACAGAGGAGGAGGAAAGAGAGAGAGACGGACGGAGGAGGAGGAGGAAGAGAGAGAGAGACGGACAGAGGAGGAGAAAAGAGAGAGACGGACGGAGGAGGAGGAGGAAAGAGAGAGAGAGACAGAGGAGGAGGAGGAGAGGAACAGAGAGGAGAGGAAAGAGAGAGACGGAGGAGGAGGGAGGAGAGAGAGAGAGAGACGGAGGAGGAGGAGGAGCAGGAAAGAGAGAGACGGGTGGAGGAGGAGGAGGAAAGAGAGAGAGGAGGCGGAGGAGGAGGAGGAGGAAGAGAGAGAGGGACGGAGGAGGAGGAGGAAAGAGAGAGAGAGAGAGGAGGAGAGAGGAGGAGGAGGAGGAGGAAGAGAGAGACGGACAGAGGAGGAGGAGGAGGAAAGAGAGAGAGAGACGGACAGAGGAGGAGGAGGAAAGAGAGAGACGGACAGAGGAGGAGGAAAGGAAAGAGAGACGGACAGAGGAGGAGGAGGAGGAGGAAAGAGAGACGGACAGAGGAGGAGGAAAGAGAGAGACGGACAGAGGAGGAGGAAAGAGAGAGACGGACAGAGGAGGAGGAAAGAGAGAGAGACGGACAGAGGAGGAGGAAAGAGAGAGACGGACAGAGGAGGAGGAAAGAGAGAGACGGACAGAGGAGGAGGAAAGAGAGAGACAGACAGAGGAGGAGGAAAGAGAGAGACGGACAGAGGAGGAGGAAAGAGAGAGACGGACAGAGGAGGAGGAAAGAGAGAGACGGACGGAGGAGGAGGAAAGAGAGAGACGGACAGAGGAGGAGGAAAGAGAGAGACGGACAGAGGAGGAGGAAAGAGAGAGACGGACAGAGGAGGAGGAAAGAGAGAGACGGACAGAAGAGGAGGAAAGAGAGAGACGGACAGAGGAGGAGGAAAGAGAGAGACGGACAGAGGAGGAGGAAAGAGAGAGACGGACAGAGGAGGAGGAAAGAGAGAGACGGACAGAGGAGGAGGAAAGAGAGAGACGGACAGAAAAGGAGCAAAGAGAGACACGGACAGAGGAGGAGCAAAGAGAGACACGGACAGAGGAGGAGCAAAGAGAGAGACGGACGGAGGAGGAGCAAAGAGAGAGACGGACGGAGGAGGAGGAAAGAGAGAGACGGACAGAGGGGGAGGAAAGAGAGAGACAGACGGAGGAGGAAAGAGACAGACGGAGGAGGAGGAAAAAGAGAGGAAAGAGAGAGAGGAGGAGGAAAGAGAGAGACGGAGGAGGAGGAAAGAGAGAGACGGAGGAGGAGGAAAGAGAGAGACGGAGGAGGAGGAAAGAGAGAGACGGAGGAGGAGGAAAGAGGAAAAAGAGGGAGGTGGGGGAAGAAAGCAGAGGAGGAGGAAAAAACAAACAGGGAGAGAGGAAAATGGAAAAAGAGGGAGAGAAAGACAGATGCTTTAAAAGGGACATGTAGATGGTGTAGGACAGAAGGAGTGTAAGATATGATAAATAAGATACAGCACTCGCTCTGTCCTTTTGTTATGCCCACCTGGAGCAGCCTCATGTTCACTGTAAAGTCTCCCTCTAATAACTGATCACGGATCAATCTGGGGGGAAAAAAATAAAATAAAAACATTTAGCATTCATTTGAGAACAATGACATTGGAAACATTGGTAAAGTAGTAACGCTTTATTATAAACCAGCGTTCCCAGAGTGCCATCATACCTGATTAGTACAACTGTCATAAATGATTTGGCCTACACTGCAAATTAAATATGACATAGCATTACTTTGTAAAAGAGGGGAAACTGAGCAAGCCACAGGGCTGGACATTACAGAATGGAGATTTTTCTGTTGGGGTATGAACAGAAAAAGCCAGCAGCTTACACAGCCCCCCAAGCACCACCTAGTACTAAATATAACTTCTGGGTGGACTAACCCTTTAAATAGGTCAAATATTTTGTGTTTAAGGGCAAGCATAAAGAAATATCTGTTGCAGCTGAAATGCTGACATGCTAGCCCGTGGCCCTTGGTGGTGGCGATGCGGCTCCATTCTTCTAATCTCTATTGTGCATCGAAGATGTAGGGAGCTGAAGTCTGTTATATTTCTCTATGTCAGGGATGGCAAACCTTGGCACCCCAGATGTTTTGGAACTACATTTATCATGGTGACCATGCACTCTGCAGTGTAGTGGAGCATCATGGGAAATGTAGTTCCAAAACATCTGGGGTGCCAAGTTTCGCCATCACTGCTATATGTGAATCAATAGATCACAGATTCTGCCTTCTGGAATCCAAACTACTGTCCCCTAGAAGTAGGCAAAGTTAAGAACAAGCTGGCATTTATGCTGCAATTAATTATGCTTAAAAATACAGTACGAGTTTTTCCTGTTTAATTACTAAACTTTGCTTTATACTTAAAAACGTATCTAGAGAATCACTTTAGGACTTGAGTGTTTACTTACTCACTTACTTGTGTGAGTGTTTATGGACACACACAGCTCGGCTTGGGAGCGCACGTGCACGGGTGCCTCCTTAACACCAGGCTTGCTATAGGAGGCACCTGGAGGAAGGAGAAGTTGACAGTGCCGGTGTTCTATCAGAAAAGGCGACCCGTCGGATTAGGTAACGGTAGTGAAGTTAATCTGACAGAACGCCTGCAGTCATAAGGCGCCAGTGGACATCTTACTACACCCAGCTACGTCTGGCATTTCACAGTCATTTAACAAATAAAGTGAGCGTATATAAATCAATATATTATATTTAGATATGTCATGCTGTTTTCATGTTACATTTTAAAAGCCTAAAGGTTTAGCGCTGAGCAGTGCAGGGTGTACCAACATGGTCTCCGCCACCTTCCTACTGCTGGCGTTCAACTTCTTTAAAAACGTAACATTCAAAACAGCATCACAGATGTCAATATACTATACAGTAATACCTTGGATTACAAGCATAATTTGTTCCAGAAGAAGGCTTGTAATCCAAAGCACTCGTATAGCAAAGCAAGTTTCCCCATAGGAAATAATGGAAACGCAGATAATTTGTTCCACAGCCACTGCTCGTCTATGCAGTACTGCATGTGGCCAGAGGTGCGCGGGCACCGGTGACACCCGGAAAGGATCTCAGAGTGTCTCCGAGCGTCACCGGAGCCCCCGCACCTCTGGCCAAATGTGGTACTGCACACCCCAGAGGCTTGAATCCTGCTCGTCTAGCTAGAAAATGCTCATAAAGCGAGTCAGGATTTAAAAAATAAAACTTGTATTGTGAAATGCTCATAAACCACGCGTTACTTGCGATCCGAGGTTCCACTGTATTTATTTATATCCGCTCACGTTATTGCTGAAATGACTGTAAAATTCAAGAAGTAGCTGGGTGTAGCAACATGTCCGCTGCTGCCTTCTGACTGCAGGTGTTCTGTTACATTAGCAAAACCTGCTACGCATGCGCAGTAAGTATTCATCTGACGGAGCATCACTTCCGTTACCTAATCTGATGGGTCGCCTATTCAGGCAGGGGACTGGCTGAGGAGGTGGAATGAGACCTTTCTGTGCAATATCTTTGTACAGAGCAGGTAAATATTACCTTGTTTTTATTAGAGAGTATTTAAACCCAACATTTCATATTCCTGATGTGTGCCTGCTGTACCATGTACTTGTATGAGAAAATATCCTGTTCTCTTTGTATGGTTTCCTTTATGTGAAATCCCTGGTGATCCTGTCAGTCCCTCTGCTTTCCTATTAAAACTGAACAAATTTTCTTTACTTTGCTCATCAGTCCTCCCTGTCCAGCAGATACCAGGAGGCAGGATATAAACTTCTGACCCCACTGGTATAGGACCCCTGTAAGTTTTATCCTATTGTTTCTCCATTGTGTTGGCAATGCCAAAAAGAACCAGGCACGTTGTTACATATACATGCCCTAGTGTACAACTCTTTTAGGAAGATGGCAGACGGCTGATTCATAAGCTTACGGATCTATCTCTGGAGATGCGCCCAGAGGCATTCCTACTAAACCTCACCCCACTTTCGAGACGTAGGTACAAGAGATCCCTCCCGATCAACCTCCTTAATGCAGCCAAGGTGTGCATCCCACAAATTGGAAACACACTGACACCCTCAGTGTAGTAAACTAGATTAAGCATATGGAATGCCTAACAGCGACCATGAAACGTAAGGAGGAACAATTCCGCAAAACGTGGTATTATTGGCACGACTTTCAGTGCTCACGAGATTACGCTTCATACCTGTCCCCTTGAGTTGTACGGGCTATATAGAAAACTATAAAAATGTAAAGAAACAATACCTGACCACAATAAGCATACTGTGGTCAGTTCTCTGGTTGTGCTGGGAACTCCCTTTGCTCTCCTCCAATGATCAGACTTCTCCTCACACCCTGTCTTTACAAGTACTGGTTGCATTAGTTTCTTTTTTCACTTTAATCTGGTAATCCTGCCATAAACATACTTCCTGTCCTAGAGTGACAAGTATACTGCGTGGCACTGTCACCCTAGGAGTGGGTTAGAACTAAAGCTGGCCATACACTGCCAGTGGGCTGAATGAAACAAAAACTGATTCCTCCACCCACACAAACAAGTGAATGGACCCCCCATTCCCAGGACATTGTATTCTGACAGCTGCAGCCAATAATCAACAGAAGTCTATTAAATAAATTCCTGTTAACCAAGAACATCCACACACTGATAGACATTCAGCCAGTTCCTGATGACCTAGCCAAATTTCAGTTAATATGGCCAGCTTTAGTAACACTGTTAGGACTACATAACACATCTTTCTCTCACAGGGGGAGGTGTTTAGTAGACTACACAGATAGCAAGGAACACTGATAACTGTCCAGAGAGCACAGGTAGTTCAGCTCACAAGACTGCCGCCTGGATGAACAGCTACTTTTTTTTTTTGTTTTACACTTGAACAGATATAATAAAACACTTAAACTAGAAATGGAATGCAAATGAAATACATTTTTAGCATTCATTGTTACCCCATATCATATTCCTGATAAGTGCCTACTGTACCATGTACTTGTATGAGAAAGTATCCTGTTCCGTTTGTATTGCTTCCTTTGTGTGAAACCCCTGGGGTTCCTGCCAGTCCCTTTGCTTTCCTATTTTTTAAGAAACTGACCACACTAGGCATGAGAGCACATTATGGTCAGTTTTCTGGCTGTGTTGAGAACTTAGCCTGCTCTCCTTCAATGATTAGACTTATGCTGACACCCCTTCCCCTGCATTGCCATACACTGGGAAGACCAGTGTATGGCTGTTTCTCCACCCCCCCCCACCTCGTTTAGCTTCTTATGCAGCTGAGAACAGGGGGTATGTGATCATTTATTTAAAAATAAAGGGGCTTGTGTATATATATATATATATATATATATATATATATATATATATATATATATACACACACACACACACACACATACACTCACACACACACACACGTTTTGCCTTATATTTCTATTTTAAACTGAATAGGTTATTTTACAAGGTTAGGGTTCACAAATACTTATAAAATGCTCCTACAAGTAGATTTGCTGATGCTTACAACTAGACAACATTAGCCCAATAGTTTCTGCAATATACTTACATAAGCATGGCACAGGAAACTTTCAGAAGGAAGTCAAATCTGTTCTCATCAGCAAATAAAGAATCCCAGATACGGATGACATCAGGAAGCACAAACTCCTGGGAAAGCAGCAGCGTCAGCCATCGGAAGGCAAAGAACTGAGGCTTGATGTTCTGTTCTTGCTGCAAGAGACAAATATAAAAAGGTGAGGGTCATCCCTTCCACAACAGAACTATTCTCAATTCTTACTTTCCATAATGTTCCGCTACCTTCCAACTGTGGCTGAAAATAATCATGGACACACTGAAGAGTCTTGGAGCGGAGAATGTTCACTCAAACAATTATGTACTCACTTCAATGGATTGAATTATGTAGAAAGTAGGGCTGAAACAACTAATCGATTAATCAACAACTAATCGATTATGAAATTAATCGATTACTATTTTCATAATCGATTAATCGGCCAGTAGCATAATGGGGTTAAAAAAAAACTAAAATAAGCTCTTTATAGTACAAAAAGAGCAAATAATTGCTACTGTAAACATTACTTTCACAGTTCTACAGTAAAAAATGTAACCCCTACAGTAGTGATTATTTGCTTTTTTTTTTTTGTACTATAAATGGCTAATTTTAGTTTTTTTAACCCCATTATGTTACTAAACATCTCAAGCCTGGTTTACACCTATGTGTTTTCTGTTGCTTTTTGCAGAAACACACTACAGTTCATTTACATGGTTTCCTATGGGACACGTTCACATCTAGGCTTTTTTCAGCCTCTGCTGTTTGGAAAGGGTCAGGGACTTTTTTTTTAACGCAAAACAGTGCTTTTTTTGGTTCAATAGACTTCAATGGAGAAGCTGCAGAAAAGCATGTAACGCGTTTTTGCAGCAATTTGTGTTTTTTAATCCGCCCAACAACTAATTGCCCAAAAAAAGTATATCTCTTCTGTCTGTTATTCTCAGAGTGGATTAAATATTTTGCTCCCTAACCATACAGTTGGTTATTTATATTTACCACTGCATAGAGAAATTTAAGAATAAAATTGCCTCTTTTTTTAAATCTTACATATTAACTAAATTATACACCACAAGGTTATTAACCAATTAATCGATTATTCGAAACAATAATCGGCCAACTAATCGATTATGAAAATAATCGTTAGTTGCAGCCCTAGTAGAAAGCATCTGGTATTTAATGTGAACAGGAATATTATTTTCATATGATTGTAGAACTGAAGTGACTATTCACACTTTTTTTTTTTTTTTTTCATTTCTAACTCCTTTAGCAAATTAGCCCCTAGGTATAAAAGAGTACAACACTGCTCCAGGTCCATTGTGGGACAACAGAAGTCCTAAACCTTGAGGTTGTACTGCCTACAGGATGACTGGACACTCATAAACAAAAACTGTAGGCCAGCTCAGGATAACTCTCCAAGGACATGATAATTAACACAGAAGGGTGAGGGTCTTCTCCCTGAATGAACTCCTAGAAAAATAAAGTATAAAAATTCAACTTTTCACATCTTTTGAGGGAAACAGGAAGTTTTAAAAACTTCAGCACATCCAAAAGCAGTCCAATTGAAGGGTGTGCAACACAGAAATAAAATGCTAACAGGCCCAATAAAACAGGAAACTGGAGACTGTCTGAAGATCAAAGAGCTGCTTGAAGGACCTTACGCACAAAGGTCCTCTGGGTCTAGGTTCTTCAGGCTGAGGAAGTCTGCCTGCCTTTTGTCAAGCAACTAGCAACCAATCAACTGCTGGTTAACATGAAAAGTTAGCTTGGCAGCTCTTGCCAAGCACCATCCGGTGCTGTACTTCCTTCGATGTCAGCTTGAAGAGGATGACAGCAGTGATGGCGGCTGAGCGGAAAAGCCAGCTCCTAAACAGCAGGATGTCGGCCAGTCCGGATGGGACAGTGACTCAATCTGGATCTGGACCACAGTCTGCCATTTAGTGATGTCTCCTCTAAAAGAGGGAAAGAATGACTTTCCCAACTAAAGACCTGGATTCACCAGAGACAACTTAGTTCATGGTGACTGATGAATCTGTCTCTGCAGAGATTGGCCTACGTTAACAGAATATGTTGTGTTGTAGAGATCTCGAGTAAAACTGGGCAAAAAGGGACTGCTTGAAAGAGGCTACCATCAGACCCATGCAAAAATTAAAAGCTAGACACAACTCTGACACAGGAGAGTTCAAATCTAAGACCAAAGTGTCTTATGTTTCTCCTGTAGAAAGGAACACTCTGGCCTACTCGTGGTAGGAAGCAAGCTTGTAGTGAGAGGGATTATTCTGGGCTGGGAGTTCAGGACTTCCTGTGTCCCTAGAGTTGGGGTTTAAAACCGGAGAAGACCTATTATTAGTTAAAGCATGAAATGGACACCAATAATTCAAGCAGGTTAAGGTTATAACCTACCTCTGTATTCTTTTATTTCACTTTAAGCAACATTATTAACCAAACAATATAGTTCTACATCATGGACAAGCCACGTGTAATCTTATTTTTAAAATAGTATAAAATAAAAGAAAAAATGCAACTTCTTTAAACTAGATGTATCATAAAGCCAAAAAGATAAATGTCCATAATTTCCAATAAGATAACAAAGAGGTTGTATATGCAAGAATAGTTTGTAAGGCCATCTCTGAACTGACTTACCAGCTTGAGATACAATTCCTCGTCGTCTTCCTTTAGCATGGAGTACACTCCCTCCATCTTAGAGGTTATTCCACACTGAGAGTCATCCAGGCTTTTGATGAAGTTGTCCCGGATTTCCGCCATTAGGTTAGTGAAGCAAAAGAAGGTATCTGCTTCTGCATGCTCTATTTTGAGGAAAACATTATATACATTTATAAAACCTAAATATTAAAAAGGATTCTAAAAGGTTGAATTTGTTTTAAAATAATATGTTCTACTTACCCGCTCTGTGTAATATTTTTGCACAGAGCAGCCCCAATCCTCTTTTCTTTTGGGTCCCCTGCCAGCGCTCCTAACTATTCCCCCTTGCTGAGTCCCCCCAATAGCAAGCCTCTTGTTATGGGGGCACCTGAGCAGGTGCACTCCCATGAACAGACCTTGTCCATTTACACATAAGAGTGCGTCTCCGCCCCTCCCCCCGCTCCCTCCTCATTGGCTCACTGGCTGTGATTGACAGCAGTAGGAGCCAATGGCTCACACCAGTTAATCAACTGTTTTTAGCTCGGTGACAACAAGTCTGACCTGTAGTGAAATCCTGATGGGCACAGAGTCACATCGGCTGCTTAAAGGGATTAGTTAATTTGTTTATGTTAAGTTGTTACAGGTGTATTGTTAGAGTAATATGAGCAGGAGGGGGGACCTCCTCTTCTACTGTATATAAATACTTGTCAGTTTGGTTCTAATAAAACAGTCCATGTTGGCACTAAGCAAGTTTTGTCTCGTTTAGTGCTTGGGAGCGGTTGGAATATCTGAGATCCATATTCAGACTGGGAGAAAGTGATATATGACGAACGCACTCAAGAGGAGTGTAGGGACGTTCCGTCACAGAACCACTTTAAGGTAACAAGAAAACCACCTTTTGTCACCTCTTCCTGTATCCTAATCACTACTTTTCTTTAAAAAAAAAAGCACTGGAAGCTAAACTATCTAACCACCTAAAGTGAACGCCCGTATGGATGCTCCCATAGCACATGGCTTGCAAATGGGGGCACTTGGAAGAGAGGAGGAATGGACGCCAACGGGGGGACCACCAAAACAAGAGGTATGGGACTGCTCTGTGCAATACTGTTGCACAGGGCAGGTAAGTTTATAATTATTTTTTTTTTTATTTAAAAAAAAATTTACTTTAATATCTCTTTAATGATATAAGTATGTACGCCTATTAAATGAAAACTTTGGACAAATTAAATGTATAAAGAACAAAATGCAGTTCATAGTAGTTAACTGACTTGGATCTGCTTACATAGGACTGAGACCGCAATAACAAGACTACAGGGCATCTTAGCTATAGCTCACCTTTCCATGTGCTATTGGGGTTAGTGGCAAATGTGTAATAGATTGGTCCGACTATCTCGTTCATGCCTTGCACATAGGCAATGCCAGGGTTCAGCTTGGCATAGATGAAAAGGATTCGTTCTACCACCTCCCAGTGGGCCTCACAGCCACTGCCAAGCGGCTCCAAGTCACCCAACGCATGAGAAGATGACGTCTTCAAAGGAGAACTCACCTGTATGGACCATGAGGAAAAAATTTATTAGATTTATTTTTCTGGGGAAAGGTGGACACATAAATTAGGAGTAATAACATGAAAACAATAAACACTAGTATGTGTACAGCAATCTTGGCAGATACTACTGGCCCCTCTGGTACCCCTATTCAGTTTAACCTTGGCTGACTTATAGGCACCGACAAATTGATAGGAATTGGGCACTTTTTGGTATATCAGATCCTTCTCTGTGCTTGTTGTTCCCCTCCTGTCCACTATATAACCAGGTTTTGTGTTCCACTCTCATCGCATCCTCTGAAGAAGTCAAAACAGTGGCTGTATGCAGGAACATCCCGATAGCCAGAATCAGTGGTAAGGGGGGAGAGCAGGAGCTGCTGATGTCACATCCAAGATGGCGGCACCAAGCAGTAGACAGAAAGCAGTTTCTGCAGAGGCACAGGGCAAACATTTCCAGAGGTATCGCTAAGCACAATCACCAAAACCTCAGATGAGATTTAAGTGTTAGGGCTCATGCCCACGGACTTTTTACAGCCGCTTTTATGAGCGTTTTTTGCAGCTTAAAAACGCCTTTCCATGTTAGCCTATGGCCTCATGGCCACCATGGCGTTTTTAAGCTGTAAGTGGTATAGGCGTTTTTAAGCTCCAAAAAAAAACCCAGGAGCAGTGCGTTCTGAGGCTCCAGCGCTAGAGCTGTAAAAATGCCAGACGCCGGTAAAAGGTGTTAAACACAATTTAACGAGGCTTAACGCTGTATACACAGCGTTATGCCCCGTCCAGCGTTTCTCTGTCACTATTCAAAATCAATGTTTCCTTATGGGAGCCCATTTGATTTGATTAGAAGTCGCAGATCCAGATGATCCGACTTGCGGTGCAACTTGTGCTGAGAATCTTGAAGGGGAACCCCGCCAAAATTTTGCGTGAGGTCCCCCCCTCCCCCCAAGATCCATATGAGACCCTTATCCGAGCACGTAGCTTAACATGTCAGGAGAGGGGGGGACGAGCGAGCGACCCCCGCTCTTGAACCATACCAGGCCATATGCCCTCAACATGGGGGCGGTTGTTAGTGCTTTGGGGCAGGGGGAGCCCCCCCACCCCAAAGCACCTTGTTCCCATGTTGATGAGGACAAAGGCCTCTTCCCCACAACCCTGGCCCAATGGCTGTCGGGGTCTGCAGGCGGGGACTTATCGAGATCAAGGGGCCCCCCACCCTAGGTGAATGAGTATTGGGAACATCGTACCCCTACCCATTCACCTAGAAAAAAAAAAAAAAGTGTCAAAAATGAACAAACTACACATGTTTTTAAAGTATTTTATTAAGGCAGCTCTGGCTCTTCTCCCTTGTCTGGCGACGTACAAAGAATGTACAAAGATTTTTCGTCTGAATATTCTCATTTGAAAATTGAGCACAAGGCCCGGTACACACCTATGCAGTTTTCTTTTGATCTGTTTCTGAGGTGCTTTTTGTTGTGCCTTTTGATTTTTGCGCACATGATTTTGCTGCGATTTTGCGTTTTTCTGGCCAATTTGTTGTTGGGCAGATAAAAAAAAAAAAAAACACAAATTGCTGCAAAAATGCATTACAGGGGGTCCCCTACTTACAAACAAACGACTCCTACTTACAAACGGAGGGAGACAACAGGAAGTGAGAGGAAATCCACCCCTAGGAAGGGAAATTCACTTCTGTAAGAGTTAATATGGGAAAAAGGTCTCTCCGCTGATGCTTTATCACCAGTCCATGTTTCCCTAACAACCCAAAATTTTCAAAATCCAATTGTCATTGGGACAGAAGGTGAGGTGAAATCTTCTGAACAGGGGCACAGACAGCAAAACAAATGTTACAGAGGTGATAACCCTTCTCTATGTTATCTAAAAAACTTAAAAATAGATTTTTTTGGCTGGAGCTACACTTAAAAAATGTACTTGTTCCGACTTACAAACAAATTCAACTTAAGAACAAACCTACAGTCCCTATCTTGTTTGTAACCGGGGGACCCCCTGTACATTACATTACATTCATTTCTGCAGCTTCTCCATTGAAGTATATTGACCCAAAAAAGCACCGTTTTGCGTTAAAAAAAGTCCCTGACCCTTTCCAAATACACAGTGGCTGAAAAAAAAGCATAGATGTGAACGTGTTCCATAGGAAACCATGTAAATGAACTGTAGTGCGTTTCTACAAAAAGCACCAAAAAACACAAAGATGTGAACCAGGTCTAAGACGTATAGTAACATAATGGGGTTAAAAAAAACTTTAGTTCTTTAGAGTACAAAAAAAAAAAAAAAAGCAGATAGTCACTACTATAAGGGTTTTTTTTTTTTTTTTTACTGTAGAACTGTGAAAGTAATATTTACAGTAGCGATTATTTGCTCTTTGTACTATAAAGGGCTATTTTTTTTTTGTAACCCCATTATGTTACTAGCCGATTAATCGATTATGAAATCAATCAATTAATCATTGTTTCAGTATATATATATATATATATATATATATATATATATATATATATATATATATATAAGGGCTATTACTGATTACAATTTTCGTGTTCGCTTAATAGTTTTTTTTTTTTTAATCGACTAATTTCGATTCATTATAACGCACATACAGATCCAACTACTTTTAGCTGATATCCTTGCATTACAACTCTGCATTGGTCAGTGGTAAACACTATATACTGTACAATCACCCGACACTAGTTAGTTTCCACAATCCATGGCTTAACTTCACAGTTTACACAAATACATTTTAAATTCAAACTGTAGCACTGACGTAAGCAATTTTTTCCACAGTAGCGTGACAATCCCTCCACCTCCGGTCTAACTAATCACTCTCACCTTATAGCATGGACCCCTGTGCAAACAGATGGTCATGCAAGCGGGTATCAAAAGGGTTAACACGGACCATAAACTTCTCTCACGTCTACTTAGATCTCAGCAAGGATGTGTTACGTTCAATCAGAACTTCAACGTCACTGGACTCCTCCCCACTTCCCTTCATTAGCAGACAGGGGCACTTGGGGAAGGGGGGAGGAGGTCGGTGACGTCGATGTCACTGGATCTCTGACGGAACTCCCTGAAGCCGGCGGAGGGGCGAGTACCGATCAAAAGAATTTGATTGATCAAATTAAATTAACGATTAATCAAGGAATTAATCTTTAATTTCCACAGCCCCAATATATTTTATATATATATATATATATATATACATATACACACACACACACACACACACACACACACACACACACACACACACACACACACACACACACATATACACACACACACACACGATTTTGCACAGAACAGCTGCCCTGTAGCAGTAAATAGGCTACTGGGCAGTCGGAAAGTGGTTAATGCAGGAATGAAAATCGCATATTCTGATTCACAGATGACCCAAATGTGAACCTACTGACAATGCAGTATAGATACTGTCACGTATGGATTATTAAAACAACACATTTAAAAATATGTGTTTAACAACCCAGCATGTAAAGAAAAAAATGCAGATTTACCGGTCTGAGCCCATTCTTACATTAGTAAGGCCACTTCTGTTCCTTGCCACGGTCTGAGACTTGAGCGTTGTCTGTTCCACACGTTTTCTCAGGGTCTCGTACTCATTCTCCGGATCCATGATTAGCTGGCAGGGGTATTCCGTGGGGTTGAGGAAAAATGAGAAGTCGGGACAGAGTCTCCTGTGCGATTACAAGAACACAGGCAGCTTATAAAGACAAATGTTTAGATGGGCCGCATACACAAAAATTATCAGAAAAAGTGTTCCGATGGGACAGAATATCAGGCTGGGCACAAGAAATACAGTTCCGTAATAAAGAGACACTGTCACCCTTCCAATTCAGGGAAAACAGACAATGTCTGTATTAAAAGGGACCCTCCCAACCAATACTCACCTTGTCAGCGTTCTCAAGCAGCTTCTTCCATTGCATTAGTTAGCAAATGTAACAGGCCACTTCCTCTCATGTGAATGTGCTTTGGTCTAGCAGCCAATTGCTAGGCCTGAGTATGGTCACATGACAAAGAGTGATGTTATTGCGCCTTCTAGTGTTTGACACCAGCCAGCACAGTGGATTTTGGTGGTGGCTGCCACTGAGGATAAAGTGGCAGAGGGTGCTGGCAAGGCAAATAAGCTGGTCAGGATGTCACTTTACACACAATGTACTTTTGCCCTTAATTTGAATGACTTTGCTTCTTTTACCAAGTTCTCGTCACAATATCAAAGAATCAATAGGATTGTGAAAAAAACACTGGCCCATCCCAAAAAACAAAAAGTGTTGGGCTAGAGCACAGGTGTCAAACACAAGGCCTGCGGGCCGAATCCGGCCCTCCAGGCAATTTCATGTGGCCCTCGCACCTCTCCTGCAGCTGCAGGAGAGCTCCAGCCCGCCTCTGGTCCTCCTCCAGACCCTTACTTTCTGCTTTCAAGCAATGCATCCAGCTTCTTCCCAGCAGAAGGATAAGGAAAGGGGGATGCACTGTGATGCAAGGAAGAGTGGGGGACTCAACTTCTGATGGTAAGGTGGCTCTTGAAATCTAATGTAAGGGGAGGGGATGTGCTGGACCACTAATCTTACAGATACAACCGCCCTTTTGAGGGCAATCATAATGCTGATGCGGCCCATGATGAAATAGAGTTCGACACCCCTGGGCTAGAGTATTGGTTAGGAGATAAACCTGCCATTATTTATAGGGAAGTTTTCCTTGTTAAGGAATGTTAGTTATGTCACTAATGTGAGAAAGTAAATTTTTTTTTTTTTTTTTTACAAACAATGTTCTTTATTTGAGAAGAGTATAAGTTACATAATAAAGAGTATACATCAAGTTATATGCAGTACATAAGAATAAAAGGCAATTTCAGCCTTTTAGCACCCAAGTGATAAGATGGGATGCTGACTGATGGGTCCTTTACCCAACTTTGGAGAATACAATGTTATCTGTTCTACGGCTATGCTATTAGGCAGACACCCCCTCAACTTCATCACATGTGGAGGCTGTTTCTAACCAAGTATCCCATATTTTACCATACTTAGCTGAACAACCACTATGAACATATAACTGTTTTTGTAGGGTAACGCAGCATTGGGTGCAGCTATCCATTCTTGGAGGGTAGGGGGCAACGCCCTGAGCCATGTCTGGGCAATTAGCAGCCTGGCCATGAATAATTATTCCTGTAGGAATGTATGATGAAATGCATCGCTTTTAGGGTCTGGGAACACTCCCAGGATACATTGCTTTGGGCAAAGTGTAAGAGGAGAACCCATTTCATCATGGATGAATTTTTCCACTTGGGACCAGTAGCCTTGGATAACAGGGCAGGACCAGATTAGGTAAAAAAAGGTTCTGCTGGACCCTCCATATCTAGGGCATAATGGACTATAATTGGCTCTGTATTTTGCTATATGTAGAGGGGTCATGTAAAATCTGTTCAAGATATAAAGTTGGGTGAGATGGTCAGACAATTTAGGGGAAACCTTTTTGCATGAATCCAGCACTTCTTCCCATTCCTCATCCTCCATCTTCCCCACCCAATGGTCTTTCAGTTGGTACGCTGATACCATTGCAGACGGGAGAAGAAGACTGTTGTAGGACGTGGACGTTTTTTTGACTCTGACCCAAGTATCACATCCAGGATATATAACTGCCTAGGTTCGAAGGGGAATTGCCAAATTGGGTCCGGAGAGCGTGGCGGAGCTGGAGGTAACGAAAATGCATCGAGTTGGGATGAAATCCACTTTAAGTTGCTGGAATGATTTCAGAACCCTCCAACAATAAACATCGGAGATATATACAACTCCTCTAGCAATCCACAGATCATGGTCAGGTACAGACAAGTGTTCAACCAAACAGGGATTATCCCACAGGGGTGTATGAGTATGTATGGGTGAAGCCTTGAGTCTGCGCCTTGCCAGGTTCCAGACCTTACAGTGATGGTATAACAAACCCTTTGTGACTCCCCAAGGTCCAGGGGGTCGCCAGGAACCCCAAGGAGGAGATGGAAAGGGTGTGCCACTACATGGAAGAAGGGGGAGCACACCAAGGCTAAGTAGCGATCCCTGTCTCCTTTATCCACATGAAAAAAATGGGATAGTTGTGCTGCCAGATAGTATAGTTTAAAATCCGGAGTTATCCCACACAAAAGTCTTAAGAATAGCTTCCAAAGATTAAAAGATTTGCAGTGGTAAATAAAGTGGAGCATGCCATAAGATGTAGAGGAGCTTTGGTAGCAGGACCATTTTGATTAAGTTGACACGGCCCATAACTCCCAAAAGTAAGTCTAGCCCAGGCCTGGGTTTTAGACTTTAGGATCGCATATAGGGGTTCTAGATTTAGTTTGACATATTCTTCTGGGGAGTGAGTAATTATCACGCCAAGGTACTTTATAGAGCTTACCCAAGCTAAGGGAAGGGAGACCTGCGTCGCAGTCAGCACCCCAATATCCAAGGGCAGGATCTGGGATTTGTTGCAGTTGATTTTCCAGCCTGAGTATTGTCCAAACTGTTCTATTACATTCAACGCTGTTTCTAAGGAGGGGCCAGCATCCTCTAAGTAAAGGAGCATGTCGTCTGCATATAGACTAACTGTCTCGACATTGGGTAAAAATCCTAACAATCACATACACGGAGATGCCCGTCCTTTAGAACTTGGGTACCAACAGCCATGCAATTAAAGCCAACCTATTTTTTCTGACTGTCCAGTAATGTTCATGCAGCGTCTCCCAGGAGTTTTACCAGGTCAGCTTACCACATCCACCTGGGTCAATCTGGAAAGTGTGTCGCAGATAACTTAACCAGAACTGAGTCTGGAAAGTAAGCAAAGAAACGCAGCACTCAAGTGTCTCAAGGTCACTTCCGGTCTTCGGCCCATAAACATTTTTGATGTGCACTACTAGAGTCTCTATAGGTTTCCTATGCATCACAAATGTGCTGAAATGATTTCATGATCAATCTGGGTTGAAAAGCTAATAAGACAATAATGCAAGACAGAATAGTGAAGGTGAATCCTTCCTGTGGCTAACTACCAAAGGGGGCACTTGCTGTGATCGCAGGTGTGTACCAACATCTTTTACCTCAAGGTTTATGATTCCGGTAAACTGCTTTATAGAGATAAACTCACTGCTGAATGTTGATTTTAAAAAGGCACAGTTCCTTTTTTAAGAGGCTGACATTTTAGACCACCACACACACACAATCCACTATACTTTCTACATAAATACAGAGAGAAGAAAAATTAATATCACTGGCTCCCTAAAAAATTTAAATAAGTTGACCAAACAGCAGCCTGTTTACCTGACATCCTTATCTATTTGTAGGAGCACTTCATTATCTTTGAAATATGTGTTCCACCGACTATCTGGGTTAGGATTGAGAGGCTGGAAAAAGACAAATGCAAAAAAGGCACTTTAGAAATAAAAACACCCTTATAACGCTTTTTCATGTTCATAGCTTAAGACATTTATGTGAACAAAGCCAACATCCTCTATTCATTCTTTCATGCTTGCATTCAACACAACTGATCCTTCTGCTCCTTTTCCCTCAGCAGTTTCAGCTCTGCTGTAATAGTGGGGCTGCAAAAGGCTGGTACTAAGGCAAAATCAGGTACTTACATTGTTTGCATTTAAAATGCATATCTTTTAATGACTATGAGCAGCATTATTTGTGTGTTTTACATTTGCCTGGAGTTTACCTTTAGGTGGACCTGTTGATTTGCCCTACATAAGCAAAGCACAGGTTCACTCTGAAGCCAATCTTTTTTTTTTTTTTTAAAGAAAATAAATAATTTTCTCCAAATCCGCTATATACAAATCAGATAAAGAAGAGGTCATCCAAGATCAGGCCAAGCAGTCTCCCCTTTTACACGTTAAATTTTGCTGAGGCTCATTATGTACAAAGCCAGTCACCACACACAAGTTTACATCCAACCTAAACTTACATGGTCTTCCAAAGTCACATCTTCCCTGGATAGGCCATGATTGGCCTTGGCAATGCCTGGTTGGATAATCATCTCCTTAAGGAAATGGGTGTAGGTTTCCCTGCAAAAAAAATCAATAACAATAAAATAAAAATCAATGGCCAATCAGAATTTAACAGCATAACAAGAATGATGGTATCCATAGTCTCATAGGCATACAAAGACCAATGATGTAGCCTTACATGTACAAACTAGAGTACTGAGCCTCTGATGTGTGTATGGCCAGCATCAGAAACAAGCTGAAGATAATTACTATTCTGGGAAGTATGGCTTTCGTTTAAGACTCATCCATCTTGTTCATTACGTTTCTCGTTTATTGGCTTGTACAGAAGGATATGTTGAAAGGCATCAGAGCAGAACATGCCACGATTATAAAAAACACAATGTGAGCAAGCTCTTTTCCTCTTAGCGTCCATCCTCCTAAAAGGTGAGGGTAAGAACCAGGATGCGGCCTTGTCCCAGTGAATGATAAAACCTTTCATAGACCTCATTGGTGCTACAAATGCAAAAGAAGCCAACTGCATGCTCTTGTATGTGGCAGCTTTGCAAAATGATTTAATCCTTATAGACTAACCTAAGATATCATCCTTTTGAGAACAATTGATTTGAAGAATTGTCCAATAAATAACGCTGAGGTTGATTTTAGAATGTATTAGGATTCTATTTATAGATATTCAGCCAGCGAAACTGCATGCACATTTTTTCTCTGCGAATTAACCAGTATTCGCTGTCCGCATCGGCAGTCCCACTCTGCTCCTCCTGCATTCACAGGCTTTACTGAGAGCCACTGGCTCCTGCCAGTCAAATCCAGAGAGGAGGGAGCAAGGGGCCACTTCAGCACAAGTGCCCCCCCCCCCCCCTCCTCAAGACACAGCTTGCCGAGGGGGCATCCGGAGAAAAAAGGAGGAGGAGAGTGTCAGCTGGGGACCCCCAAAAAAGGAGGCGAGCGTCCACTCTGTGCAATACCATTGCAGAGTAGGTAGGAATAACTTTTTTATTTTATTTTTTTATGTAAAATTGATACCCAACATGTCACTCTTCAAAATTGCGCCCGCTCGTGGAATGGTGGCAAACTTTTACCCTTGAAAATCTCCATAGGCGACGTTAAAAATTTTTTACAGGTTGCATGTTTTAAGTTACAGAGGCGGTCTAGGGCTGCAATTATTGCTCTCGCTCTACCAATCGCAGCGATACCTCACATGTGTGGTTTGAACACCGTTTTCAAATGCGGGCGCTACTCACGTATGCGTTCGCTTCGGCACGCAAGCTCGTCGGGACTTCTTATTTATTTTACCTTTTATTTTTTTTAATTGTGTCACTTTTATTCCTATTACAAGAGATGTAAACATCCCTTGTAATAGAAAAAAAGCATGACAGGACCTCTTAAATATGAGATCTGGGGTCAAAAAGACCTCAGATCTCATATTTACACTAAAATGCAATATAAAAAAAGAAATAAATAATTTGTGATTTAAAAAAAAAATAAAAAAATTGGCCCATTAAGAGCTATGGACGGAAGTGAAGTTTTGAGGATATAGAGATGGGTGGGGGCCATCTTCCCCTCACTCATCTCCATGTCAGGCCACAGGAAGAATCCGATCACCTCTGCCGCTGCCGACGGCTCCGGTAAGCGGCGGAGGGCCCCTCTCCCGCTGCCGATAAAAGTGATTTTGTGGCAAATCTGCCGCAGAGACCACTTTTATCTTAAACCGGAACGCTAACTAAAGAGGATACCGGGATTTTGGCAGCTAGTTGCTGCCATAACAATGATATCCTTCTTCAAAGTACCGACGTATAACGACGGTGGGTGGTCTGGAAGTGGTTAAAGTCTTTACAATCACTTTAATTTCCTTTTTTCAAACATTCTTTGGCCTACTATCTTAGGCTATTGTCTCGTATGTTCTTAGGTTACTTACTTTCTCTTCTGATTGAAGGTTCTTAGTGAAAGTTCTTCTAGAACAAATGCTCTTAGGCTGTTGATCTTTAGACCCCTTTCACACTAGGGCCACCCGTGCGTTAGCGCTAAAGCGCCGGTCGCTTTAGCGCTGTTTAAGTTGAGCTTATCGCCGCTAGCAGGGCACTTTTAACCCCAAAGAAGGGGTTAAAAACGCCCAAGTTGCGGTGCTTCCGAGGCGCTTTTCAGGTACTTCGGAAGTGCTGCCTATTCATTGCAATGGGCAGGGGCGTTTTGGAAGCTCTGTATATCCCATAGCAGCCCCAAACCGTTAGTTAGTACAGCGATCTCCCCTGCTGTGCTATTGCTTCCTGACAAGGGGATGCCCCCCCCCCAAAAGGACACTCCGATCAACGCTCTCAGCCATTGGCCAGACCTCTTTTGGTCATGTCCTTTTCGACAGAAGCCGGCTGAACGCAATGTCGGACCAACTGCAGTACACAGGGGCTGAATGTCAGCTGGTTTCTATGGAAATGATTATATCGACTCAAATAATGACCTGGCAACCGGACCAATATGTCAGCACTGCCGGAGCAATGCCAGCACCAGCAAGCACCCAGGTATGCCAATATTCCCTTACCTTTGTTTCTTCAGCACAGAATCCCATAATACCCGGTCTGTGGGGAGATAGTTGAGCAGGATCTGCAGTGAAAAGAGTTGTAAAATATTTTCAGTACTGTTTTAGGTCCTAGACAGAGCTGGTCAGAGTTTACAAATGTACAAACCTTCCAGCAGAGACACCGAATTCCTGATTCGAAGGGGATTCCTGCCAAAGAATAAGGGCAATTATTTCCCAAAAGCAAAACAAGGCAAGTATGTAGCACACTTATGTGTTAGAAAAATGCTGCAACCTTTTGATCACAAAAACAACCGAACAGATCACGGGGGTTTTTGGTCAAAGAAACATGCAAACCCTCTCCGGTCAAAAATCCTTTCTCCTCTTACCCCTAGCAGGTCTGTTATTTCAGGTGTAGATCACATGCACTGTGCGGTGAACTCTCTGCTCATTCCTAGGAATCAGTAAGATGCCAGAACTGATATAAAACTCTTGTGCAGACACCACACTGAACAACAAGCCCTAAACTAGTATTAAACCCTCAGCACATTGAGCAAAATAAAATTAACATTCCTCAGTAAACTATTTGTTAAAAATTCTCATCCAAGCACTTGCAATTTACAACTTTCAATGCTGCCGACTCCTGCTCTCTCAGTACTGCTTCCCTGAACATTCAGTACTAACAGAGAGACGTAGGGGAGAGCCTTGCCATCCTATACTATGGGGCTGAGTGTTTCTATTGATGCACCCAGTGCAGGGAGACATAACTGCATGCAAGGGTGGCTCCATAGGATGCTGCAAGGGTAAGAAACAGGAAACAGTTGTTGAAAGTGCTTGGAAAAACTGAGGGATTAATATGATTAAGGCTGGCCACAGATTATGCAATTTTGTTTCTTTTAACCAAGGGTCGAAGGAAAAAAAAGTATATAAATGGTCACCAAAAAAAAAACAAAAAACAGACTGCTTGTACCAAAGTTGATCGATAGATCGACTTAAAGTATAAGTTCACCTTTACATAAAATCTGTAAGGTGAACTTACACTGGAGCCCCTTCCTATTGCACCCTGTCCCGCTAACCTGGAGTCTGGTGATCTCCCATTCTGACAGAGAATATCGCCGCTTTACCAGTACGGGGATTTGAAATCCCCATGGCGTTCTCTCCTCTTCGTCTGTGGTGACAGGACGGGCTATGTGGGTTCTGATTGGTCAGAGCCACCCATGTGACGGCGCTGACCAATTAGAATGCTACTATAGGTTACTCCTAATGAGGTACATTTAGGAGATTGAGCCGCAGGGAATTTTAAAGCCCCGGACCGGTGAAGCGGCGACCCGATGTGTCAGAATGGGTGATCGCTATGCTCTAGGTCAGCGGGACCAGGTGGGGGTCCAGTCTAAGTTCACCTAACAGATTTTTCTCTTTAAGTACAACCGGAAAAACTGGTCTGCCTTTAGATGGATTGATTTAAATCATAATTTTTAAAGAGCAACTGTCACCTCAGTCCCGCCTCCTCTGACCCGCTGTTGACTCACCGACAGTCCCATTCACTTTAATGGGACGGCTGGTGATGCGGCAGTGACACAACAAGGTGAGGGACGGGGCGGCAGCAGGTGAGTGGATGGCCACTAACAGGCGCTGCCATGATGTATCTGAAATAACAGGTGCTCTTTAAATGTAATGACTTATTCTTGCTGGTAGTTAGAATCTTTAAAATTTGCAAGCAAATTGAAGGTTTCCTATTTAGAATAATAAGCTGCCAGGTTAGTAAAATAGCGATATCAGAACCGATTCAATCATAAAGTTTGTAGTGTACATAGATTTGCAAAACAATGGGATTAATGGAATATTCCCAAACTTTGGTTTATCTCAAGGTTACTGTGAAATTCTGTGAATGCACCAATGCAGTGCATGTTATCTCAGCTTGCATTTATTGAATGAGTTTACCAAAAATGTAAATATTGCAGAATATACAGCCTCATGCTACATAACTAAGCTCCATTTCATGCTAAATAAACTAAATGATTAAACTCATCTTAAATAGAAAACTATCTTTGGATAGATTTTTACTCCAAAAGCATTTTGTTAAAATAAATTTGATTAAAAAAAAAATCGATTCAAATCAATAAAATACGATTTTTTTTTTTTTAAATTGTTGATTTATATCCACCCTGTCCAGCTCTTGCTGAACTGGCCGAATTTTGATCGATCTGTGGCTGGCTTCAATTTTGGAATTGAAGAGGATTACGTGCTATTTAACTATGGATAGAGCAGGAAGGGGTTATTCAGCAGTTAGTAGGATTTTACTACTGTCTGTGGAACATTCACCCTCTGCATTTACAGAGGTGCACAGTGTACTTGATAGCTGTTGCAGTGACGAATACTGTAACACCAACTGTTTGAACTGTCATGGGTGGATTTCCATTCATGGCAGCTTGCATTCTGTTGACATGCTAAGGTTGGCTACAGCTAATCACATGGTACAGGGTGCTGTGATTGGCCCAGATGTCGTGTGGTGGCTGTGGGCAGGTCGTGGCACCTCTGCAGGGCAACTCATTCATAATAGTTGTGTGTGATGATGCGATAGCAAGAATTATAAATTTGCTGTGTCTGGAGGATACAGTGATAACAGGAGCGGTGCTCCATGCCCCCCTGGGGGCCGTGCAAATGCACATGTATGAATCAGCGTCCACCCACCCACAGAAAGAGTACTATGGGCAGCCTTAAGGTGGTTAAACTATCTAAGGGGTTCTTTACTGTTAGAGTGGTAAGGATGTGGACCTCCCACAGCACAGTTGGTGGAGCCAGCGGGGAGGGTTAATAATTTGAAAAAAAAAAAAAAAAAACGTTTATATGGGCATCATAGCGAATGCAGTATACATGGATATGGGAAATGGTAATGACATGGATACGTACACACCCCCCACAACTACACAGGTTGAACTGGATAGAATGGCTTCTTTATTCAATCTTAACATATATGTAAGTTCGGATTGGAGTGCACAGCCTAGCACAGATGCAGGATCCAAATCACACACTTTATAGATTTTACCTATTGAAGGTCTATAAGAACCCACTAAGTGTTATACATGTTGGGGACAGTTTTGGCTCAAATGCAAGAGAAATAGAAGCTGTTCTTCGATGTCATAATCACCTCTTGGATGTTATCACTGCGAACATTATGAAATGAAGTTAAAAGTATCCTTATAACACTTAAAGTGTTACTAAACCCAGGACCCTGCATTCATTATATATGATCTCCCACAGTATACAGAACATGGAAATGCAATTATTTTAGTAAATATAAACAGCTAACTAGCTTTTCTTATCAGCATTATATAGAAGTCTTGTGACTTCTATCACTGTCTGGTTAAATCTTGTGGAAGGGGTTTTCATTCTCCTGTGACTGTCCTATGAGACTGCAGGACCCCTGACTTTCTGTCTGGACAGTGCCGATTGGTCCTGTGCTGATCACATACACTCTCCCAAGAAAAAAAAAACTCTCTAGCAATACACACCAAACTGAGCATGTGCAGAGTGACTCCAAAGGCTCTGTCTTATCAGGAGATGGATTAAGGACAGTGGAAGAAGGGGAGGATCAGAGTGTAGGATTAACCCCTTAAGTTCCACAGTGAGTATAACAATCATGATTTACTGCAAATAGACTTATTTTCCTGTTGTGGGTTTAGTAACACTTAAAGAGGAAGTAAAGTCTTTCTCTATGCAGTGACTTCCTGTAATCACTCCATTACTGCCCTTTCTGATGAGATAAAGGGTGTAAAAGCCGAAATATCATTTGTTCGCCATGATATGCAGAAGCTGAGAGAGAGAACCTCTGCTTTAGAAGGTAGGCTAAGCAAAGTGGAGGATGATATGGCACCCATGCAGAGAGACTTAAAATGTAATTGTCCTCTTACTGAGCGACATGCCATGCGTCTTGACGAAATGGAAAATCGCATGAGACGCAATAATGTCCGAGTATTGGGGATTCCAGAAAGGGCTGAAGGCAAGCATGCAGTGGAATTCATAGAGCAGTGGCTCCTAGATACATTTGGCAAAGAATCCTTTTCCCCACTATTTGCCATTGAAAGGGCGCACAGGGTACCCACACGTCCACGCCTTCCTGGTAATCAGCCTAGGCCATTTTCACTTAAGCTGCTTAACTTTAAGGATCGAGATGTAATACTGTCCAAAGCAAGAAGCATGTCGGGCAAAATGAAGATTGACAACTCCAAAATCTCACTATTCCCAGACTTTTCTGCAGAGTTACAGAAAAGAAGAGCTACGTTCAATGATGTGAAAAGAAGGCTAAGAGATCTTGGAGTGCAATATGGCATGTTATATCCTGCACGTCTTCGAGTTACAGCACTGGGTGAATCCCACTTTTTTTAAGGCCTACAGCAGCAGCACAATGGTTGGTGAGAGAAGAAAGAGCACTGAAGGAGGCCAGACAGCAACGTCCAGCAACATAACTGTCACTATCACTATTTAGCAAGATGGCACTTTAATGAGTCTGGCGAAGCAAACAGGACATGGCGAGTAAAAAGCTCTTAACACGACAGACTATCCCATGTCCCCTGTACATGTGAAACTCGGTTTATCATCTTGCTATATGAGTTTCCATGCCCCCCCCCCCCCCCAAGCAGTTGATAAGGGGGTTTGTAATGTTTCAGCCCTAGGGGCTGTGAGCCCGGTTGGCTCTGCACGAGACACTTTTCTAGTTTTATATTTACTGCATACTCCATTTTTTCTTCCCTTCTTTTTTCTTCTTTTTTTGTTGTGTTTTTTCTTTCTCAGAACAGCATGGACCAGCGAATACTTCTGTGAAAATGACCTCACGTCTCCTTATTGCAGTGACTGATCTAAGTTTATACCATGGCCATTCAGGTATTCCTGTACAAAGTATAAGTATCTTGGATGCGAGAGTATACTCCTGCGCTCAAGGGTTGATAGCCATATTATGCATATACATAGTTTTTTCAAACACAAATGTCAGCAATGGTTAAAGTTACTTCATGGAGTGTTAGAGGTCTTAGCAATCCGGTAAAGAGACTAGCAGTATTAAGTCATCTCAAAAGTACGGGCGCTGGCATTGTCTGCTTGCAGGAGACCCACTTTTCTCCCAATACCGTACCTAGCTTAAGACCCAAGATTTATACCACGCAGTTTCATGCTACATACTCTGCATATGCTACAGGAGTGAGCGTCCTGATACGTCAGCAATCCATAGACCCAGGTGGCAGGTTCATTTTTTTACTTTGCACGATAGCACATGTGACATGTATTATTGCTAATGTATACATCCCACCCCCCTACTCCGCAGACGCCCTTAGATGTCTGGCCCGCTTCATGGTTAAATATCCTGATATACCTCTGCTGGTCGTAGGGGATTTTAACAACTGTTTCAATATCAAACTAGATAGGCTCCCGTCCCATCTACCAGTGCCACACGAGCCAATGGTAACACTGTGTTTGCTGACTTGCTTGTGGAACTTGGGCTGACGGATGTTTGGAGACGTAGCAACCCCCAGGCCAGGAAGTACTCATGCTGCTCCGCAGCTCATTGGAGCCTATCTAGGATTGATCTGGGGCTTTGGAACAACCTTTTACTTCCTATGGTTGTAAAGTCTGATTATAGTGATAGACACTAATCTGACCATTCCTCCTTTTGGGTTGAGATATCTCTTCCCATTAGCAGGAAATCTCAGGGATGGAAACTTAACCCCTTCTGGCTTTCACTATTCCCGACCCCTGATCCCATAAGTAATGAACATAGACTGTTCTTCCAGGCCAATATGGATTCCGCCCCATTGGGAACAATTTGGGACACTGCAAAGGCCCTCCTAAGGGGTCAATTTATTACGGCTATCAATAATATAAAAACAAATACTAAAGCTTGGGAAAAAGAAATATGCAGGGTAGCCAGAGAAACGGAAGATAGATATATTGCCAATCCCACAGAGGACACTAAAAAAGCTTGGCTGGGGGCGCAATCCATGTCTAATCAGTTTGCTCTCCAACTAGCAGAAAATAAAAGATTTTTCCTCCAAACAAACACATTCTGAGGAGGGTAAATCCACGGGTCACATGCTGGCACGGGCCCAGGGATCACCAACTATGGTTTCTTCCCTGTGTGATGCACCCTGGCGAGGACGACATAACAGGCTTCCTCAGCCAATGTGAACTACCACACCTGTCCTTGACTGATACTGCCATGCTAAATGCCCCAATTAAAGCAGAAGAACTGGCTCTTGCACTAGAGCAGACACACAATAATAAGGCCCCTGGAGCTGATGGGCTTCCATCTGAAGTATACAAAAAATATGCTGCTACATTATTGCCAATGCTCGAGTGTTCAATAACACACTGGATGATGGAAATCTACCGGCCTCCATGAACAAAGCAATTATAATAGTGATCCTAAAGTCAGGCAAAACAGCCACCTCCCCGGACTCCTATAGACCCATCTCCCTGCTTACAACTGACGTGAAATTACTGGCAAGAGTATTGGCAACGAGACTCTCCCAAGTAATACAGAAACTGGTACATAGAGACCAATCTGGATTTATACCCACACGCTCTACAGCCCAAAAGATCAGAAGACTTTTTTCTAAATATCCAAATACCTGTAGAAAACCCGGGTAATCGTGCCATCCTTTCCTTGGACGCAGCCAAGGCCTTCGACAGTGTCGAATGGCCTTAGCTGTGGAAGGTTCTGGAGGGCATGGGTCTGGGCGCCACCTTTATAAAATGGGTTAAACTATTATATGCGCAACCAACAGCCAGAATCAGAGCTAATGGGGAATTATCTGAGCCATTTTCACTGTTCAGGGGCACTAGGCAGGGGTGCCCACTATCACCCCTGCTGTTTGCCCTGGCTCTAGAACCGCTCGCGGCTAAAATTAGAGGAGAACCTAAGATTGTAGGATTTCAGAGACCCTCGGGTACAGATGTGGTGTCATATGTCATAGGTGTTATATGCAGACGACACCCTTCTGTACCTAGGTGATACTCAGGCCTCATTAACAGAGACTATGACCCTCATTCAGAAGTTGGGTACCCTGTCAGGTTTCTCAATTAACTGGAACAAATCGGTCCTTTTGCCACTTGATCCCCTGACAGGACCTCTACCAGACGGTGCTGGAATGATTCAAACAGTATCCTCCTTTCGATGTTTGGGGGTACAGGTATCCCCAGATATCTCACAATATATCCTCCTTAACCTAATCCCCCTACTAGCCAAATTCAGAGAGAAATGTAAAGCATGGTGTAAGCTACCGCTGTCCGTGGTGGGGAGGGCCAATCTTATTAAAATGGTCTGGGCACCTCAACTCCTCTACATTTGTCATAACTCCCCAATATGGATTCCCAAACGGTGGTTTACTAAAATAGATTCTCAGTTCAGGGAATTGATTTGGTGCAAAAAAACAGCTAGAATTAGCTTGACTACCCTACAATACAAAAAAGATGAAGGGGGACTGGCAGTACTGCATGCTAGGACATATTTTATGGCCTCACAACTGCAACAACTAGGGGGCTGGGGAACAGATGATTCGCTAGACCCCATACGTAACCTGCTGAACGCACCCACAGGAACCCTAAGGGCTTTATCTACCCTAGAGACAGGATACACTCACTTAGATAGGAGCACCCCGACCATCTCCCTGTTGAACACTCTCTGGTCACAAACAAAATGTATCCTGGGAATGAGAGGATACCTCTCGCTCACACCCATATGGAATAATGCACAATATGGTGAACTGCTTAAGCTCAAAGGTTTTAATACTTGGAAATCAAGGGGAATCCAATTCCTATCTCAATTGTACAATGGTCAGGTTCTTAAATCATTCATGGAACTACAAGCGGAATTTGAAATCCCACGGGGAGAATTTTATAAGTACCTACAACTGAGACACGCTTTACAAATGCAATCCAGATCCACACCACTTCAGTTGATGAACCACACCATTGTACAATCGATTTTAATGGAAAGCGAAAGGAAAGGTATGATCACAAGAGGCTATGATATCCTTTTGAATGCACTTCAGGATGCGTCTGCACTGCCATGCAGGCGGAAATGGGAGGGTGATCTGGGACCGATGGATGGAGAGACGTGGAACCTTTGCCTCGCCTCTGCTCCCTTGGTCTCAGTGTCGGCCTCCCAAAAGCTCTCACATTTGTATTTACTGCATAGAGTCTACAGAACTCCCGTAAAATTACATGCATGGGGTATTAGAGAGACACCTCTGTGTCCCAAGTGTATGAGGGATCATGGAGACCTCATGCACATGTTCTGGAAATGCCCGAAACTAACCAGATACTGGAATGGGATCTTTGACACCAGTGGTGTGGCTGCTGGGTGCTCTAGATGAGGAGACTCTGTCTCCAGCCGTACATACGGCAATAATACGATTACTCTATGTGGCCAGAAAACTGATTGCGCAGCTATGGTTTACATCCAGGAGTACCCACCACGAGGCAATGGATAGAATAAGTCAACAAAATGCTAATGCGAGAAAAACTGACATACCAGCACAGGAAAGCTCCCCACAAATTCCTTAAAATGTGGCAAGACTGGTTAGATACTCCAGGACTAGCTCCCCACCAGATGGTCATGGATAGGCTGCTGCAGGGCTAACCCCTGCAAGGCCTTGACATTGGTTCGTATTCATCTGAACAAGACCCACCATACCTGGCTAATAAACCAGAACTATCGGTATAACAATCCCTTAACTGAAATTACACTATATGGAAATTCAGAGTGAAATTTACAAGTGCCTTCAATATATAAAGACCAGGATCTGTATGTTCTGAAAGTTTTTTTTTTTTCTTTTATGTTCCCCTTGTTACTGTAAATATCTCCTAAATTTGCACCGTTTAGGAGATATTCACTGTATACGCTGGCAGACTGCTTGTGCCGTTTCTTCAGGGTCCGTGCCCTACGGGTCTGGTGGCTCCCGTGCGCGGGAGTGACATAACCATGGCTCCAGCCAATCATAGCGCCGGAGCCCGTGAACCCGGAAGTAACTCCGGCAAATATGTCGGCCCTGTCAGCGGTGTGCCGGCGCCAATACAGGGCATCTTTCTAAGATAAGTATTTCATAATGAGCTAGTATGCGATGCCTTTGAGCTGCAGGTTTTTTTGTTTTTTTTAGTTTAGTTTTTGTTTGGAGGTTTACAACCTCTTTAAGGGGTGTTTAGGGAAGAAACTGTACAAAGGAGAACCAGGAGGTGACTGCATTGTATATGCATATTGAACTGTTCTCCATCCACCCCTCTGTCCTTGGTCAACCAAGGATAACGTTACCTTTTGCACCAACGTTAAACCTGTATTAAGGGTGAAGCAGGAACATGAGGGGTACAAATAGACCCCACAACCCTTCTGTCCCACAGCTGCTGTGGATAAATGTACTACAAGTCCCATCCCCCACCACAGCAAACGTACTTGTGGTTCTCAATAGAACATGTGTGCATACACACACACTTTTTTTTTTTTTTTAAAGGTGGACTTAGCCTTTATGAGATTTACGTAGTTTATCCTGTTTTTTTTTAAACAGTTAATTATCTCCTAAGTAAATCTAACTTTAGTCAATGTGAAACCACAAAGGATTTGCCAACGATGTGGAAAAAAAAAAAAAGAGTCTCTAAGAACAAGCCAAATTCCAGCAGCCTGTCGAGACGAGACGCCTTACCATTAAAGCAAAGTTCCCTCAACACCGACAGCTTGATGTGCGGTTCACTGAGAATGCTCTGGAACTCTGCAATTCTGCAAACAGACAAAAAACGTCATGCGATTAGTACACATTACAGTACATATCCTCCTGCACAGAAGCCCAGATAAAGTCCACTCCATTTATTCTGCAAACAGGGCAACCGTTATCAGGGTGTTGCCCTTGAAATACATTGACAGATATTGTTATGTATCAGAAAACAAGCATGAAACAGCTGGATAAATAGTGTTATGTATCTGGGCGTCATTGTGCTGCAAATCCACAGGACTCGCGGTTAGAGGTTACAGTATAACTAAAAACGCACATTTAAATTTTTTTAATTTTTTTTATTTTGGATAGAGTAGAGGGAATAGAACATCTGTCCGGTTTTACCCATGTCTGTGCCCCCATTAGGGAGATTCTCCACTCTATTTGCCTGTTTACCATTACCACTGAAAGTAAAAGAAAATCCTAAATTTTGGGTTGTCCTCAGAACAGTAATAGAGGGGAAACCTTCCAATGGGGATAGTTCTGGAGACAACCAGGCATTTCCTCATTTTGGGAGGAGGATTTCCTCTCACTTCCTGTTTTGGTTATGGGCAGGGTGCATAAAAATCAATAAAAAAAACAAACAAACAAAAAAAAAAAACTCTAGAGATTCACACCAAACTGAGCATGTGCAGAGTGCCTCCTAGGGCTCTGTTCTTTCAGAAGATGGATTGGGGGCAGTGGAAGAAGGGGAGGATCAGAGAAGACAGAATCAAAGTCTTTTTACACAATGCAGAGGATGAACCCCTTAGGTTCCACAGCAAGTATAACAAGGCTTTACTGCATATACAGACTGATTTTACTGTTGTGGGTTTAGTAACACTTTAATGTTCACAAAACTAACTGAGGGCTCCTTTACACCTCTGCAGTCCAATGCAGGGCGTTTACATGCATTAAGGTAGTGCAATCCTTTAGATGGGCTGCCAATGCTCCACAATGGACCCAAAATTGGATCCGTTTCCCATTTTGCCAGTACAGCTCTGTAGCGTACCATACATTGTGGTGTGCTGGAGCACAGGAGTGCCTTTACCACGTTTCCCCATCTCCAGCTACCAGTTCCCCCTTCAAATATCAGTGTCACAGCCTGGGGTCACATAAAGCGAGTTGAATGACACTGATCATTATCCCCCCCCCCCCCCCAGAATAGGACAGTTGTTGCAGGCCTGGATCAGTGAGTCTACAGGAGACAGCTCTAGCTGGTTGCCAACCGCCGTCTGTCAATTGATGGCCAGGCGGCGCAGCTCTCGTGGCAGGAGGGCGTCATATGACGCCCTTGCCTTTTCGGCCCACCAGTGGGCACACGCGCGCGCCCGCGGTGTTACTGGGGACTCCAGGCGCCTGCCCGGCAGCCGCAATGTCCGACAGGCACCCACGATTGCCCGGTAACACAGCAGGACCGTGGATCTGTGTATGTAAACACAGATCCACGTCCTGTCAGAGGATAGGAGACCGATGGTGTGTTCTCAGTACAGAGAAACACAGATCGGTCTCCTCCCCTTGTCAATCCCCTCCCCCTACAGTTAGAATCACTCCCAGGGAACATATTAACCCCTTGATCTCCCCATAGTGGTCAACCCCTTCCCTGCCAGTCACATTTATACAGTAAGCAATGCTTTTTCATAGCACGGATCGCTGTATAAATGTGAATGGTCCCAAAAATGTGTCAAAAGTGTCCGATACGTCCGCCGCAATATCGCAGTCACGATAAAAATCGCAGATTACCGCCATTACTAGTAAAAAAAAAAAAAATAATAATAAATCTATCCCCTATTTTGTAGGCACTATAACTTTTGCGTAAACCAATCAATATATGCTTATTGCGATTTTTTTACCAAAAATATGTAGAAGAATACATAATCGGCCTAAACTGAGGAAAAAATGTGTTTAAAAAAATAAATAAAAATTTGATATTTATTATAGCAAAAAAGTAAAAAATATAGTTTTTTTTCAAACTTGTCCTCCTTCTTTTGTTTATAGCGCAAAAAATAAACCGCAGAGGTGATCAAATACCACCAAAAGAAAGCTCTATTTGTAGGGACAAAATGATAATTTCATTTGGGTACAGTGTAGCATGACTGCGCAATTGTCAAATTGCGACAGCGGTAAAAGCTGAAAAATGGCTTGGGCAGGAAGGGGGTGTCAAAATGCACAGTATAGAGATGGCTAGAGAGGAGGTGAGTATTGTAGTGAAACCTGTTTTTTGTTATGCTTGAGGGGGTCATTCACACAAGCAAAGAGGCCTGTACAGCATTTGTTTGTGTGTCCAAAAGTGACAGATGTTCTGTGCAGCCGCTGTCAGCAGCCTGTTAAAAAAAAAAAAATTGAAAGGAGTGTCTATGCGGATCTTCATGCACATTTGAGTGTTAAGTGCACCAGACAGACTGTGTCCCGGACCATGCATCCATCGCTGTATGATTGCGAGCGCTCGGATGTGCAGGGAGATCCATACAGCCACTCCTGTCATTGTTTTTTTACAGGCTGCCCATGTCGGCTACGCGATGCATCTGTCACTTGCATAAACGCACACTGTGTACAGGACTCTTGTGAATGAGCCGTATAAAAAGAACACTGCGATAATAACTACACACACTCCACTTTCCCTTTCAGCAGTAAAGTATTATTTATGGTGTCTTTAAAGTGATGATTAGTGCTTCACCTTATTTTTACTACACACCCTAAGGGCTGAACTTCCGATCACCTTTGTTTACATCACTTGGAGAGGATCTGCACACATCATATGACTTTACACAGCAGTGTAAACTTGCACTGAGGAAACCACAGAATTGCAGAATTTGAGTGCAAACGTTAACCACTTCCATACCAGGTCTATTCTGGCACTCCTCTCCTACATTTTTTCTACAAAATTACCCCCAAACATTATATATGTTTTTTTTAGCAGACACCTTAGGGAATAAAATGGTGTTTGTTGCAACTTTTTATGTCGCACGGTAGTTGCTCAACAATTTTTCAAAACTTTTTTTTTGAAGAAAAAAAAAACAACAGCTTCATGAATTAAAAAGTAACAAAACAGTAAAGTCACGCCCAATTTTTTTGTATAATTTGAAAGATGATGTTACGCCGAGTAAATAGATACCAACATGTCACGCTTTAAAATTGCGCACACTTGTGGAATGGCGCCAAACTTATGTACTTAAAAATCTCTAAGCTTTAACAATTTTTACAGGTTACATGTTTAGAGTTACAGAGGAGGTCTAGTGCTAGAATTGTTGCTCTCGCTCTAACGCACGCGGTGATATCTCACGTGTGGCTTAAACGGCATTTACATACGCGTGCGTTCGCTTCTGTGGGCGAGCACATGGGGACACGCTTTAAAATTTGTTTATTTTATTGTCATTTTTTTATTTTTACACTTTAAAAAAAAAAAATCTTTATTGAAAACTTTTACTCCTATTACAAGGAACGTAAACATCCCTAGGAATGTTGTACGATTGGTCCTCTTTATGGAGAGATGTGGGGTCTATAAGATCTCCTCCAGGCTGGAAAGCATCAGAAAAAAATAAATATATATATGACAGACCTGATGCTTTCCGGCCGAGATCGCTGCTTTGTCGACATTTGTGGCCCGGACATGACGTTATAACGTCGCGCCCGGGCCTCCGACGGTCATATAGATGACTGGTGACCGGAAATCTCTATGCTCGTCATCCGGCGGCGCATTCTTTCTCCGGGTCCCCGATGGCACAGGAGAGCCCAAAGAAACACCGGAGGACAGCGGAAGTCCCCTCCTGTCACCTGTAAGAAAGATCAATCGGCGGAACTGCCGCTATGGTCATTTTTACGGTGCACAGAATCGCCGGCAGAAAAGAATGATATCTGAACGATGCATGCAGCTAATATTCAGATATCCCCACTGAATATCAAGGACCTCAAATGAAGTACTGCGTACGGGAAGTGGTTAAGGATAGATTTAAAGCATCTAAATCCAACACTCCTCTGAAGAGCAATCTGCATTTGGATTGCTCTTCAGAGGCGATTGACAGGCAGTAAAGAGGCAATGGGGTTGATTTACTAAAACTTGAGAGTGCAAAATCTGGTGCTGTTCTGCATAAAAGCCAATCAGATTTTAGCCGTTTCACATTGATGCTACTTTGAAATCGTGCTACTTCACTAGTAGTAGCACGATTTCAAAGTATCAGGTCAGCGCAATTTCAGGTGATACTTGAAAGTTATCTGTGTGGCTTTATAAACAGATGTCTATTTGAAGTTGCACCTAAAAATCAGCAAAAGTAGTGCAGGAACTACTTTTGCAAATCAGCACGGTGCCGCAAGGTGGCCATCGCACCGACTGGAACGGTGCCTTCGCCAGTAATTGGTTGCAACCTGTCAAATCGCATGGAAAATTGGTCTAATGTGAACGGGGGCTTATTGTCAAAGTTTAATTAAAAGGCTGAAGTTAGAAGCTGATTGGCTGCCATGCACAGCTGCACCAGTTTTAGTAAATCAACCCCAATGTGACACTTCCTCATCGTCCGTTTGACCCCATTTTTGACAACAAATGCGCCGCAACCACGTGCATTGCACACGTTTGTGGAGCTTCCCTGTTCATTTGAATGGGCCACATTCGGTGGGCTTGCTGCCCACCAATCATGACACATTGGATAGTTTTTGCGAAGCATCATGATTGTGGCATGTAAACACCCCCCGTCTGCTGTCATTTGCAGCCTAAGGGGGAGCAGTTGGGAGAAAACATGGCTCTACCACACATTTTTACCGCCCCTCCAACCACATCTCTAAATAAGGCCTTAAAGAGAAAGTAAACCCTGATGGGTTTTACTTTCTCTTTGTTCCCTGCAATGTAAAAGCATAATGGGCTAGTCATCATGTGGCACTTACCTGCAAACCAAGCCCACAATGTCCCCGCTGACTCCGGTTCTGCGACTGGCCAGAGCCGCATTACGTCACTCCCATGCATGCGCGCGGGAGCCATCAGTCACGGCACTTGCGAGTGAAGAAATGGCATGGAGGGCCGTTTCTTCACAGCGCATGCGCTGATGACATTATCGGCGCACTACAAGGTAAATATCTCCTAAAATATCTCCTAAACGGCGCAGGTTTAGGAGATATTTCCACTACCTATAGGTAAGCCTTATTCTAGGTTTACCTATAGGTAATAGTGGTAATCACAGGTTTACAACCACTTTAAAAAGTAACTCCGCTTTTGGTGTTTGTCTGTGTCCATGTAATAGGAGTGGTTTCATAATTATTAACAAGCTGCTGCACCTGCAGGCCTCTAATGAGGAAATTTGCAGGGCCTGCATCCCTTTAGGCTGGGTTCACACTTGTGCGATGTTAGACATTGCATTTGATTCGCACCGCACTGCTGTGCAGATCACATGCGATGTCTGTGCAATGCAAATTCAGCCATACAGATTTTGAATTTGCATTGCATTCGCACCAAAATGGTGCAGGACGCTTTCTTTTGGTCCGCACTGGAATCGGAGCGCATGAGTGTTCACACCCATGCGATCCGATTCCTGCACCATTTGACACTGCAATATATGCAAATTCATCTGGACACTCGCAGCGGTTCGCATAGGACAGTGAGAACTGCCAGCGAGTTCTATGCAATGTGGGAACGAGCACTGGAATTGCGCTGGTTCCCGCATCACGCTAGTGTGAACCGACACTTAGGGGTTTTCCTATTGGGAGTATCTCACCAAAAATGAGATTTTTGTTGCAGGGGATGCCTAAATTCTGACTTGTATCTTAGCGCAGACTTCTGGGTAAATCAGTGAGCCAATCACACAAGCAGGAAATTATGTTTCCGAGGGACATTCTGTACACATTCTGTGTACAGAACACCTCCAGGTAGCCAGATTGCATTGCATTTTCAGAAAATTACAGGGCTGCAGATTGAAAAGGAAAAGTCATTTTTAATAACATTCAATTACAATATGACTTGTGTCGCAATTGTATACACTCATATTATTATTTTTTTATTTGCTATTCTTTTTCCCACGAATGTGAAGTTACCCTTTAAAATGCAGACTTTTACATGCACATGTATAACCCCATCTGTGTTCAGTTGTGTCTAACCAGCCAACACAATTAATGGCTCATCCGTGGGACTTGCAGATCGCTTTATAACAATTTGTACACCTGCAAAGCAGCAAGTTCAGTTTTCATATGCAACAAGCAAGTATGGCTCCCTCGTGTACATAAACAGTTACAAACTATACCTAGAAACAAGGTTCTTCTTTTTCCCTGCCCACCCAGCCCTGACATACCTTTAACAGGGTCTGCATGCCTGGGGAAGGAAGGATTGGCAGATCAAGTGAACACTGTGATTGGCTGTGGTAACATGATTGGGTCACATAATTGTAGTCACAATATTGGTACTGCCAGCTTCCAATTACTAGTATGGACCAAGAGATGTCTTTTGACAGCTCGGTCACTGTGCTGGGAGCGTGCTCTCATCACAGAAAGCTCTGCCACCTGTGGATGTATATATGTGCAGCTCCTTAGGAAATACTTACCTTAGAACGAGGTCCCCGTATCGCAGGCTGGTCCACGCTGCGGGAGCTGACATTTTGCCCCTCGCGTGTCTTCTGGGTTCGCGGGTCCGGCGCTGTGAGTGGCCGGAGCCGCAATGACGTCACTTTCTTTTTCAAGGTTCGGCAGGTTGAAAAAAGGCACAAGTCCATCCAATTCAACCATAAAAAATAAATAAATAAGAAATAATATCAAACAATCCCATATACTATCAGTTGATCCAGGTCGGCCGGACCTTCATCCGGGCATTCACAGCGCATGCGCCGTTGACATCAGCAGCTGCATGCAAAGTGAATATTTCCTAAACCGTACAGGTTTAGCAGATATTCATTTTACCTACAGGTAAGCCTTATTATAGGCTTACCTGTAGGTAAAAATAATAAAAAATAAAATAAATAAATAAAAAACAAACAAAATGGGTATACAATCACTTTAAAAGCGGCGTTCCGTTGGCGGCAGCACCCGAGAACAACAAATACTGCAGCTGCTGACTTGTAAAATAAGGACACTTACCTGTCCAGGGAGCCTGCGATGTCGGCACCCGAAGCCGATCTTTCCCTGGCTCGGGGTGCTGCTGCCGCCGCCATCTTCATTAAGGAAATCAGGAAGTTAAGCCTTGCAGTTTCACTTCCTGGTTACCTACTGCGCATGCGTGACTCGCGCTGCGCAATCCCACTGGTTCCTGCTGTCTTCTGGGACCTGTGTGTCTCCCAGAAGACAGTGGGGGGGATTGAGAAGGCGCCGGAAGTGGCGTAGATACATGCGGATGGCTCATGTATTTATGCCCGGAAGCTGGAGCAAAATACCTGTATTAGACAGGTATCTGCTCCCCCTCCCCCCTGAAAGGTGCCAAATGTGACACCGGAGGGGGGAAGGAATCCAAAAAGTGGAAGTTCCATTTTTGGGTGGAACTCCACTTCAAGCAGAATGCTGATGTTCTGTCAAGATAGCCAACTTGTCAAAATCTCCAATTACGTCACTTCTGGTGCGTCACGGTCATCTGGCATGGCGTCAACACTGCGCATGCACAGATTGTCAGAGGTGGAGGAAAATTGTAGAACACCGCTATGTTGGTACACCTAAAACATTTATGATTCCCCGTCCTATTGGCAAACTTGGGACCAGCTAATCTTCCTCTATAGCTCTATGATAGAGTCCTTGCCGACACACCGCCATGCTATAATAAACTTCCAGTGACAGGTCGCTGTTTACCCAACTTTACCAATAGGATGGGGAATCCAAAATGTTTTAGGTGTACCAACATGGCGGTGTTTCTGATTCCCCATCCTATTGGTAAAGTCGGGTAAACAGCGGCCGCTCACTGGAATTTTATTATAACATGGCCTGTGGGCAAAGACCCCTACATAGAACTATCGAGGAAGATCAGCTGGTCCTGAGTTTACCGATAGGAAGGGGAATCATAAATGTTTTAGGTGTACCAACATGGCGGTGTTCTATAATTTTCCTCCACCTCAGACGATCTGCGCATGTGCAGTGTTGACGTCACACCAGCTGATCGTGATTTGGCTGCACCGAAAGTGAAGTAATTGGAGATTTTGACGAGTTGGCTATTTTGACAGAACATCGGATTGTCATTGGCTGGTTCAACAAAAAAAGTCTGACATTCTGCCCGTGTGTAAGGCAATAACAAGTCTGACAGAAGCGGGACGTTTGGCCAGCTTCTGTCAGACTTGCATGCTGGAAAACCAGTAGCCGACCGGTTCCTGATCAGTGCTCATAGCCAATGGCAGAGAGCGCTAACCGGAGTGTTCTAGTGGGGGGGGGGGGCGTCCCCCTGTCAGGACACAACAACTCAGCGGGGGAGATCACTGTCCTAACATTGAATTGTTAGTACAGCAGCTCCGACCAAAGCTATCAGAATTTTTCGGTTGAAAGAAAAAAAGAACTAGTAGTGTGTACCTGGCATTACAAGGTACATTGAAGTGCCATTAAAAAGAAACGACGGAGCACCAAGAAGCAAATTGCGCGCCGGCAGCGTCCAGATGTGAATGGAGCCTAAAAGAATGGCGCAACATCACACTGCAATCTACGATCGCTGTAAAGTGTGATCCACTCTGATACCCAAACACCCCAAAACCTCAAAGAACAGACAACGCCACAGCCTGTGTGTGCGACAACCACAAACTCGCTCTCTGGGTGCACAAAGTGGGTTTTCTGGTCCTGCAAACCTGATTTATTTTAATTTTTTTGGGGTTGTGAAAGTGACATCTGTAATAATTCCTGGATCACCGCTAATACCAGACATGAGTGTGTATGGGGAGAACATATGATGGAGTGATGTACAAGATGATGGTGACAGGTCAGTGATAGGAATCCCTCCATCATACCACAATCACACCCACCCACCGATCTCCGGTACTCTCCCCCACCACCGATCTCCGGTACTCCCCCCTACACCCCGGGATCTCTTACTTGCTCTTGTGCAGACTCGACATGTTGACTTCCGCCGCCTTCTTGGATGTTGGGGGAGGGAACACATCCCGGCAGGAAGCAGAAACCCTGTCAGAGTCACATGTCAGCCGTCATCACATCCTCCCAGTACTGGACATCTTTCGCCATCTCCTCCTCCACCACCGGGGATCTCCTCCCAGTAGTACAGGGGATCACATCCTAGTACAGGGGATCTACTCCTACACGGGGATCATCTCCCACTACTGGAGATCTCTTCCTCCACCGGGGATTTCCTCCCAGTACTGGAGATCTACTCCTCCACTGGGTATCCCATCCTAGTACAGGGGATCTACACCGGGGGGTCACCTCCCAGTACAGGAGATCTACTCCTACACCGGGGATCATCTCCTAGTACATGGGAATCACATCCGAATACAGGGGATCACCTCCCAGTACAGGGGATCTACTCCTATTACACCGGGGATACCATCCTAGTACAGGAGATCTAAACTGGGTATCACATTCTAATACAGAGGATCTACTCCTCCTACACCGGGGATCACTTCCCAGTACAGTGGATCTACTGCTCCACCTGGTATCCCATCCTAGTACAGGAGATCTACACCAGGATCATCTCCCAGTACAGGGGATCCACTCCTCATAAACCGGGGATCCCATCCTAGTACAGAAGATCTACACTGGGGATCATCTCCCAGTACAGGGGATCTACTCCTCCCTCACCGGGGATCACATCATAATACAGGGGATCTACAATGGGATCACCTCCCAGTACAGACGATCTACTCCTACACTGGGATCCCATCCTAGTACAGGAGATCTACACCGGGGATCATCTCCCAATACAGGGGATCTATTGCTCTACCGTGATCACATTCTAGTACAGGGGATCTACTCCTCCTACACCAGGGATCACCTCCCAGTACAGGGGATCTACTGCTCCACCAGGGATCACCTCCTAGTACAGGGGATTAACTCCACCTGGGATCACCTCCTAGTACAGGGGATCTACTCCTACACCGGTATCATCTTCCAGTAGGGATCACGTCTTAGTACATGGAATCTACTACTTCACCTGGGATCACATCTTAGTACAGGGGATCTACTACTCCACCTGGGATCACATCCTAGTACAGGGGGTCGACTCCTACACCTGGGATCATCTCCCAGTACAGGGGATCTCCACCTGGGATCACATCCTAGTACAGGGGATCTACTCCTACACCGGTATCATCTTCCAGTAGTACAGGGGATCTACTCTACCTCCAGGGATCACATCCTAGTACAGGGGATCTACTCCACCTGGGATCACATAGTACAGGGGATCTACTCCTCCACCTGGGATCACATCCTAGTACAGGGGATCTACTCTTCCTCCTACACTGTAGATCACCTCCCAGCACAGGGGAACCAGTACAGGGTATTCACCTCCCAGTACAGGGTATTCACCTCCCAGCACAGGGGATTCACCTCCCAGCACAGGGGGATCACCTCCCAGCACAGGGGATTCACCTCCCAGCACAGGGGTTCACCTCCCAGCACAGGGGTTCACCTCCCAGCACAGGGGATCCACCACAAGAACAGGGGAACTACTACCAGTACAGGGGATCACCTCCCAGCACAGGGGGATCCACTACCAGTACATGGGATCCCCTACCAGTACAGGGGATCATCTCTTAGCACAGGGGAGACACTATCAGTACAGGGGATCACCTTCCTGCACAGGGGGATCCACTACCAGTACAGGGGATCACCTCCCAGCACAGGGGGATCCACTACCAGTACATGGGATCCCCTACCAGTACAGGGGATCATCTCTTAGCACAGGGGAGACACTATCAGTACAGGGGATCACCTTCCTGCACAGGGGGATCCACTACCAGTACAGGGGATCACCTCCCAGCACAGGGGGATCACCTACCAGTACAGGGGATCACCTGCCCGCACAGGGGGATCCCCTACCAGTACATGGGATCCCCTACCAGTACAGGGGATCACCTACCAGCACAGGGGGCCCACTACCAGTACATGGGATCCCCTACCAGTACAGGATAACCACTACCAGTACAGGGGATCACCTCCCAGTACAGTATCCGGGCTGCCTGACATTTTTGATCTGAGTAGTGCTGTCCCCCAGTCTATATGTGTATTCTGTGTGATGTCCCTAATTTAAAGGGATGCTTCCTTTTTCCTCTTCTTTTTACCTACTTGCTGCACAATTCTGACATTTCTCACATACTGTACATGCTAAAATCTGCATTATTTATATATATAAAAAAAATGACAGTACCACCCAAATATTATATATTCACTGAAAGCAAGGGCCCTAAAGAATTTATTGTGTTAGGTGAGCAGTAAAGCTAGAAAACTATCTAGAACCAAGTTCTATGCCTATAAAGGTTCAGGAGTTTCAATGGTGCGTTTGTCATGCATAGGGCAGCTCACTTAAGGTAATGGTCTGCCCTATGAACGTTGCGAAAAAAACACACAGAAGAAAGGAGCAAAAACAGACATTCAGGGGATGCTAGGTGTAAATGGAGCTTTGCAAGGCTCCAGAGAGCAAGAAAAAACTATTTCCTATGATCATCAACTCCATTTAGTGGCAAAAATGCTGTATATTTTGTCAGTGATGTCATTCAGAAAACTATACTGCATCTTGACCACTAGATGGAGCTAAAGATCTGGAAATTATTCTATTTCAGAAAATACAGGGTAATTGCTTGTGACATTCGTCAAATGAATGTTTTAGAAATGGAACCCATAGGGTATCCTGATTACATTTCAAAGATTCATTTTTAAATTTGGAAAGAGGTGTTCAGATTTAAAGCATAACTAAAGACAGATTTTTGTTTTGTTTTGAAGTGCAGAGGTATTGGAATGCATGTCAGTTTTTATTGCTGTCTGTGCCTCGTTAAGGACAGTCACCCTCTCTATTTGTCCTGTTTACCATTAGCATGGAAAGTAAAAGAAAATCCCAAATTTTGGGTTGTCCCCAGAAAAGAGGGGAAATATAATAGGGACACCAGTGCTGGTGACCTGGGGGTTCCCAAGGTATTCCCTTAATTTGCAGGGATTTCCTCTCACTTCTTGTTTGGCTATGGGACAGGACATGAAAGGAAATCTCTGCAATGGGACACAGATGGCGAAAAAATGTTTTGCCCATAGTTCTACTTAAAAGCTGAGGTTTAGGTATGGTAATTATTACATTGGTCCTGCCCTCCCAGAACAGCAAGCAGGCTGCGGCATGCACCCAGCGCGATCTGTGATTGCTGTGTCCTTTGGACACAGCTGATCACAGATCGGGGTAAAGCGCAAATCACAGCTGCTCTTTACAACCTGTTTAGCTGTGTCCAATCACAGCTGATCACGTTGTAAACACACTTGCTGGTTGTCTGCATTACTTGAGAGGAGAGAGCCGGCTAGTGTGTCTCCATCAGTGCCACCCATCAGTGCTGCCAATCGGCGCCTCCTCATCAAGGCTGCATATCAGTGCAGCTTAATCAGTGCCTCCTCATCCTCTGCCCTGCTGACCCTGTCTTATGTCCCACTGACCCCATCCTCTGCTCCATTGACCACATTGGACGAATCATATCTCAGGGTCTAATGAGGAAGCCACATCTGTTCACTGTGAACAGCTGCAGCTTCCTCATAAGACCCTGAGACAAGATCGGTATACAGCGGCTGGGGTGGAACAAATTCAGATGGGGGGGGGGGTGCCGATTTTAGTCTTGGCTAGGGCAACACAAAACTAAAATACACCACCGGTCACCACTACTACAGTTATTACCACTAGCTTCCAGGTCCTGTGCCGAGCGGATGCCCATAGTTACATCCAAGCTGAACCAATGTAAAAAATGCCATCTCTAAAAATAAAATTTTACAAAATCAGATATTGGGCTACGTGCAGAAAGTATAAATTATTGTAAAATCCTAATCCATTTTTTTTTAAACAGATAACAGTACATTCTTTCATAAACTACAGTTGGTACATACATACTTCCTGTCCAACAACCATTATGGTTAATCTAAAGAAAACCACACTATTTCCACACAAGGATTTCTGAAGAACCCGTCTATACACTGTGTGTAGCTCTACATTATATTTTTTGTTTCGCATTTGCACAACCATACCAAAACATAGAAACTGAGGTACATGGGATACAATACACACAATTTCACATTCTTGGCATTCTAAAACGGTTACTAGGCTTCTTATGTTTTTTGGGCCTCCAGAGAGATTTTATCCCCATGGTTCCTGAGTCTTTTCCTGCCTTCCTTCTATGTTTCAATTTCTTCAACTGCGTTTTCCATAAGGAAAAATTTAGTGTATATTTTTGCATTTATCGAACAGACGTGACAAAACGCTTTCAATGACCAAAAGAGAGCAATTAAGAGCTCTTCATGGTCAAGGTTTACATAAAAATAAAGTAGTGGTCTTCAAACTGTGGCCCAAGGTTCACATCCAGCCCACTACAACATTTTATGTGAACAACTGAGCATTATAAATACCCATGCTGGCAGTGGATGTGCCAGTCTGTGTATTGCAATACAGAAACCAATGCGTCCACAGCCATCCAACTATGACTCCTCCCAAGTCCCTAGTGCAGACTCCCTAACCCTCCACTGTAGTTGTTTCCAGGACCGCTGGTTTTATATCAACCAATGATGTTTTTGAATTGCCCCAGCATTAACATGGAGAACCGACTTCTCTGTCCAGACCCGCTCCGCCTCCTAGCTTCCGTCCTGCTTCTTTCGTGCCTGAAAGGTAAGGGAGGACTCTACTGGGCACACATGGATGTAAGGAGGGACTCTGCTGCGCACATGTACTCATACTGCCAAGCCACAACCATGGCCTCTGTCACGTACCTGGTGGTGCGAGCCCGAGATTGCAGAGAGAGACCTCCCTTGCGTCTCCCACTCCCGGTTCCCTGGTGTGGGGACAGGAGAGCCAGGAGTGAGGAGGAGCACGGGTGCCTGGCAGGATCAACAGACCGGTAGAGTGACCAAGTCAGCTAGCGGACACGGTGGAAGCCTGGATAGCAGGGCAGACTGGATACAGATTGATGAGCTGGATACAGGTTAGCGGAGCTGGCTGGATCTGGACAACAGCTTAGCAAGCAGGCTCACAGGTAAACAGGATAGCAGAGCTGGCAGGATCTTTAGCAAGCAGGCTCACAGGTAAACAGGATAGCAGAGCTGGCAGGATCTTTAGCAAGCAGGCCCACAGGTAAACAGGATAGCAGAGCTGGCTGGATCTGGACGACAGCTTAGCAGACTGGATAGCAGAGCAGGCCGGAGCTGAGCAGGTAAGCAGGCTCACAGGTAAACAGGATAGCAGAGCTGGCTGGATCTGGACAACAGCTTAGCAGACTGGATAGCAGAGCAGGCCGGAGCTGGGCAGGTAAGCAGGCTCACAGGTAAACAGGATAGCAGAGCTGGCTGGATCTGGACAACAGCTTAGCAGACTGGATAGCAGAGCAGGCCGGAGCTGGGCAGGTAAGCAGGCTCACAGGTAAACAGGATAGCAGAGCTGGCAGGATCTTTAGCAAGCAGGCTCACAGGTAAACAGGATAGCAGAGCTGGCAGGATCTTTAGCAAGCAGGCTCACAGGTAAACAGGATAGCAGAGCTGGCAGGATCTTTAGCAAGCAGGCTCACAGGTAAACAGGATAGCAGAGCTGGCAGGGTCTTTAGCAAGCAGGCTCACAGGTAAACAGGATAGCAGAGCTGGCTGGATCTGGACAACAGCTTAGCAGACTGGATAGCAGAGCAGGCCGGAGTTGGGCAGGTAAGCAGGCTCACAGGTAAACAGGATAGCAGAGCTGGCTGGATCTGGACAACGGCTTGGCAAGCAGGCTCACAGGTAAACAGGATAGCAGAGCTGGCTGGATCTGGACAACGGCTTGGCAAGCAGGTAAACAGGATTGCAGAGCTGGCTGGATCTGGACAACGGCTTGGCAAGCAGGTTCACAGGTAAACAGGATAGCAGAGCTGGCTGGATCTGGACAATAGCTTAGCAGACTGGGAGCAGGAAACAGAACCACTGAATAGGCTGGAGACAGACAGGTGATCAGGTTCATTACAGGGATCAGACTGCAGACCGGACAGAGACCATGCAGGTAACCAGAGTTCATCAAGGAAGTCAGGTCAAGAATCAAACTGGAAGCAAGGTGCAGGGGGTCAGGCAGAAGGATGGTCACAACAAGCCGGGGTCGGGTACAGGCAGAAAGCTGGATAGTCTATGGTAAGCCGGGTCAATAGAACAGATATATCAGGATCAGATTTCACACACCACAACGCTGTAGAGCAGACAGCAAAGACCGTCTGCACAGGTCAAGCTTAAATAGGCCGGCTGGTGCTAACTAGAGCGCGCGCCCGTCTCCCTGTGCACGGTTGTACACGTGCACGCGCCCGGGCGTGCATGCGCAGTGGAATCTGAGGGCCGGGACGGCCCGGGTTTAGGTTTCTGGCAGGATCTTCATGACAGCCTCAGCAAAGTACACAACCCTTTCCTAACCATCACAACCCTTAAAATGTCTTCTCACTAACCCCTCTATCCTCTGCCTGTTAGCATCATTCTTATGGCCTTATCTGTCATGCCAGCATGTCACCCAGCCCTGTCCTCACCAACCCCTCTCTGACTTAAATCCTGGTCCCACTACCTACCATTTTCTTTAACCCACCACAAAACTGACCACACCAACCCCCACCTGACCACAATCATGGTCTTTCCAATTTCACTCTCCTCTGCCCCTGGACCCTGTTTTGTATTGGCATTTTTATTTTATAACAGAATGCTTTTTTTACTTGAATTTTTATGCAGTATAGTGAATACATACGTCAGGGCTTGACAAATTTTCTTGGAATCTAGGAGCCAGCTAAAAAAGTTAGGAGCCAGGTTTTTTTTTAACAACGACAACGACTGACAGGTACCGTAGGACGTCCTCCCAGAACCTTGCTCCTGCGCGCCCCCTGGGGCGCACACTCAGGAACATCCGTGAACATCCGATAGTGGCCGTTTACCATGTGATCGCTCTGTCAAATGACGGTGCGATCACATGTACACAAACCGGCATCACGTCATGACGCCGGTTCTTCCCTCCCCTCTCTGTATCGATCGGTACAGTGAGAGGGGAGAAGCTGAGAGGGGAGAGATGGGACCAGCGCTGTGGGCTGGATGTGTAGTGTCCACAGCACTGGTCAGTGACATACTTCCTGTCCAACAACCATTATGGTTAATCTAAAGAAAACCACACTATTTCCACACAAGGATTTCTGAAGAACCCGTCTATACACTGTGTGTAGCTCTACATTATATTTTTTGTTTCGCATTTGCACAACCATACCAAAACATAGAAACTGAGGTACATGGGATACAATACACACAATTTCACATTCTTGGCATTCTAAAACGGTTACTAGGCTTCTTATGTTTTTTGGGCCTCCAGAGAGATTTTATCCCCATGGTTCCTGAGTCTGTTCCTGCCTTCCTTCTATGTTTCAATTTCTTCAACTGCGTTTTCCATAAGGAAAAATTTAGTGTATATTTTTGCATTTATCGAACAGACGTGACAAAACGCTTTCAATGACCAAAAGAGAGCAATTAAGAGCTCTTCATGGTCAAGGTTTACATAAAAATAAAGTAGTGGTCTTCAAACGTTGGCCCAAGGTTCACATCCAGCCCACTACAACATTTTATGTGAACAACTGAGCATTATAAATACCCATGCTGGCAGTGGATGTGCCAGTCTGTGTATTGCAATACAGAAACCAATGCGTCCACAGCCATCCATCTATGACCCCTCCCAAGTCCCTAGTGCAGACTCCCTAACCCTCCACTGTAGTTGTTTCCTGTAGTTGTAGTTGTAGTTGTAGTTGTTTAAACAGGATAGCAGAGCTGGCAGGATCTTTAGCAAGCAGGCCCACAGGTAAACAGGATAGCAGAGCTGGCTGGATCTGGACGACAGCTTAGCAGACTGGATAGCAGAGCAGGCCGGAGCTGAGCAGGTAAGCAGGCTCACAGGTAAACAGGATAGCAGAGCTGGCTGGATCTGGACAACAGCTTAGCAGACTGGATAGCAGAGCAGGCCGGAGCTGGGCAGGTAAGCAGGCTCACAGGTAAACAGGATAGCAGAGCTGGCTGGATCTGGGGCACACATGGATGTAAGGAGGGACTCTGCTGCGCACATGTACTCATACTGCCAAGCCACAACCATGGCCTCAGCAAAGTACACAACCCTTTCCTAACCATCACAACCCTTAAAATGTCTTCTCACTAACCCCTATATCCTCTGCCTGTTAGCATCATTCTTATGGCCTTATCTGTCATGCCAGCATGTCACCCAGCCCTGTCCTCACCAACCCCTCTCTGACTTAAATCCTGGTCCCACTACCTACCATTTTCTTTAACCCACCACAAAACTGACCACACCAACCCCCACCTGACCACAATCATGGTCTTTCCAATTTCACTCTCCTCTGCCCCTGGACCCTGTTTTGTATTGGCATTTTTATTTTATGACAGAATGCTTTTTTTACTTGAATTTTTATGCAGTATAGTGAATACATACGTCAGGGCTTGACAAATTTTCTTGGAATCTAGGAGCCAGCTAAAAAAGTTAGGAGCCAGGTTTTTTTTTTTTGACGACAACGACTGACAGGTATCATAGGACGTCCTCCCAGAACCTTGCTCCTGCGCGCCCCCTGGGGCGCACACTCAGGAACATCCGTGAACATCCGATAGCGGCTGTTTACCATGTGATCGCTCTGTCAAATGACGGTGCGATCACATGTACACAAACCGGCGTCACGTCATGACGCCGGTTCCTCCCTCCCCTCTCTGTATCGATCGGTACAGTGAGAGGGGAGAAGCTGAGAGGGGGAGAGATGGGACCAGCGCTGTGGGCTGGATGTGTAGTGTCCACAGCGCTGGTCAGTGACAGCTACTCTGCCAGCACTGTGCAATACTCTGTCAGCACTGTGCAATACTCTGCCAATAAATTTTAATAGAAACAAATAATTTTTTTTTTTTTTCTACAGAATTTTCAGTATTTTTTGATTTATAGCGCAAAAAATAAAAAACCCAGCGGTGATTAAATACCACCAAAAGAAATCTCTATTTGTGTGAAAAAAAGGACAAATAATTCATTTGGGTACAGTGTTGCATGACTGAGAAATTCTCATTCAAAGTGTGAGAGCATCGAAAGCTGAAAAGTGCCCAGTGGTTAACATTGCATTAGCATTGTTAGAGGTGTTGCAATACCAACGACCACCACAAGATGGCGCCATATTACAGAAGGATTTCAGAAGGCCGTAAAGTCGCGCCCTAAATTTCTGGCCGGCGCGGCCCGATGCGATCGAACGGCGCGGGCCGGTGTCCACAGGTTGACGGGGTACCGCAGCTGTGTCGCCCCAGGCGACAGGACCCCAATTCTAGTCGCAATTTCGCCCGGGCGACCGGGGTTTGTCGAGCCCTGACATACGGTATATACATGCATCCTCAATTATTTGAAAAAAGCCTTGGAGGACAACCATAAAATAGAGTGCGTGTGCCCTGTTATTGTCTCCTAATTCTTCTTCTATATTGTCATCCTCTCACATTCTCTTCCTCGAAGAGTTGCATGAGTACTAACAAAACTGGATAATGGTTTAGAAATCTAGTCTGTCTGGATAAAAAGTGAATGAGTGGCATCCCGATTCTGGGGGAAAGGAAGTCATAAAAGTCACACATCAGAGTAAAACCCTCTGAGGAAGCGTATGACAGCCTCAGCATGGGCTCCAACCAAGACATACCCCCCAATGTGTTTCACTCACTCACTTTGCTGTGGGGGACCCGAGCTGAGCTGCAGCTCCTTGTGTCCATTCAGACACGGAGCCACTTCCCGGCCCCACCCACTCTCTCTCCTCATTGGTTCACTGACTTTGACAGCAGCAGGAGCCAATGACGCTTCGCTGCTGTCTCAGCCAATGTAGAGGAAGAGTCCCAGACAGTCAAGTCTCTTGTGCAACATCACTGGATCGAGGTGGGCTCAGGTAAGTATTAGGGGGGCTGCTGCACACAGGCGGCTTTTTATCTTAATGCAGTAAGATAAAAAAAACTGCTTTTAAAACCACTTTAAGCATGGGGATAGTCACAGTGAACCCAATTTTGAGGCAGTATTAAAGAGCCCAGTCAGTCTCTAACACAAAATGCTACCCATAGTTCTCTGCAAGAAATTATGCAATATACTCACCTCTATGGGGGTCCATGTCTTTTACCTCTGTTTCAGCGCTGCAGCCTCTGTAACTCTCTTTGGAATTCAACACTATCGGGAGTGTTAGTTGTCTGTGCCACTTTCTGGATGCTGTGACTTTCCTCTAAACTCCATTCTTGGAAGTGTCAAAAGCTGAAGAGATTCGGGAAGCTACAGCTCTAAAAGGAAGGAAAGATGGGAGACACGGGACGCTGGAGAGGTGAGTATACTGCTTCCTAATCATATACTGTTTACAGCGGGTAAAAAAGGTATTGAACATGTCACCATTTTTCGAAGTAAATCTATTTCTAAAGGTGCTATTGACATGAAATTTTAACCACATGTCAGTAACAACCCATGTAATTCGTACATACAAAGGAACCAAAACAATTACGTTCAGAAATGAAGTTACAGTATGTGTAATAAAATGTACGACACAGGGAAAAAGTATTGAACACGCTAACTGAAATTTATTTAATACTTCGTACAAAATTCCTTTGTTGGTAATTACAGTTACGGAGCTGGTCATGTGTGGAGGCGGGGCTGGTCTGTGGGTGATCGTGGTCACTTGTTCCCGGAGTCCCACCTCTCTGCCTGCCATGCTGTGTGTCTTTTGAGGTCTCTATCAAATCTATCCCTCATCTACTCTCTGTCAGTCCCCCCTCTCTGTCAGCATCCCTCTCTGTCAGCCTCCCTCTCTGTCAGCCCTCCTCTCTGTCAGACCATCCCTCTCTGTCAGCCCCCCCCTCCGTCAGCAACCCTCTCTGTCAGCCACAGCAGGGTACACCGTGCCAGCCACCCACCCACTGACCCACAGCAGGGAGCCAGGCCAGCCACCTGCAGCAGAGTGTACCATGCCGGCCAACCACCCACGCACTGAGGTACCAGCCAGCCACCCACAGGAGCCAGCCACGGTGACCCACCCACAGCAGGAAACCAGCCAGCCACAACAGGATGCCAGCTAGCCAGCCACGGTGACCCATCCAAAGCAGGATGCCAGCCAGCCACAAACGGTGACCCACCCACACCAGGGAGCCAGGCAACCACAGCAGGGTGTCGGCCAGCCACCAACAGGAGCCAGCCAGCCGCCCGCGGGAGCCAGCCAGCCACCAACAGGAGCCAGCCAGCCACAGAGGACGTGGAAGCCAGCCAGCCACAGAGAATGCGGAAACCAGCCAGCCACAGAGGATGCGGAAGCCAGGCAGCCACAAAGGATGCGGGAGCTAGCCACAGAGGACGCGGGAGCCAGCCAGCCACAGAGGACGTGGGAGCCAGCCAGCCACAGAAGACGTGGGAGCCAGTCACAGAGAACGCGGAAACCAGCCAGCCACAGAGGAAGAGGGAGCCAGTCACAGAGGACGCTGGAGCCAGCCAGCCACAGAGGACATGGGAGCCAGCCAGCCACAGAGAAATCGGGAGCCAGCCACAGAGGACGCGGAAGCCAGCCACAGAGGATGCGGAAGCCAGCCACAGAAGATGCGGGAGCCAGCAAGTCACAAAGGACATGGGAGCTAGCCAGCCACAGAGGATGTGGGAGCCAGCCAGCTACAGAGGATGTGGGAGCCACCCAGCTACAGAGGACATGGGAGCCAGCCAGACACAGAGGACGCGGGAGCCAGCCAGCCACAGAGGACGCGGAAGCCAGCCAGCCACAGAGGACGCGGGAGCCAGCCAGCCACAGAGGATGCGGGAGCCAGCCAGCAACAGAGGATGCGGAAGCCAGTCACAGAGGATGCGGGAGCCAGCCAGCAACAAAGGACACAGTAGCCAGCCAGCCACAGAGGACGTGGGAGCCAGCCAGCCACAGATGACGCGGGAGCCAGCCAGCCACAGATGACGCGGGAGCCAGCCACAGATGACGCGGGAGCCAGCCAGCCACAGAGGACGCAGGAGCCAGCCAAAGCTACAGTACCCATAGTTAAGGAAAGAGGAGCGCTACACAGTGCCAATTTTATTTCTACTTTGTGAGAGTTTGGGGCAGGGGTGAGAGTCATGGAACAAAGAGGGGGTCCCATGAGGACCAGAGTGAATGAAGGTTTTCACTGTACACTCTGTTAGAAAGAGGCCTCCTCCTGGTCCCATTACACTCCTTTTCAGTCTCTAATGGGACCTGGAGGGGACTCTTTCTAACAGATTCTATAATGGACACTGAATGGGCATATGTTAGAGAGACCCCCCCCTCCAGGTCCCATTAGACTCCTTTGAAGTCTCCAATGGGTCCTGGAGGGGGGTCTCTCTTTAACAGAGACTTTCTAATGGACACTGTTAGAGAGAGACCCCCGTCTAGGTCCCATTAGATTCCATTGTAGTCTCTAATGGGGCCTGGAGGGGACACTTTCTAACAGACTGTCCAATGAACACTGTTAGAGAAAGACCTCCCTCCAGGTCCCATTAGATTCTGTTAAACAGTGTTTATTTTTAAAAAGGCAGAAGTTGCACTTTGTGCAAGATGAAGGGGCGGGGCCAGGGGTGGGTCAAGGGCAGGGCCAGGTGTGGGTCATGGGTAAGGCCTGACAGGGGGCCCTTGCTTTATTTGGTCTGAGGGCCCTGGGTGTTGTCAGTTCGCCCCAAAGTGGCATGCATTGCTCAGGTGTGATTCTGGCCCATTCTTCCACACAGTCTTCAAATCTTGAAGGTTCCATTCGGCTCTTCTATGAACTCTGATCTTTAGCTCTTTCCATGGATTTTCTATTGGATTCAAGTCAGGTGATTGGCTGGCCCATTCTAGCAGCTTTATGTTCTTTCTTTGAAACCAATTGAGCGTTTCCTTGGCTTTGTGTTTGAGATCATTGTCTTGCTGAAATGTCCACCCTCGTTTCATCTCCATCATCCTTTTTATCAAGAATGTCTTGGTATATTTTTTCATTCATCCTTCTATAGGGCACCCTCTTAAGGGCCGCAGATGAACTGGGATCACCCACCCCAACTTTTCACAAGCACTCCAGAGTCAGAGAACAGTGCGTCATCAAACATCAAACCTCAGGGTTTAAGCATGAGTCAGCTTTATACAAAGTATCCAGGACCCAGAAGTGGACTTTTTAAGAAAAAAAAATGTATCTGAAAACATTTATTTTCTCCATATCAAACATAAACACTGGAGCCCCTCACCATGTATATACACAGTATTACAGTATACAGTAATATATATACTGTATATATAGGATGGCCAGTCAGGTTCCTCCAACCCAAACTCGCTCATTCATGTCTTTATGAACCTTGCTTTGTGCACTGGTGCAAATCATTTGGTGGAAGGGGGGTATGGTGTGGGGTTGTTTTTCAGAGAGAATAGTTTGAGGTTGCCCCTTCCTGTTCCAACATGACTGCGCACCAGCGCACAAAGCAAGGTCCATAAAGACATGGATGAGCGAGTTTGAGGTGGAGGAACTTGCATGATCAAACATTCCCATAGACACACTCCTAAACCTTGTGGACACCCTTCCCATAAGAATTAAAGCTGTTATAGCTGCAAAGGGTGGGCCAACTCAATATTGAACCCTACAGACTAAGAATGGGATGCCATTAAATTTTATGTGCGTGTAAAGGCAGGCATCCCAATACTTTTGATAATATAGTGTTTATGCTTTGTATCAAAAAAGAGGATTGGTCAGATAAAAGTCTGGCCAAAATAGAGCTTTTCCTGTTCATATCAGACTTCCTGACAGCTTTGGCACTGATACACATAACAATATATGAGAAAGCCAAAAATGGCTAAAAACTTAGGGAAATACAGAGTGAGGGTTATAACATGGTGAAATATAATTGTAAAAACTTTAAAGTATAACTTTACCCTAAATGGCAATGTACATTAATAACTGCACTCTTTTGAAAGAATTTGTGTCACTGTTTTAAAACTTTCTTTAAAAAATAAAAAATAAAAACCTCTCTACCATGTACGGATTTCCTTCTTTGTGCTCCACCTCCTGCTATGGATGTATTATTATTGTTATTATACAGGATTTATATAGCGCCAACAGTTTGTGCAGGTGCAGCACTTTACAACTTTAGGGGAAACAATAAAGTTACAATACAATTCAGTACAGGAGGAATCAGAGGGCCCCGCTCAAGCTTACAATCCAAAAGGGAGGGTCAAGTAATACAAAAGGTGATAACTTTGGGGGATAAGCTGATGGAGAAAGTAAAAGTACAGTTGTTAGTTGGAGGCAGGATAGGCTTCTCTAAACAGAAAAGTTTTTAGGGATCATCTAAAAGTGGATAGAGTAGGAGGCAGTTGGACAGGTTTGGGTAGGAAATTCCAAAAGATGGGAGAGGCTCTGGAGAAATCCTAGAGGCGAGCGTGAGAGGAGATGACCAGGAAACTAAAGAACAGGAAGTCTTGGGAGAAACGAAGAGAACGATTAGGTTGGTATTTTAAGACTAGGTTAGTGATGTACCTGGGAGTTAAGTTGCGGATGGCTTTGAAAGTTAGTGTTAGAATTTTGCATTTAATTTGTTGGGTGAGTGGCAGCCAATGGAGGGATTGGCAGAGAGGGGTAGCAGATGCTGAGCGGTTTGTAAGGTGGATGAATCTGGCAGCCGGATTCATGACTGACTGAAGGGGGATAGTCCATTTAAAGGTAAGCCAATGAGGGGGGAGTTGCAGTAGTCAAGGTAAGATAACCAGGGAGTGGATTAAGAGTGTTGTGGTGTCATTGGTTAGGAAGGGGTGTATTTTGGAGATATTACAGAGGTTGAGGCGGCAAGCTTTGGTCAGTGATTGTATGTGGGGCCGAAAGGAGAGTTTAGAGTCCAGGATAACACTTACCAACCTGGCATGCGGGGACAGGTTGATAGTTGAGCCACTGATCTTGACAGAGAAGTCAGGGGAAAGGGAATGTGGTGGAGGAAATATTATGAACTCGGTTTTGGTTAAATTGAGTTTTAGGAAGTGATGTGACATCCAGACTGATATGTATGTTAGTAAATTAGTGAGATCTGAGGGGTAGATAGAGATAGATTTGGGTGTTGTTAATGTAAAAATGATATTGAAAATCATGGGAGGCTGACCCAGGGAGAAGGTGTAGAATGAAAGTAGAGCATACAAAGAAAGACCCAGGTAAGGCTACCAGGGTCAAATAGTGGCTACTTCGGAATTCCGATGGGAAAACCATCAGAGCTTTTTTCGACGAGAATTCCGACCGTGTGTACGCGGCATTAGTCTACCTGTAAAGTGGCAGATCTGATGATTGTGTGTGTAATGTATGGGGGTCTAATGTATCTGTGTGTAATCTGTGTGTATGGGGGGGGTGTATTGTATCTGTGTGTAATCTGTTGTATGGGGGGTGTAATGTATCTGGGTGTATGGGGGTGTATTGTATCTGTGTGTAATCTGTGTGTATGGGGGGGTGTATTGTATCTGTGTGTAATCTGTGTGTATGGGGGGTGTAATGTATCTGGGTGTATGGGGGTGTATTGTATCCGTGTGTAATCTGTTGTATGGGGGGTGTAATGTATCTGGGTTTTTTTGCGGATGGCTCAGGGTTCCCCTTAAAATCCATACCTGACCTGAAGGGCCTGGTAATTGAATTTGGGGGAACCCCCACGCTTTTTTTTATTTATTTTTTTATCAATGACTTTCAATGAATGACTGTTGTCTGTATTACGGGAGCCGACAATTCAAATCATTATAGCCGCAAGTGATTTTAAATAGCTTTTTTTCCTGCAAAAATTACACTTTGTGCAGGGACAGTTCTAAGCATGGGAAACATGCACCCTTTTACAGGCATACTATACACACCCCCCAAGTACGAAATTTAAAGGAATATTACACTTTTATTGTTTCACTTTAAGCATTATTAAAATCACTGCTCCTGAAAAAACGGACGTTTTTAAAAGTTTTTTTTTGCTGAAAAATGGCTTGGTCAGTAAGGAGGTGTTCGTGGCTGGTAGGCAAGTAGTTAAGCATTATTAAAATCACTGCTCCTGCATTGATACATGTCCCCTGGGGCAGTACCCAGGTCCCCAAACACTTTTTATGACAGTAACTTTTTAAAAATCAATGACTTTCAATGACTGTTCTCTGTATTATGGGGATGGGAGCCGACAATTCATTATAGGCGTTCGGGTCCCCATTGACTTCAATGGGTTTCGGGGTCAAGTTCGGGTCAAGTTCTGTCCCGAACCCGAACTTTTTTCTGAACCCGAACATCCAGGTGTCCGCTCAACTCTATTTAATCTATCTAGTAATCCATTTAACTCTCTTTAATGTAATTTGAAGCTTGCAATATAGAAATGATCGCCACCTTCTCACCCTGAGCCTCCAAAACTGACACAGGTGTGGGGCAGAGGTCTTGGACCCTCTGTCATACTAACTGATGGTTTGGATGTGTTCACGACAAGGAAGCACGATCCCACCGCTGCCAGCCAATTGTGACGGACCCCGTACTCAAGATGTCCACCGTAACTGCTTCCTCTGTCCGGTAACACAATCCAAGACCCCTTAGCCCACCCAGTCACCAGACAACACCAGTGTGTGTGTGATGGGGGGGCTCTAATGTATGGGGATGTAATGTATCGGGGTGTAATGTATCTGGGTGTATGGGGGTGTAATGTATCTGGGTGTATGGGGGTGTAATGTATCTGGGTGTATGGGGGTGTATTGTATCTGTGTGTAATTTGTGTGTATGGGGGGTGTAATGTATCTGGGTGCATGGGGGTGTATTGTATCCGTGTGTAATCTATGTGTATGGGGGGTGTAATGTATCTGGTTGTATGGGGGTGTATTGCATCTGTGTGTAATCTGTTGTATGGGGGGTGTAATGTATCTGGGTGTATTGTATCTATGTGTAATCTGTTGTATGGGTGGTGTAATGTATCTGGGTGTATCTGTACTATGTCTGCAGTCTCTGACCATGATAACGACAGTCGAAAAGGGGCAGGGCATGGGTGACCTTAAAATGATGCCCCCCCCCCCCTGAAAAAAGTTCTGCGAATGCCCATGTCTCTACTCTTTCTTGATGTCGGCCTCCTTGGGGTTGTGCCACCTCACCTTCAGTTTCCTCCTCTGCTCTATCTGGCACCCAAGTCACATCAGTGACCTCATCATCATCTCTATCTCCTCCATCTTCATCATTACCACTGGAGACAACTTGGCAATAAGCTGCGGTTTGGGGAACATGAATGCCAATTTGTCTACCAGTGTTCCTCCCACTCTCTAGGCTCATGTCCCTGTCATCCTCAACCTCAGAACCAACTTCCGAATCCAGTAATGGCTGGGCATCATCAAGGTGCAAGTGGCTGACGCTGTGGTCAAATAACTCAGCTGGCTCCTCAATGGCTGATGTTGGGTCTATGGCAGGAAAAGATGTGGACAAGGAGGCAGGTTTATACACTCTGGCAACTTCAGGGGACTGCACACTTGTCTTTGCTTGCGTGACAGAGGATGAGGAGGATGAGGAAGGTTTAGTAAGCCAGTCCACCACCTCCTCTGTATGCTGTGGCCGAATAGCATGGGAAAACTCACTAAACAGAGGAAATGAGGCCCTGCCTGAGGACTGAACACCATGTCCACCTTTGCCTGTGGACACATTTGTTGCTGGCCCCCTTACAGTGTCATGGGAACGTCTGCCTCTCCTTGTTGTCCTCCCAGACATTATTGGGAAGTGAGGGGGCGGTGCTTATAAGCAAATGTAAAGAAGAAATTCAAATCTGTACATGGATGCGCTTTAGTCAATGTAAAGAGGTGTTTGGTGCACTTTAATTTGAGTACTCACACTACACAGACACACTCCACGGATACACTATAATATACTGCAATATAATGCGCCAAACGTACAGTGACGCACAGAACTATATGGTGTTAAACTGGCAGTGACGCACACAAAAGTAAATGGCGTTAAACTGGCAGTAACGCACAAAACTATATGGCGTTAAACTGGCAGTAACGCACACAGAACTATATGGCGTTAAACTCTCAGTTATGCACACAAGACTATATGGTGTTAAACTGGCAGTAACGCACACAAAACTATATGGCGTTAAACTGACAGTAACGCACACAGAACTATATGGCGTTAAACTTGCAGTAAGGCACACAGAAGTAAATGGAGTTAAACTGGCAGTAACGCACAAAACTATATGGCGTTAAACTGGCAGTAACGCACAAAACTATATGGCGTTAAACTGGCAGTAACGCACACAGAACTATATGGCATTAAACTGGCAGTAACGCACACAAAACTGTATGTCGTTAAACTGGCAGTAACGCAATCAAATAGACGGTGTTCAACTGTCACTACACTGACGCTATCTAAACTGTCCCTACTCTAGCTATACACTAATGTAAAGATTACTGAAAAGGTCTCACTACACTACACTGAAACTATCTGAGCTGTCCCTACTCTAGCTGCACACTATGCCAAGCTGAATGATGGTCCTCCTCACTACACAACCCTAGACTGACACTAAACTAATATTCTACACTGACAATTGACGCAAAATAGCACTGTATAGCACACTAACTAACTAACTAGCACTGAACAGAGCCCAGTTCTATCTCTCTCAACGCCGAAATGAAAATGGCTGCCATTGAAAGAATACTTTTATTCTGTGGGGCCGTAATGAGCCATGATTGGATAAAGTCATGATGACAGTGTCCAATCATGACTCTGACAGTGCTCTGTGCCCTGATTGGCTGAAGCTTTCACTGCTTTAGCCAATCAGGGCTTGCAATGCACTGTTCAGTGCCGCAATGCATTGTGGTTGTTTCAGGGGGGCCGAACAAACGGTCGAACGACCCATTTGTTCGGCTCTTCGTCGAATGTCCGAACAGCTAAAGTTCGGCCCGAACTTATGCTCGAGCCGAACCGTTCACCCATCCCTATTCACAATACTGCAAGTGTTTAAAAAAACACTAAGAAGTAGTGCTATGAAGACAGACAAGAAACAGGAAAAACACATAACAATACAAACACAAATTTAAAAACTAAATCCGGACACCAACTACCATTCACAAAAGAGCTGTCATGCGATAATAATCACATTAGTTCCAAAATATAGAAATAATTATTTAATAGTATTCATTTCAACAGCTTCTTTGTGAATGGTCCCCGAGGGATCTAGGTCACTTCCTAATCTCCCTAGAACTGAAAACCTGCTAAGCAGTTACTGAATAACTTAATTGGAAGTAGTTGCTATATAGCAAGATGAGCGATGATCTGGTACTGTTAGGTAAAATTGGTTAGCGCATTAAGTTTGATGTCAGTCCACTGGTGCTATAAGTTGGAGTATAATTGGCAACCAAGATTTTTTGAACAGTGCTCCTTAAACAAACTCAGCCCCACTTGCATTCATTGCAAACAATGCAAATCAAAAGATAGGGACATTTCATCCCATTATAGACATGGTGAAAATGTGGTTAGAAAGTGGTATTGATCAGATACCAAGAACATTTAGCATATATTCCTATATGTTGTCCAATCCACTAGTAGAATCCTCAGCAAAATACCTGATAAATTGCTTATGCCCAGCTGAAGGCAGCAAGAAATCGAGAAATCTAATCGTTCATTTCTTGCAGGTAATCACAGAGAAAATAAAGCATAACCCGCTCTGTCATTGGCAGGAAAATCTAAATTAGCTGTAATGTGGATGGACATAGGAAAGAACTACTGCACAGTTCTCACTAGAGATCAAGGCATTTCACATAACATGCTTAGGGAGAGTTGCGTCCATACATTACCATCCCATGGAATCAGCTGGTTAGCTTGTCACGCATCATTGCTGAGCCGAGGTTCGGTTTTCACCATACCTGTAGTCCAGGGGCTGTTTAGTAAAGGCGGGTAATCAGATGAGCAGCTGCTTGTTCCGCGGCAATCGCCGCTTGAAATGTACTGCAGGGATGGATGCAAGGATAGACGCCTTCCGACCTGCAATCTCAGTTTGAACGGGGCATTCCGTAGCTGGCGTCACGTGACTGTGGTGATGTCAACGCGTTTTGCTAGAGGAGTAGCGCAGCTTCATCTGGACAGGGAGGGGCTAAGGGTTACCAGTTAGACATGTGCAATTTGTTTAGTTACTAATTCGTTTTCCGTTCAAATTTGTTATATTCGTTCATTCGTAATCGTCCGAATAAACGAATGGTTTACTAAAAATTCTAACGAAAAACGAACTATCGAAAAGAACGAATATGAAAAACAACGAAAATACGAAATAATTAAATTAGAAACAACGAAACTACGAAAGAATGAAAATCCGAAAAAACTAAAACAGAAACAACGAAAATACCGAACAAAGATTCAAAAATAACGAAAATCAAAATGAACGAAAAATCGAAATTACGAATATTCGGAACAAAGTAAATCAAAACAACGAAAATACGAAATAACGAAAATTCTGCTGATCGAGAATTCGAAAGAACGAATGTTAGTTCTGATTCTGAAATATTCCATCCAGAGTCCAGATAGGGTGTGGTTGGGTCAGAGGCACTGTTTTGGTGGATTTTTGAGTTAAGTTCTGACTTGTGAGAGAGAAATTCTTTGTTTCTTAAACTTCTTAAAATAGCATACACATTACGTAAAATTATGAATTATGCTCCGATTACGAATCTACGAAAATGTTACGAAAGTACGAATAAATCAATCTCACGAAAGTACGAATGTAATTATATATACGAAAATAAGAATTTCGAATCAACGAAAATTAGATTAACCACTTCAGCCCCGGACCAATTGGCAGCCAAAGGACCAGGCCACTTTTAGCGATTCGGCACTGCGTTGATTTAACTGACAATTGCGCGGTCGTGCGACGTGGCTCCAAAACAAAATTGGCGTCCTTTTTTTTCCCACAAATAGAGCTTACTTTTGGTGGTATTTGATCGCCCCTGCGGTTTTTATTTTTTTGCGCTATAAACAAAAATAAAGCGACAATTTTGAAAAAAATGCAATTTTTTTTGCTTTTTGCTATAATAAATATCCCCAAAAAATATATAAAAAAAAATTTTTTTTTCCTCAGTTTCGGACGATACGTATTCTTCTACATATTTTTGGTAAAAAAAATCGCAATTAGCGATTATTGATCGGTTTGCGCAAAAGTTATAGCGTTTACAAAATAGGGGATAGTTTTATAGCATTTTTATTAATATTTTTTTTTTTTACTAGTAATGGCGGCGATCAGCGATTTTTATTGTGACTGCGACATTATGGCGGACACATCGGACATTTTTGACACATTTTTGGGACCATTGTCATTTATACAGCAATCAATGCTATTTAAATGCATTGATTCCTGTATAAATGACAGTTGTAGTGAAGGGATTAACCACTAGGGGGAGGGGAGGGGTTATGGGCTGTGACGTGTGTGTGTTTTTTTTTACATTAGGGGGCGGGGCTGACGTCTGACATCATTGATCGGCTTTCCCGATGACCGGGAACAGCCAATCAATGACAGGCAGAGTAGGAAGCGCGGGGAGAGGTTTGTTTACACATACCTCTCCCAGTTCCGTAACCCGATCGCGGGACACCAGCGGCGATCGGGTCCGCTGGTCCCGCGGCCGGGGTCACGGAGCTCCCGACCGGGTCGCGAGCGCGCCGCTGGCGGCGTGCGCGCGACCCACGGGCAGGCATTTATAGGATCACGTACAGGCACATGATTTTGCCTGCCCGTGCCATTTTGCCGCAGTATATCTGCGTTAGGCGGTCGGGAAGCGGTTAACGGAAATACGAATCATTTCAAATCAACGAAAATATAGCTCTTCCGAAAATACGAATGCGTCCGATTACGAAATATAACGAAAATCCGAATTTCGAATAAACGAAAATTAGACTAACGGAAATACGAATCAACTAAAAAATAACTCTTACGAAAATACAAACGAGTCCGTATACGAACACCGACGACTTACGAAATTACGAATCGTTACGAATCAACGGAAACTAACAGAAACTAAACTAAACTAAACAAATTTTTCTATTGTGCACATGTCTATTACCAGTCCCTTTATAACAGCAAGTCCATTTTGGCAATGCCGCCCCTCCTAAATGCGTTTTTTTCTTCTAAAAGGGGACAGACGTGATTTTCCAGCTTCTTATTCAGAATTCTCTTCTTAAGAACTGGACAGAACGGCTCCTCATTAGGAATGAGCCGAACACCCCCGGGTTCGGTTCGCACCAGAACCTGCGAACGGACCGAAAGTTTGCACGATTGTTAGAAACCTATTAGTTACAATGGACGCGAACGTTGAAAATCTAAAGTGCTAATTATAACGGCCAATATGCATGTTATTGTTATAAAAAAGGTTTGGGGACCCGGGTCCTGCCCCAGGGGACATGTATCAATGCAAAAAGAAGTTTTAAAAACGGAAGTTTTTTCTGGAGCAGTGATTTTAATGATGCATAAAGTGAAAAAAAAAGTGAAATATTCCTTTAACTACTTGCCTACCAGGCACAAACACCCCCTTCCTGACCAAGCCATTTTTCAGCTTTCAGCGCTGTCGCATTTTGAATGACAATTGCGCGGTCATGCAACACTGTACCCAAATAAAATTTTTGTAATTTTTTCCCCACAGATAGAGCTTTATTTTGGTGGTTTTTATTTCTTGCGCTATAAACAAAAGAAGAGGGACAAGTTTGAAAAAACATAATATTTTTTACTTTTTATTATAATTAATATCCAATTTTTTTTTTTTTTTTTTAAACAAATTTTTTCCTCAGTTTAGGCAGATAAGTATTCTTCTACATATTTTTGGTAAAAAAAATCGCAATAAGCGTATATTGATTGGTTTGCGCAAAAGTTATTCAAAATAGGGGATAGACTTCTAGCATTTTTATTATTATTTTTTTTTTACTAGTAATGGCGGCGATCTGCGATTTTTATCATGACTGTGACATTGCGGCGGACATATCGGACACTTTTGACACATTTTTGGGACCATTCACATTTATACAGCGATCCGTGCTATAAAAATGCATTGATTACTGTATAAATGTGACTGGCAGGGAAGGGGTTAACACTAGGGGGCGCTGCAGGGGTTAATATGTTCCCTATATGAGTGATTCTAACTGTGGGGGGAGGGGACTGACTGGGGGAGGGGACCGATCGGTGTCCCTATGTACAAGGGACACACCATCGGTCTCCTCTCCTCTGACAGGACGTGGATCTGTGTGTTTACACACACCGATCCACGTCCTGCTCACTTACCGGGCAATCGCGGGTGCCTGGCGGTCATCGCGGCCGCCGGGCACGCCCATCAGGTCCCCAGCTACGCGGCGGGCACGTGCGCGCGCCTCCCGCGGCACGCGCGCCCCCTAGTTGCCAAAAAGCGAGCGCCGTCATATGACGGCGGCCCGCCACGGTAGCTGCACCGCTCCGCCGTCATTTGACAGTGGGCGGTCAGCTACTGGTTAAATATGGTACATGTGTTTCCCGTGTTTAAAACTGTCCCTGCACAAAATTACATTTGTAAAGGAAAAAAAGAAGCCATTTAAAACTGCTTGCGGCTTTAATGTCTTGTCTTGTCCAGGCAATATGGATGAAAATCTTTGAGAAAAATGGCATGGCTACCCCTTTAGGTCTTGTATGGATATTAAGGGAACCCTGCACCCAAAATAATTCGAAAGAACGAATGTTAGTTATGAATCTGAAATATTCCATCCAGAGTCCAGATAGGGTGTGGTTGGGTCAGAGGCACTGTTTTGGTGGATTTTTGAGTTAAGTTCTGACTTGTGAGAGAGAAATTCTTTGTTTCTTAAACTTCTTAAAATAGCATACACATTACGTAAAATTATGAATTATGCTCCGATTACGAATCTACGAAAATGTTACGAAAGTACGAATAAATCAATCTCACGAAAGTACGAATGTAATTATATATACGAAAATAAGAATTTCGAATCAACGAAAATTAGATTAACCACTTCAGCCCCGGACCAATTGGCAGCCAAAGGACCAGGCCCCTTTTAGCGATTCGGCACTGCATTGATTTAACTGACAATTGCGCGGTCGTGCGACGTGGCTCCAAAACAAAATTGGCGTCCTTTTTTTTCCCACAAATAGAGCTTACTTTTGGTGGTATTTGATCGCCCCTGCGGTTTTTATTTTTTTTTGCGCTATAAACAAAAATAAAGCAACACTTTTGAAAAAAATGCAATTTTTTTTGCTTTTTGCTATAATAAATATCCCCAAAAAATATATAAAAAAAAAAATTTTTTCCTCAGTTTCGGACGATACGTATTCTTCTACATATTTTTGGTAAAAAAAATCGCAATTAGCGATTATTGATCGGTTTGCGCAAAAGTTATAGCGTTTACAAAATAGGGGATAGTTTTATAGCATTTTTATTAATATTTTTTTTTTTACTAGTAATGGCGGCGATCAGCGATTTTTATTGTGACTGCGACATTATGGCGGACACATCGGACATTTTTGACACATTTTTGGGACCATTGTCATTTATACAGCAATCAATGCTATTTAAATGCATTGATTCCTGTATAAATGACAGTTGTAGTGAAGGGATTAACCACTAGGGGGAGGGGAGGGGTTATGGGCTGTGACGTGTGTGTGTTTTTTTACATTAGGGGGCGGGGCTGACGTCTGACATCATTGATCGGCTTTCCCGATGACCGGGAACAGCCAATCAATGACAGGCAGAGTAGGAAGCGCGGGGAGAGGTTTGTTTACACATACCTCTCCCAGTTCCGTAACCCGATCGCGGGACACCAGCGGCGATCGGGTCCGCTGGTCCCGCGGCCGGGGTCACGGAGCTCCCGACCGGGTCGCGAGCGCGCCGCTGGCGGCGTGCGCGCGACCCACGGGCAGGCATTTATAGGATCACGTACAGGCACATGATTTTGCCTGCCCGTGCCATTTTGCCGCAGTATATCTGCGTTAGGCGGTCGGGAAGCGGTTAACGGAAATACGAATCATTTCAAATCAACGAAAATATAGCTCTTCCGAAAATACGAATGCGTCCGATTACGAAATATAACGAAAATCCGAATTTCGAATAAACGAAAATTAGACTAACGGAAATACGAATCAACTAAAAAATAACTCTTACGAAAATACAAACGAGTCCGTATACGAACACCGACGACTTACGAAATTACGAATCGTTACGAATCAACGGAAACTAACAGAAACTAAACTAAACTAAACTAATTTTTCTATTGTGCACATGTCTATTACCAGTCCCTTTATAACAGCAAGTCCATTTTGGCAATGCCGCCCCTCCTAAATGCGTTTTTTTCTTCTAAAAGGGGACAGACGTGATTTTCCAGCTTCTTATTCAGAATTCTCTTCTTAAGAACTGGACAGAACGGCTCCTCATTAGGAATGAGCCGAACACCCCCGGTTCGGTTCGCACCAGAACCTGCGAACGGACCGAAAGTTTGCACGATTGTTAGAAACCTATTAGTTACAATGGACGCGAACGTTGAAAATCTAAAGTGCTAATTATAACGGCCAATATGCATGTTATTGTTATAAAAAAGGTTTGGGGACCCGGGTCCTGCCCCAGGGGACATGTATCAATGCAAAAAGAAGTTTTAAAAACGGAAGTTTTTTCTGGAGCAGTGATTTTAATGATGCATAAAGTGAAAAAAAAAGTGAAATATTCCTTTAACTACTTGCCTACCAGGCACAAACACCCCCTTCCTGACCAAGCCATTTTTCAGCTTTCAGCGCTGTCGCATTTTGAATGACAATTGCGCGGTCATGCAACACTGTACCCAAATAAAATTTTTGTAATTTTTTCCCCACAGATAGAGCTTTATTTTGGTGGTTTTTATTTCTTGCGCTATAAACAAAAGAAGAGGGACAAGTTTGAAAAAACATAATATTTTTTACTTTTTATTATAATTAATATCCAATTTTTTTTTTTTTTTTAAACAAATTTTTTTCCTCAGTTTAGGCAGATAAGTATTCTTCTACATATTTTTGGTAAAAAAAATCGCAATAAGCGTATATTGATTGGTTTGCGCAAAAGTTATTCAAAATAGGGGATAGACTTCTAGCATTTTTATTATTATTTTTTTTTTACTAGTAATGGCGGCGATCTGCGATTTTTATCATGACTGCGACATTGCGGCGGACATATCGGACACTTTTGACACATTTTTGGGACCATTCACATTTATACAGCGATCCGTGCTATAAAAATGCATTGATTACTGTATAAATGTGACTGGCAGGGAAGGGGTTAACACTAGGGGGCGCTGCAGGGGTTAATATGTTCCCTATATGAGTGATTCTAACTGTGGGGGGAGGGGACTGACTGGGGGAGGGGACCGATCGGTGTCCCTATGTACAAGGGACACACCATCGGTCTCCTCTCCTCTGACAGGACGTGGATCTGTGTGTTTACACACACCGATCCACGTCCTGCTCACTTACCGGGCAATCGCGGGTGCCTGGCGGTCATCGCGGCCGCCGGGCACGCCCATCAGGTCCCCAGCTACGCGGCGGGCACGTGCGCGCGCCTCCCGCGGCACGCGCGCCCCCTAGTTGCCAAAAAGCGAGCGCCGTCATATGACGGCGGCCCGCCACGGTAGCTGCACCGCTCCGCCGTCATTTGACAGTGGGCGGTCAGCTACTGGTTAAATATGGTACATGTGTTTCCCGTGTTTAAAACTGTCCCTGCACAAAATTACATTTGTAAAGGAAAAAAAGAAGCCATTTAAAACTGCTTGCGGCTTTAATGTCTTGTCTTGTCCAGGCAATATGGATGAAAATCTTTGAGAAAAATGGCATGGCTACCCCTTTAGGTCTTGTATGGATATTAAGGGGAACCCTGCACCCAAAATAAAATCCTATACCTAAAACCCTATATACTCTGAACCGCAGTATACAGGCGGTGCAAACGAGACAGGGACTGTAGGTATATACTGTATGTATGTATGTATGGACTGTTGGTGTATACTGTGCTGTGCTGGAGGCACACAAAACACACTAACTCCTGCAGGTGGCTGTCTTAGGTGACAACAGGGCAGATACAGTGTAAGGTGGTTTAGTGTGCTACTGCTGTGCTATACTCACACAGCACACACACACACTAACTCCTGCAGATGGCTGGATTGGTAGAGAACAGCACTGAGAAGAACACACTATCCCTGCCTATTTTTCCTCTATCCCTACACTTTCCCCACAAGCAAAGGCTGAGAACAATACACTATCCCTGCCTATTTTTCCTCTTTCTCTACACATTCCCCACACAGAAATGATTCACATATAGTGTGTACATGTACAGTACACTGTCACTGTTCCTCAAGCCGGAACACACTACACGAGGCCTTATATAGTGTGGGGAGTGTACTAAACCCCCTGAGCTATAATTGGCCAAAGGCATCCTGCCTGTGGCCAATTATTGCTCTCCTCGCCACTGGCTCTATGATTGGCCAAGCATGCGGGGTCACAGTGCATGCTTGGCCAATCATCAGCCAGCAATGCACTGCGACTGGCGCAGTGCATTGTGGACCGTTCGCATCACACGAATTTGATGCGAACGGCCCTCAGAGTTCTGCCCTCGACGAGCGGACGAACGGCCGATGTTCGATTAGAACATGGGTTTGAATCGAACACCGGGCCCATCCCTACTCCTCATCTAGGCTACCTCATTTGTTTAATTAATAAACAGAATACTGTATCTCTCTGAAATCCCTTCTTCCTATGGTTGAGTATCAAAATACACAAATTTTAAAGCTTTTAAACTAAAAAACTAACAAACTAATAATTGATAATAGAGAGATGCAGATAAATTCAGCATTTCTCACATACAATCACAATATTTACTACGTAGGAGTCATATGCATGCCAGTGAAAGGAATGGGGAGAAAGAAGGCAGAGAGGGAGAGGGGAGGTAAGGGAGGAGGTAGGGCGGTTGATACACCCTTACGTGGCAACGATATTCAGTGTGGGATGCGGGAGGAGAGGTATTAAAATTGAAAATAAGAGATTCGCAAGTACAGAGGAAAGAAGGAAGGAAAGGTAGAGAGGAAAAGAAGGAGGAATACAATCAGGGGACCAAGGGTAGATGAAGGGGAATGGGAAGGGGAGATTGAATGTGAGCCTATAAATGGTAAGGGAATATGAGCAAAAGTTGATAGATGCGCCCAGGGTTCATGGCTATACATATGTGTGGTATAGCGTAAGGAAATATTTTTTCAAGTTTCAAGGAAAACCTGGAGATTTAATTCAGTATTGAGTCCCAGGGGGACAAGGGACCCAAACCGATATATATCCACCACTTCTCCTGAAGCAGTATACAGTTGAAGTTCCCCTCCTCACTGGCAATTTAAGCACATATATCCCCTTAATCCTTATTCCATCAGTTTCTCCTTCATGACACAAGGTGAAATGCTTCGCCAATGGTTTCTCTTGATTTCCTCTGGGTCTCTTTCATTTTCCCTTTTAATTTCCCATAAATGCTCACCTATCCTGACTTTAGGGGTCTTTTAGTTTTTCCTATATAAATTTTAGGGCACTGGCAGGTGAGCATATAGATCACCCTACTTGTGGAACAATTAATAAGATCACAGATCTCATAGAATTTATGCCCCCCTGCGTCATTAAAGGTGGGTGTCCTGTCCACGAAGGGGCAAACTTGGCATTTATTACAAGGGAACATTCCTTTGCTCCTAGGGTATTCAGATAACCAATTTGAACTCAGCTCTTTAACAAACTCTGAGTGTATCAGAGTATCCCCCAGGTTTTTGGCCCTCATTTGTTGTTCAAATGATCAATGAATGTATGTAATTCTGCTGTATCGCCCTTACATAATACAAGCACATCATCAATATATATTAACCACGTATGCACATGGTCCGCATACATTGTAGATGTGAATACATCCTCTTCCTCCCAAAAGCCAAAATGTAGACAAGCGTATGTTGGTGCCCACGCTGCCTCCATGGAAGTTCCTCTAATTTGCTGATAGTAGTGTGAAGAGAATTGAAAAAAGTTGTTCGATAAGGCGAATTCCAACAGTTCTATAAGGAATTTGTTTTGTGGGCCGAATTCAGGATAGTTTAGTTCTAGGAAAGGCTTTACTGCCTTTATACCACAATTGTGTGGGATTGAGGTATATAAAGATTCTTTTACACATCTTTATAAACTGTAAACTCGTCCATGTTATTGACGGGTGAAAAGGACATTCCTTTTTGTAACAGCTTAATGTGTCTTGGGGCTAAGCGGAAGGCTGATAGGTTAACAACTTTCATGGTTTTAGGTGGTTCCTGAACCTCAAAGATTATCTCTTTTGACTTTGTGTATGTGACCCCCCGCTCTGCATTTTTAGAGCCTTCTCCTTGTTTTTGGTATTTGGCTTTGGATTTTGTGCCATCCTTTGATATAGGGGGCGGTCTTCTTGATCTTCCACCCTTCTCTAAAAAAGTCACACTTTTGGGGGCTCATTCATCATCAAGATCACACTGTGATCTTTCCTGTCTGTTCTATAATGAAAGTAGGAGAGGTCCAAGAACAGAACCTTGGGGGAGCCCGACGGAGAGAGGAAGAGGAGAGGAGGAAGTAGAATTGTAAGTGAGACTGAAGGTGTGGTGGGATAGGTCAGATGAGAGCCAGTGAAGAGCCCAGTCATGGAGACCAAAGGAGTAACGTTTTTTTGAAGAGGAGGGGGCCATCGATCCCCTCAATTGTATGCCTAATAGTGGTGGGCATTACAGAAACTGAAAGCTTGAATGTTGGTCTCACTCTCATGCCAACACATATTCTAAATCTTAATGACACCAATGATGGGACACTATTCCTCCCAATGACAGCAGGATGAAACACTATTCCTCCCAATGACATCAAGATGGAACACTGCTCTTCCCACTGACATTAACATTATTACACTACTTCTCCCATTGACTTCCAGAGAATTTTGTTACTTACAATGACCACCTGTGACAGGAAGGTTTTTTTACTGCCACTAACCACCAACACATGGGCATATATTATCCACTCTAGCTGTTGATGTTGGGGTATTTTTTTCCTTTCTCTCAGTGACTATCAGAGGTGGGGCATTTTTTTTTTTAAAGAATAAAGATTTAGTAGATTTATTTATTAGAAGGAGGAAAAATACAGTTGACAGATCCAGAGAAGACATAGCCCCATATCAGGACAAAGGTGAACATACCTTTAATGAAAACACATTATGAAAGTCTTACAGCATCAATGTGGATAGTATGATAGTACAGTCAATAAAGGAGTTTAATGGAAAATTTTGTAGTCCATGTTATTCTCTGTTTAATTTTTCAATGGGTGAGTGTCCCTTAAAGTGGTTGTAAACCCTTCACTATCTAGTGAAGTAACTGGCCTCAGATGGTACACAGAGATTAAACAAATTTGCCTACATAAAAATTGTACCTGCTTATCTGCTGTGTTCTCTTCTCTACATCCATTCAAAGTCCAGAATTTATAAAGCTTGTCTGAGCTGTCAGAAAACAGTGGGTGGAGAGCTGAATTTGCATACTGCAGGGCTCAGTGAGGAGAACTCTGAGAGCTGATTAGAGGGGAGGGACATGCCCCCCTTCACACAGCGCACAGGAACAGAGCTGAGGCTGTCAATATCAGGCTGTGTACTGGAGATATCTCACCTTTTTTCTCTTGGTGTCAGGGAAACTTGTCAGAAGGCAGATAGCAGAGGAACAGGGCAGTAGACAGAAATGTCAGTGCTCTGGATTGAGAAAAGCATGCATTATAGAGGGATATGCTTTGTTCATATTTCATGTCTGAGGTTTACAACCACTTTAATGGTAAGATAATATCATAGTGTTGCTCTCTTTGAATTGTGGCGATCCCAAGTAAACTATCAAAGTGGTTCATCCAAGAGTGGTCTTCCATCTTAAGAAGACATGTTACATTTATGACCCATTATTTCATTGTGGGAATAGTGTGGTTTTCCAGTGTCTCAGAATTACTGCTCTGGCAGCTAGTAGGAAGAAGTGGAAAAGCCCCTTTTAGGAGTGGAAATAGAACCTGGGAGTATGAAAAGAACATCAATTTCTGGAGTCATACAGACAACTGAGCCAATGATTGTTTTATAGGTATTAAAAACATGAGACCAGAAGGTTTTGATCAGTGGACAAGTCCAGCATATACATAGCACAGTCCCAGTTTCCAATCCCACATCACTGGCAATGGTCAGATGCTCAAGGGAAGATTCTCAGATGGTCATCTATGCCAACATGTAAGAAGAATCTGAGAACTATGTTCTTGGGCAGACGATACTACATGGGCCATGTGAGTTAGGGAAAAAACCTCTTGTAGACCTGTTTCTTGCAATTGTCTACCTTCTGACAGTTTTTAATTTAGAGGGGAGGGGTGGGGCTAACACAATGTAGCAGTAGAATGTATAGCAAAGAAATGAGATAGGAAAGGCCTTCCTTCTAAAGACATAAAGTGCCAAATATAATAATATACACATGGTACCCTGTTTTTGAAGTTGGGCTAAAAAAATCTGAAATTGGAGGAAGGGGCTGAGATCCTTCCTAATGCCCCGTACACACGTTCCGATTATCGGATGACAAAAGTCGCTTTCGGACAGATTGTTCGATAATCGAATCGTTAGTACGCAGCTTTCGACAGCTGATCACTATAGTCCGTCCAACCAAATCCGAAGGGACAAACAGGAAAACTTTGGTCGGACGACAGCCCATCGTACGACAATCGTGTAATCAGTACAGTATGCGTCAGATAAAAGTTGTTCGACAAACACCACGCATGCTCGGAAACACGAAAATAAACCAGAAGGACACATCTTTTAAAATACGTAGCTACACACAGCGGAAGATTTTTCCAGAATCATATGACAAAAATCTTACACACATTTTGCACTGTTGAATTCGATCTTAGTTGTATGCAACAAAATGCGAACGATCTGTCGTCCGATAATCGGATTGTGTGTACGGGGCATTAGGCCCCTTTCATACATGTGGACTGTTTGTTTTATCAGTTCAGTCACTTTTTTCAAAGAAAAAACAGACAAAGTTTACATCCATTTGTCATCCTTTTTTTCGAGTCTTTAACCACTTGAGTCCCAGAGCTATTCCTTCATGCAAAAACAGACCATTTGTCATTTTACATCCGTTTTTTGTCCGATCTGTTTATTAACGGAAGAAAAATAGGGCTTTGATTCGTTCCAAAAGACGACTGTTGGCAAAATCGCATGTAAACGGATTTAAATGGATGATCCATTTACATCCGTTTTTACATTTGAGATGCATCAATGTCCGTTTTTCATCCGTCAACGGATGGATGATAAACGGACAAACGGTCCCGCATGTGTGAAATGGGCCTAAGGGTATTAGGTGGACATAAGCATCCAGAATGAGCTTTCATGATGGCACTAGAAAATTCATGTGCCCAGCCAAGGAATGTGGAAGACTGAAGAAGAGATAGCCCAAGTTTTTTTTTTTTACAAATAAAATAAACTTTATTAAATTATTCACATGTCAGTAACATAACTTGGTCGCATGGTACAACGAGATGTACAGACATATACGTTCACAGCACAAAGGAATACCATGTAAGGGGAGACCAGTCATACATATCTAACAGGGCAAACTACAGAATATGTTGAATATTTTGTAGCAATGCAAATCTTAGGGATGTCAAAAAACTTTGTGGGACAGAGATTGCCAAGGTTTGAAAAGCACAGAGCAAGCACAGTAGGGTATTCAATTTTAAAATGTCTACAGACAATAAGGAATGTTTTAGGCTAGACCACTTTGTAAGAGAGGTGAATAGTTACGTATGCATAGATGTGAAAGGTCCGTTTGGACTCCTAAGTATTTGATCACCCTGGATGCCCATTGGAAGGGGAAATTATCCAACAAATACTGTTTTTCAACCTCAGGAAGGCTTATGTCAAGAAAACTGATTTATCAGTATTTACAAAATTGCGAAAGGCCCCAAAAATGTCAATTCCTGAAGGATAGCAGGGAATGCAGTGAATTGAATTTGGTGTGATTGTTTCATATCAATATACAATGTATTTAGGTAGTTATGGAGAGCTGTAGTCAAGTGCTTGATAGCCAGGATATAGAGGTATGGCGAAAGAGGACATCCCTGGCAAGTATAATTACAGATGATAAAAGGATTAGAGGGAGAGAGATCCATTGACACAGATTATTTCAGTAGTGGAATCTTAATGAGCCAGAAATGTATCAAGCAAAGAGGAAAGTAAGGCAATTTTTTGTAAAGTCATGCAGAGAAATCCCTAGTCAAGGCAGTCAATTTCCTTCTCAGCATCTACCAAAAGGAGGCAGTGCAATAACTGTAATGTTCCTATCTTGCACTTTCCTTGAAAAACACATCCTGTTCCGGGTGTACGAAGTGTAGTATGTAGGGTGTCAGTCTGTTTGCAATAATTTTAGCATACATTATCAAATCGGCATAAATCAATGAAATTGGACAATAACTAAAACATTGGGTTTTAGATTTTTGGGAATCATTGTGATGTGAGACTCCTGTGTTTGGGTAAAGAAGTTTGAGGTGAGACAGAGTTAAACGTTTTCTTCAGAATGGCTTCAGAGCACCCTTAAAATGCTTATAGAAAGCAGGAGTGTGAACCCATTGGGGCTTGGACGTTAAAGGACTCAGAAAGTGTGTCATGGTGGAACAGGCTAGAGGGGTAAGCTTAGTAGAATCAATGGGGGCATTTTCTTCTACTGGCCACACATTATAAATGACAGTTAACTGGCCCTTTGTTAATAAAAGTTAAGCCTGGTACACACTATATGTTTTTTTTTGTTTTTTTGTTCAAACCAGCGGGCTGAACAACAAAAAAAAACCTGACAGATTGCTGTACTAAACAATGTTAGTGATGTTAGTACAGCAATCTCCCCCTCGGTGCTATTGTGTTGTTCTGACAGGGGGATCCCCCCCTTCCCCGTCAGAACACACCAGTTATCGCTGGCAACCATAGTCAGTCAGCGCTGACCAGATGCCGATCGGATGCTGGTTTTCCAGCATGGCCATTTGACGGAAGTCGGTTGTGAGACCGACTTCTTTAGGACAAGGAGCTATACACACAGGCCGAACCAACCCATTTCAGACAATTTTCGGCCCGTCTGCACCCAGCATTAGAGGACCTCTTGGTTAGACGTGCTGTTGGGTTTTTATTAATGTTGGCGCCCCTACTAGGGATCAGGGATGTTTCCATCACTATCAGGACAGGAAGTGGTGAAAAATCTCCCTTCAACAGGCACACAGACAAAACACAAAAAGTCTCAGTGAAGTCTGTCTGTGTCCCGGTTGGAGATGCTTTTCCTTACTTTCTGTCAGAATTGAAAGAGGGGCATACCTGGAAACTTTCTGCCTTTAAAGCGGTAGTAAACCACTGTGTTTTTTTTTTTTTTTTGCAACCTGCAAGGTAAAGCCTTAATGTTCTAGTATGCATCGCATGTGAATTTACCTAGAACAAAGCAAAGCCTTCCAGCGGTGCACTGTCAATCTTCACCCAGTCTTCCTTCTGGCTTTGCACATCTGGAGCCGTAATGACTTCACTCCGGTGCATGCGCTGGCGAGCCCGCCATTTACGGCACAGGACTCTGATGGACTCTGACTCATTCATAGCGAATGCGCCAGTGATGTCACCAGCTACATGTACAGTAAATATCTCCTAAATGGTGAAGGTCTAGGTGATATTTACAGTACCTACAGGTAAGCCTTATTATAGGCTTACCTATAGGTACAAGTTATGCATGGGAGTTTACTCCCACGTAAATTTGCCAGCTTTGTGCTTTACTAGATTACTAGATCTCCGTGTTCCAGAGCTCAGTTTTCCTGTTTATTGCCAGTAGTGACGGCCCTTGCATGGGTGCAACCGTGCAGGTGAATGGCCCCAAATGCATATTATCTGTGTTCTGGACTGTGCACCTGCATGGCTATAAAATTGGGAGCAGCGGCTGTGTCCTGACATGAATGGGATTGCCTACACAGGGATACATGTGTAACACCTGTGCATCCCCATGCAAGTAAACAAGGTCCTTGCATGGGTGTACGCTGTAGTACACCCATGTGAATATAGAACAAGGCCTTAGCCCCACATTTTGCTGGGACAAAATGTGCTCCTCTATTAAACACTTTCATTTGATGCAGTGCGCACAGTGTATCACAACTAATATTTCCATCTATTTTGGAGTGGTGTGTGCCGCTATTGGCACCACCTCTTTCTCCATCCCCACCTCAAGCCCTTTGATAGGGGGCAAACAATAATTAATTGTTCATGTGGGCGTATCAATACATACCCCATGCAAGCGCGCTGTTTACCGGAATCCCCAGGCTGCATGGACACGGCATTAAACACCTGTACATCCCTGTGTGGTTGGGTAAACATGGCCCTGGCACCGGGTATTGTTACACCCCTTGTGAATGAAGCCATAGAGCATACCTCCCAAGTTTTTTAGATGGGAACGAGAGACACCTATTAGCAAATTATGTGGGAATAGGACACACCCCCTTAAAGGAGAATTTTTTTTTTTTAAATGATTAGTTAAAGTGATTGTAAGGGTAAAAAAATTAATAAAAAATAAAAAACATGTTTATACTTACTTGCTCTGTGCAGTGTCCAGTGCCCCCATGGGAAGCACTTGTGCATGCTTGCACCTGAACCTTGCTGCTGCGTCCATTGTCACAGACAACGGCCCCGCTTGGCCCTGCCCCACCCCCTCTTCATTGGCTTTGATTGACAGCACTGGGAGCCAATGGCTTCCGGTGCCCCAGCAAAGCCAGCGAGACCCAGAAGTGAGGGGAGAGAAGAGCTGCAGATGTGCACAGCGCTGGATTGAATGAGGGCTCAGGTAAATAAAAGGGAGGGGGAGGGGTGCTGACACCTAAACATTTTTTACCTCAGTGCAAGGAATGCATTAGGGTAAAAAATGTTTAGGCTTTACAACCACTTTTTAACCACTTGCCGCCCGACCACCGTCAAATGACGGAGGAGGTGTGCGGCTCTCATTCTGGGATGACATCTTATGATATTGCTGCAGAATGGCTGATCTACTAGGACACGGCGTGACACCAATTTTGGTAAAGAGCCATGGGCGTGGCTCTTTAACCATGGGATCGGCTGTGTCCAATCACAGCCGGTCACATGTAAATGCAGAAGTGCCGTTTATCGGCCTCCCCCCCCTCACACTGACAGAGTGTGTGGCGAGTAGGGATGAGCCGAACACCCCCGGGTTCGGATCGCACCAGAACCCGCGAACGGACCTAAAGTCCGTGCGAACTTAAGAACCCTATTAATTACAATGGACACGAACGTTCGAAATCAAAAGTGCTAATTTTAAAGGCTAATATGCATGTTATTGTCATAAAAAGTGTTTGGGGACCTGGGTCCTGCCCCAGGGGACATGTATCAATGCAAATTTTTTTTTTTTAAATGGCCGTTTTTTCAGGAGCAGTGATTTTAATAATGCTTAAAGTGAAACAATAAAAGTGTAATATTCCTTTAAATTTCGTACCTGGGGGGTGTCTATAGTATGCCTGTAAAGGGGCGCATGTTTCCCGTGCTTAGAACTGTCCCTGCACAAAGTGTATTTTTGCAGGAAAAAAAGCTATTTAAAATCACTCGCGGCTAATGAATTGTCGGCTCCCGTAACACAGAGAACAGTCATTCATTGAAAGTCATTGATAAAAAAAAAAAAAAAAAAAAAAAAAAGCGTGGGGGTCCCCCCAAATTCAATTACCAGGCCCTTCAGGTCTGCTATGGATATTAACCACTTCCCACCCGGCTGGTGATCAGTGAGTATGGGATGTTTTTTTACTCACTGATCACCAGTCTAGGGTCCCCCAGAGTAAAACACACGTCCCCACAGTAAAACACCCATGTCCCCACAGTAAGACACACATGTCCCCACAGGAAAACACACATGTCCCCAAAACACACATGACCCCAAAACACACATGTCCCTAAATAATACAAACACATGTCCCTCACATATGTCCCACTAAAATCACATGTGCCAAGGATTATCTGCACACATATGGCCGTGATCACCTGCACACCCCTTTTACATGATCATTTGCGTCCATATGTCCGTGATCACGCGAACCAATTATTATACACTTAACGGAATTTTTTTTACAAAAAACATGTAGCAGAATACATTTTGGCTTAAATTTATGACAAAACTTGATTTTATTGGATTTCTTTTACAAATGAAAGGAGAAAATATTGTTTTTTTTTTCAAAATTTCCGCTATGTTTTCCCTTATATCGCAAAAAATAAAAAACGGAGTCGCGAATAAATACCACCAAACTAAAGCTCTATTTTTGCAAACAAAATGATAAAAAATACATTTGGTTACAGCATTGCATGACCGCGCAATTGTCACTGAAAGTGCGCGAGCGCTTAAAGCTGAAAATTGGTCTGGGCAGGAAGGGTGTTTAAGTGCACAGTAGGCAAGTGGTTAAGGGGAACCCCGGCCAAAAAAAAAAAAAAAAATGGCGTGGGGTCCCCCTCAAAATCCACACCAGACCCTTGACGTCTGGGATGGATTTTAAGGGGAACCCCGGCCAAAAAAATGGCGTGGGGTCCCCCTCAAAATCCATACCAGACCCTTATCCGAGCACGCAACCTGGCAGGCCGCAGGAAAAGAGGGGGGGCAAGAAGGCCCCCCTCCCTCCTGAACCATACAAGGCCACATGCCCTCAACATTGGGAGGGTCCCCCCCAAAGCACCTTGTCCCCATGTTGATGAGGACAAGGGCCTCGTCCCCACAACCCTGGCCATTGGTTGTGGGGGTCTTATCAGAATCTGGAAGCCCCCTTTAACAAGGGGACCCCAAGATCCCGCCCCCCCTGTGTGAAATGGTAAGGGGGTACAAAAGTACCCCTACCATTTCACCAAAAAAGTGACAAAAATTGTAAAAATGACAGGAGACAGTCTTTGACAATTCCTTTATTAAAATCTTCTTTCTTCTGGTCTTCCTTCTTCCTTTCTTCATCCTTCGGTTTCTTCATCTTCTCCTTCCGGCATCTTCTTCCATCTTCTTCTTCCTCCGATCCGCTTCTTCTTGCTCCGGTCTTCTCGTCCGGCATCTTCTTCCACGGCGTCGGCGTCTCTTCTTGGGCCGCTCCTCGCAATGGGAGGCTCCCGCTGTGTGAGGCTTTGCTGCGTCTGACAGGTCTTTTATAATGGAGGGCGGGCCACCTGGTGACCCCGCCCCTCTGACGTCATGGGGAAAGCCCTAGGGAATTCCCCATGATGTCCCCGTGCGTCAGAGGGGGCGGGGTCACCAGGTGGCCCCGCCCTCCGTTATAAAAGACCTGTCTGACGCAGCGAAGCCTCACACAGCGGGAGCCTCCCATTGCGCGGAGTGGCCCAGAAGAGACACCGTGGAAGAAGATGCCGGACGAGAAGACCAGAGCAGAAGAAGCGGATCGGAGGAAGAAGAAGATGGAAGAAGAAGATGGAAGAAGATGCCGGAAGGAGAAGATGAAGAAACCGAAGGATGAAGAAAGAAGAAGGAAGAAGACCAGAAGAAAGAAGATTTTAATAAAGGAATTGTCAAAGACCGTCTCCTGTCATTTTTACAATTTTTGATGAAATGGTAGTACCCCCTTACCATTTCACACAGGGGGGGGGGCCAGGATCTGGGGGTTCCCTTGTTAAAGGGGGCTTCCAGATTCCGATAAGCCCCCCGCCCGCAGACCCCCACAACCAATGGCCAGGGTTGTGGGGAAGAGGCCCTTGTCCTCATCAACATGGGGACAAGGTGCTTGGGGGGGGACCCCAAAGCACCCTCCCAATGTTGAGGGCATGTGGCCTGGTATGGTTCAGGAGGGAGGGGGGCCGCTCTCATCCCCCCCTCTTTTTCTGCGGCCTGCCAGGTTGCGTGCTCGGATAAGGGTCTGGTATGGATTTTGAGGGGGACCCCACGCCATTTTTTTTGGCCGGGGTTTCCCTTAATATCCATAGCAGACCTGAAGGGTCTGGTAATTGAATTTTTTTTTTTGTTTTTATCAATGAATTTTTTTTTATCAATAACTTTCAATGAATGACTGTTCTCTGTGTTACGGGAACCGGCAATTCATTAGCCGCAGATGGCTGCCTTAGATGACACAACAGGATGAAGAAAAGAAGGAAGGTGTTTTAATGTGATACTGCAATGCTGTACTAACAGCACGCACACACTAATCCCCAGAATCACAGCACAGATAATGTCAACAGTCAGCAGCACTGCAGAATGGATCACAGCACATAATATCACTGACACGCTGGAACACAATATACAAGGCTGCCGGCGCGGCGGCCTTATATAATGTGGGGCGTGTACTAAACCCCCTGAGCTATAATTGGCCACAGGCATCCTGCCTGTGGCCAATTATGGCTCTTTCCCCGCTGGCTCTATGATTGGCTAAGCATGCGGGGTCACAGTGCATGCTTGGCCAATCATCAGCCAGCAATGCACTGCGACTGGTGCAGTGCATTGCGGGCCGCTCGCATCACACAAATTTGATGCGAGCGGCCCAAATAGTTCTGGGCTCGCCGAGCGGGCGAACATGCGTTCGTATCGAACACCGGGCCCATCCCTAGTGGCGAGGAGAGCCGATCAGCGTCATCTCCTCACAGGGAGACCAGGACAGGTAATCAGGGCACTGATCATCAGTGCCCTGATTACAGTAAAGCCCCAGCAGTGCCCATCAGTGACACCAATCAGTGCCCATTAGTGACACCAATCAGTGCCCATTAGTGATACCAGTCAGTTCTGCCTTTAAGTGCCCATCAGGGCCTGCTCATCAGTGCTGCCCATCAATGCCCATCAGTGCCGTCTATCAGTGCTGCCTATCAGTGCCCACCAGTGCCACCTATAAGTGCCCATCAGTGCTCCTCAGTGTGGCATATTAGTGCATCCCCATCAGTGCCACCTAATCAGTGCCTATCAGTGCAGCCTATCAGTGCCCATCAGGGAAAATCACATATTTACAACATTTACTGACAGGGCAGCGGCGGGCACATCAGGCAGCGGCAGGAATCGGGGCATCGGGCAGCGGCTCCTGTGTCTTCTACTCCTCTGTTCCGCAGTGCGTCTCCTCCCCTCCTTCTAGGCATCCAATAGGATCGCCTGTCCTTTCAGACAATTGGGTAATGGGTATCAGACCCATTTCCCGATTGGCCGGGAGGAGGATCAGTGTTGCAACAGCGAATATTCATTCACTGTTGTAACACATCTGAGTGGGTGCGACCCGAGCCCACCCTATTTTGAAGCCTATTAGAGCCCCTGGCTCTAATCAGGTGCTTCAAAAAAACCCTGCTGTAATTCATGCGCCCGGCATTCTCAAAGGGGCTGGATGCATGAATAGGGGTATCGGCATGTGGATTATAGAGCATTAATTAGGATGTGGCGGCCGTAGATAGAGGGGGTGGCGCCAGAGTGCCCCTAAAGGACGGGCCGCCGCTGCTGGACAGAGGGACTTTGTTCCAAATCAGGGACAGTCCCCCAAAATCAGGGTCAGTTGGGAGCTGCGCATACATACCTCCCAAAATTTTGAGATGGGAATGAGGGACACCTATCTGCAAAGGTATTCAGGTATAGGACACACCCCTGCCATGCCCTCTTAAAGGAGAATTGTACAAAAATAACAAGACTGAGTAAACCCACAAGTACTTTTTTTACCACTACTATTCCTTTATACTAGCTTTTGGAATTTACAAATGCAGCAATTTGGAATTCAGATAAACGGTTTAGCGCTGGGAAACATTTTTTGATAGATAAAAAGTGTATTTTTATATACATCTATATAGATCAGACCAAAATGAGGGACAAATGGGGAGGAATGAGAGACAGGGGGACATTGCTCGAAATCAGGGACAGTCCCTCAAAATCAGGGACAGTTGGGAGCTATGCGCATAGAGGAGTGTGGAAGGGTTAGAAATTTTACAAATGTTTTTTATTGTTCCTTTCTGTTCCAGTGACAACTGTACACCCCCATTTCCCCTATAGACATCACAAGCACAGGAAATGAGGGACAAACTCCTCAATTGGGGTCACAGGCAGAAATAAACACCTGACAGAAATGCTATTCCTTCTTTTTTTTTTTAACAATAAATTTTTATTTTATCAATTAAGAACATAACAATTAAAGTTGCTGCATATATACCATTTGTAATACAATAAAACTGTGAAGGCATATAGTATAGAATTTGTTCAAGCCTTGATGGCCTAGTCCAGCCTACCCCTAATGGGTTGAAATGCTATTCCTTCTTCATACCTCCCAACATTTTGAGAGACACCTACTAACAAACGTATATAGGCATAGGACACGCCCTCTGTCACACCCCCTTAAAGGGGAATTAACAAAAAAAGTTGTTAAAGCGGGAGTTCCCCCCCAATTTTTTTTTAAAAAAGTCAGCAGCTACAAATATGGACACTTACCTGTCCAGCGCGCCTGCGATGTCGGCACCCGAAGCCGAACTGTCGCTCTGCTCTCGGGTGCTGCCGCAGCCATCTTCATTTATGGGAATCAGGAAGTGAAGCCTTGCAGCTTCACTTCCCGGTTCCCTAATGCGCATGCGCGAGTCGCTCTGCGCAATACGGATAGTCCCTGCTGTCTCTGGGACCCGTGTGTTTCCCAGCAGACAGCGGGGGAGGGGGACAGGAAGTGGCGTAATAGCCGCAGAATCTGCGGCTATCTATGCCCAGAAGTGGGTGCAGATACCTGTATTAGGCACCCCCCTCCCCCTGAAAGGTGCCAATTGTGGCACCGGAGGGGGGCGGGTTCCGATGAGCGGAAGTTCCACTTTAGAGTGGAGCTCCGCTTTAATTTAATCCAGAAGGGTTTTTTTTTACCACTACTATTCCTTTATATTTGCTTTTAAAATGTACAAATGCAGCAATTTAGAAATTGGATGAAAGATTTAGCACTGGGAAACACTTATTGAAAGATACAAAGTGCATTTTATATACAACTATATGGATCAGACCAAAATGAAGGGGAAAGAGGGACATTGCTCCAAATGAGGGACAGTCCCTCGAAATCAGGGACAGTTGTTAGCTATGCTTCTTTATTCCCTCCATCCTAACAAGCAAACAAAAAATAGCAGGAACTAAAGCGTCAGGGAGCCATTTCCGGGGGGCAGCATTCCTGACGCACAAAGCGGTCTGGTTGCCATGGGGGCAGTCCGGAAGTGACGAGGGAATTTGTTGACAGCGGAGGCTGCAGGATGCCCTGTGAGGAGGAGGAGGATCGGCTGTGAGCTCGGCCCGGAACGGAGCGCCGCTGCACATCCTAGCTGTACCGACCGAGCTGGAGGGGGGAAGCCGGGCCCGGGGGGAACACAGGAAGTGCTGCACCGCCTATTGCTGGGTAAGGTTCTCCGTGCACAGTTACTGGGGACTCTCTTCACAGTCATAGGTCCCTGCTGGCAGTGGCACTGATTTCCAGGGGTAGATTCGGGTTCTTACACATGTGGCCCGGGAAGATCCCCTATTGGTTAATATTTCATGAAATTGGTTTTATTATATGAAGAGTACTAATCAGCTGGCCTTGACTGATGTCCCTGCTCTTCAGTACTGGAAAGTCACTTTTTTCTTCTTCAATGTTTTAACTCCTAATAAGGCAATTTCCAGTCCCTCATCAATGTAAAGGTCCCTGTGTCACAGCATTGAAATACTCGTCTGTCTTTATGGTGTCGCTCCTCCGCTAGTCAGACTGCCGTGGGATTGGCTCGCCAAGCGACAGAGTTAAGCAGGGGAGGGGTTTTATTTTTATTCTAGTGATCCTGACCCCTGTAACCCATACAGCATGCTAGCTATAAACATAACACAAGCCTCCTGAATAAACAATGTATTTATTCCTGTCATTGGCGGCATGATGGCGAAATAAAACTTACCGGCTTCTATGGTGACACCGGACAAAATGCTGCAAAGGGGGTGACACCGAATAAACAGGTGTGATCCCATTTCTGGCAGCTCCTATAGACAGAAGATCACCCGAAAGGTCTCCCAACCCTCTTCATGGCCTCCGTCGTTTTGGGATTTTTTTTTCTTTCTTGTTTACGTATTTAAAAAACATTTTTTAGATTTTTATTTTGTGAAGATTACATTCACCCCAGACCCCCCTCCCCCGAAATGTTATATATTTTCTGACACCACAGAGAATAATTTTTTTTATGTCACACGATTTTAGTGCAGCAGTTTAGGAAACAACATTTCAGTAAAAAAATACACTAAAGTTTATTTTAGGGCACACCAGCGCAATAAATTGCCCCCTTTTTTTTTTTGGTAAAATATAAAATATGTGGTTGTGCTGAGTAAATAGATACCCAACATGTCAAATCCTAAAAATGCATGTGCCTGTGAAACCGCAAAAAACGTCAGTACCCTATATATTCCATAGGTGAAGCTTTATAAGCCCCTATAGGTCATCCGTTTAGAGTTTACTATGAGTAATGGGCCTAAAATTATTGATTTTGCTACAGCATGTGCATCAATATGTATGTGTAGCGCAAGCTTCAATTCTGTGCATAGGCCCCCCCGACGTGTGCATTTACATTTGTACGTGTGTGGGTGGGGCTCCAATTTTTTGGGGTGGGGGTAACTTTAAGTGCCTGGGTGAAACTTACATTTTCTACAATTTTAATTTTTAATTTTTTTATTACTCGCAAAGAGTACAAAAAATCCCCAACTGATGATTTTATTTTTGGGCACAGATGCACCTTAATAAGACATCAGGTGTCTAAGACCCCTTTCTCACCGAGGCAAATTTCAGGCGTTTTAGCGCTAAAAATAGTGCCTGAAAAGCACATGAAAACTGCCTCTCATGCCTCCCTGGTGCTTTCACACTGGGGCGGGGCGGTGCGGTTGTGGGACGGGAAAAAAAGTCCTGCATCAGCATCTTTGGGGCGGAGTAGGAGCGGTGTATACACCACCCCTGCCAATTGGAATGAATGGGCAGCGTTTCCGAAGCACATGTAAAGCGCTGCAGAAGCTCCGCCACAGGGGCGGTTTTAACCCTTTCTTCAGCCGCTAGAGGGGGTTAAAAGCGCCCCCCTAGCGACCGAAAAGCGATGCTAAAACTAGCTAAAACTAACAGACACGCCCCAGTGTGAAAGCAGCCTAACAGACCCTTGATGTCTCATCTGTCCTCCAATGAAGCTGATGGAATGCAGATTATGTTCCATCAGCTTCTTCCCCCATTATAAATAACTGGGGACAGTGATGTGGGGACTCTAAGACCCCTTTCACACCGATCCGCCTATAGCGTCTGCGGTAAAACGCCACTTTTTTTAGCGACATTTTACCGTCGGATTTGCAGCGCATTTCGGTGGAGGAGCGGTGAGTTCACCGCTCCTTCACTGCTCCAAAGAAGCTGCTGGCAGAACTTTTTGTGACGCCCTGCCAGCGCACCGCTGCAGTGTGAAAGCCCTCAGGCTTTCACACTGCAGACAATGAAGCAGCAGTTTGAGGGCGGATTGCAGGCGCTATTTCTAACGCTATAGCGCCTGAAATACGCCCTCAGTGTGAAAGGGGTCTAAAGTGACGTTTCACATGTTGCTTCCGGATCAGTAAGGCTGCATTTACACCTGAGCATTTCCTTTTCAGGTAGAAAGTTCCGCGATTTTTACAGTGTTTTTTGTTGTGTTTTTGCCGCGATTTTGCACAGGTCAAAAGTTCACCAATGTAAAAAGCAGAAAAATTTACTTTTTTGAGCTTCAGGCGTTTTGCTTCAGGTGACAAAATGCTCAGATGTGAACAGGTGCCATTGAAATGAAGGCGATTTTGCTTGTTGGGGGGTTTTTACGAGATGAAAATGCTCAGGTGTGAATGCAGCCTAAAGCTTCATACATGCGCGTAGATTTTCGGACTGTTCGTCCATTTTTTGTGGTATGCTAGTCTCATGTCGAAAGTAAGGAGGTTACCCACAATATGAAAATTTTCATACGACAGAATACAATGTCAGAAGTGACGTAATGCGTTGAATAGTTTTGTATGTATTCTTTCGTTTCTAAGCATGCGTAGTCTTGCTCTTAGGTTTTTATTATTTTTTTTTGTATGAAAATCTTACTAATTATACGAAAAGCAAATGTTCAGTTCACATTTGACACAAATTTTATAGTCTGCATATCTTTTGTCTGATGAAGAAGCGAAATCGGCTGTCGCAAGCACCGTACTAAAGATCAGAAAATCGGCAGACAGCTCGTCGTACAAATTTGGCCATCCGATTTTCATATCATGTGTATGGTTAAGTCCTCCAGGAGGAGTGACAGGTTTGGTCAGTGAGGAAGCAGCAACACAGGTGAGCAGTTTAGTGAGAGCCCACCAGAAACAGGTCACTTGTGTGGCCTTAAAAGGTGGTCTATATAGGGACAATTTCTTAATGATCAAACAGAAAAAGTTGCTCTGCGAAGATGGAATCAGCTGCTGTTCTTCAGATGAATGAGCATTTCTCATGTCCTCTCATGTTCTTCTGTTGTCAGATCATCCCCCACACAGGGTATGTACATTTGTTGTACAGGGGGTCCCCGGGTTACGAATAAGATTAGGGACTGTAGGTTTGTTCTTAAGTCAAAATTGTTTGTAAGTCGGAACGGGTCCATTTTTAAATGTAACTCCAGCCTGGGCAGTGATGTTGGATGTTCCGGGTGCTGCTGGGCATGCAGTCGTGTTATTTGGGGCTCTCGTGTCCATGCAGTACTGCATTGTGGGATGTGTCCGGCGCTGCAAGATGGCTGCTCTGCGGTATTCAGGACCAGTGTGGAGCGCAGGCAGCCGGCAGTGACGTCACGCCACCTCCGTTCACAACTCGGATGCTCGTAACTCAGGGATAAGGATGAGCTCCAACGTGTCGCATAGGGCACGTGCAGAGCCTGCCAGGAAGTCGGCACTGCAGAGCGCTAATCACGGGCAGTGAGACATTTCCCGATCTCTGCAGCGACCCATCTGGAAATGTCTCACTGCCTGTGATTAGCGCTCTGCACGTGCCCTATGCGAACACACCGGAGCTCATCCTTACTCAGGGACTGCCTGTACCTGGTTGGAACATTTTGCAGTTGGTTGGTAACGTTGCATGTGTATTTAGTGAACATATATTTTCTGATTACCACTAGTACTGATTTAGGAAAAATCACTCTTGTCATATTGTTCCCAAGTCAGATGGAAGGTGTGTTCCATCTATAGGTGGACATAAACCGCTTGATGTTACCCTTAATTAGATGCCAGGCAAGTTCAGGTGATTTATGGGTGCACTTTGGGATGAATTCAGTCACTTCTGACATCTGAAACAATGGTTTTCATTCAGAGAGATTTTCTAAATGTCTTACAACTGCCTATGATCCTTCATGGAAGAGAGAGAAGGAAGTAGTGAACCTCCTACATGGTTTGGTTCCAGAGACGGGTCTTGTTGCAGTTGAGTAGCGGGCTGATGTCTCCCCTCTTCTAGTTCACAGAGGGACATCTGATTTGTGTATAGCTAGTCCTAAGCTGCTTACTGACATTAGACACCCAGCCAAAGATCCTTTTAGAGGCCGGTTCATATAGCATGTTAGTGCCTATACTGTAGAGGGGGAAGCACTGCGAGTACCAGACTGTTTTGGCGGAAACAAATGTGATTAGCTGAGATTCTGGGAATATCCTTACCAGCCACTCAACACCCAATAAAATGAATGCATCATAAGCCCACGTTCACATCGGGCTGTTTTGACATGCGATTTGACATGTCAAATTGCATGTTAAATCGACGCCCATTGTTGGTGTTTTATTGAATAATGCCCTCCGTCGAAAAGTGCATGCGCAGTACGGAAGGCCTCTCCAGCTGATTTCCTGGTCAGCTGGTGTGATGTCACCATAGCGCATGTGCACATCGTAGGAGGTATTTTTCAACTGGAGATACCATTTGACGGACAGAATTAAAATTTATGCAAACAACGGAGGGAGCCCGTAGTTGTCAGATTGGGCCTCGCTGTTGCAGGGCGGGTTTTGTCTGTGTTACAACCCGCCCTTACACACACCAAACCCCACCGCGCAACACAGACAAAACCCGACCCTGAGCACACTGTAAACCCGCCACGCAACAGTGAGGCACAATATGACAAATACGGTCTCCTTCTGCTGTTTGCAAAGGTTTAAATACGGCTCGTCAAATGGTGTCTCTCGTTGAAAAATGCCTCCTACGCTGTGCGTGTGTGCTATGGTGACGTCACGCCAGCTGATCGGGAAATCGGCGGGATCGGCCTTCTGTACTTCGCATGCGTGGGCACTTTTCGACGGAAGGCACTATTCAATAGAGCAACGGCACTATCCGAATTGGTGCGGCGCTACACCGATTTCCAAAAGTAGTTCCTGCACTATTTTTGGCATCCAGCACAGAGTCGACTCGCCCCCAAAGTGGGACTGAAATGCTGGTTTGAAATCTTGCGAGAACTCACACGATTTCAAACCAGCATTTCAGTGTGAACCTGGGCTAAGGCTTCGTGCACACAGGTCCATGCAATTAAAATCCTGGTGTAGCTCCCCCACACAGAAATCCCTAGGGCTGTGTACGCAGTTTGTAAACCCTTCTTTATTTTGCAAAATAGAATTAAAAGGAAAAAAAAAAAAAAACCTAGTACTGCATACAGCCACCCATAGACCTCAATGTCTGTGCACAGTTGCACTTGGGTATATGCCAGGGCTCGCATAAACATAAGTATAGCATGCATGCAAAAAGTTTTCTATTTTTTTGCATACGCCTGTAGGTTATATTCATCAAGCACTAGCATATACCTGTGCAGTCACCCACATCCAGTCTATGGGCGGCTGTACACGGCACCTGAGTTTCCTGGACAGGGGACGTTATGGCGGTATTTATGTTCCATGGGCTCAGATCTGTGTGTCTTTCCCCCGCATCCAATTTGCATGACAGGTGATTGTGTCTGACTCTCTATGGAGCCAGTTCACACATCTCCGTGGCGGCTGCGGTGCGGATTGCACAGGGGTCCTGTGCGTCTTTGGCTCTGTTTCAGGGCCTAATTCAGGACGCACCGGACTCCTGCTGCGAGCCGCATCCAGCAGCAGTGTGAACCCAGCTTTACACTATACATTTGTACAATGTTTTAATGTCCTTGGGAGATAATGCACTTTGTTCTATTGCTGACTAACTTTAGCTATTGCAGCGTTCCTTTGGAAAATACTAGTATCAGGGCTGTCTCTGGCTGTGGTACTTTTTGAGCCACTGACCTGGAACAAATCAGCCCCAGGTTTTAGATTTGCATACCTATTTTGGGTCAGGCTCCATTAGAGCTGCACGATTCTGGCTAAAATGAGAATCACAATTTTTTTGCTTAGAAGATAGATCACGATTCTCGCAGCGCAACATCATCTTTCACATTAAAACAAAAAAAAAACGTTACTGTTATTTTTTTGTTTTTTTTATTAATTGAAGTGGATTTTTTCCCCAAAAAAATTGCGTTTGAAAGACCGCTGGGCAAAAACAATGTGACATAAAATATTGCAGCAATTGACATTTTATTCCCTAGGGTCTCTGCTAAAATATATATGTGTGTATGTATGTGTGTGTGTGTGTGTGTGTGTGTGTTTGGGGGTTCCAAGTAATTTTCTAGCAAAAAATATTGATTTTAACTTAAAAACAAGTGTCAGAAAAAGATTTAGACTTTAGGTGGTTAAACTTCGTTGTTAAAAACTTGGCAGACTGCCTGGATTTTTTCTTTATACACTGTTTATCCCTTCTAAGAAGGAAGTTAGTTACAATGTTTCATGTTAAAAACTTGGCAGACTGCCCAGATGTTTTCTTTTGACAGCTGAGTGAGCAGATAAGTCTCTCCACTTGTTCTATGAAAGAATCAGCAAACTCTGCAATAGAGATAGTCAGGGAGGGTAAATCGGAGCACGATTTTGTAACGATTAATTGTGCAGCTCTAGGCTCCATTCACACTTGTGCGACTCTGTGTGATTTCCATTGCAACTTTACATCTTTTGGATGGGTGTGATTTGGATACGACTTTGGCTATTGACCTTGGCTTTGACTGTTGCACAACTGTTTGATAACATTAAGATGTGACTTTCATGCAACGTTTGAGAGTTTACATTGCAGGCTATGGCATTCAAATTGCATTAAAGTTGCATCAAAATAGTTCAGTAACCTTTTTAACGTCACTGCGACTTTAAGGTGTATAGATTTGACCGGCTTCCATTGAAATACGGGCTGCAACTTGTCATACGTCGTCGTGTCCAAAGTCGCACAACTGTGAATGGAGCCTTAGTGTTTCGAACATATTAATCCCACAGAGTTGCTATGACTGCCAAATGGTAGTCAGGCAACTAGCATTTTTAAAAAGGGGTTAGCAATGACAGCCCCCATATTTGCTTCTTTATGGGCCCATTTTAATTTAAGCGTGTGTAGAGGTTAATTTTTTTTGTGGCATTAGGCAGGTACATTGCCACGCGTCAACGTGTGTTTCCTTTGTGTGTTGACATGCTTTATGATGTGCGTTGATTCGTTTACTTAGGTGTGATTTGTAGCTCTAATTTGAACTTGTTTTTACTAAGTACAGATCCAGTATCACGGTACAGATAGTGTTCATTACCTATCAATTATACATGGAGAGAGTGTTTCCCTATTCTGGCATAAATAATGAATCTTGGGGTATTATTTGTGCTACTGCCTGTTTTTCTGCTTTTTTACTTTTGTATTTATTTATTTTTAAATTTTTTTATACTTTTAGGCAGATGTGATATTTTAATTGTAAGTTAACTATACATATGAACGCCACCTAAACTCCAAGCCAACAACTGAATATGCAGATGAAATACATATACACAGTTTTACCTGCCAAGAGATTTGTTTTTCTGTCCATCCAGTCCTGAGACTCGCACAGCTATGCCACATAGCACAGCTCTGTCTTGCAGGGGACGAGACCTGATTTTTTTTTTTTCCCCTGATGCCTGACTGAACAGCGAAAGGAGAAGCAGCAGACTGATGTTCTATGCTCTTAACCACTTGCCGACCATCCGCCGCAGTTACATACCGCGTTTATCGGCGTATAACACGCACCGGCGTATAACACGCACCCCAAGTTTAGGAGGGAATTTTAAGGAAAAAAAGTTTTAGGAGAGAAGTTTAGGGAAAAAAAAAACTTACATTTAAGCGTCATTTGCAGCCTTGCCCAGCGTCATTTGCAGCCTTGCCCAGCGTCATTTGCAGCCTTGCCCAGCGTCATTTGCAGCCTTGCCCAGCGTCATTTGCAGCCTTGCCCAGCGTCATTTGCAGCCTTGCCCAGCGTCATTTGTAGCTTGCCCAGCGTCATTTGCAGCTTGCTAGTGTCATTTGCAGTTTCCCAGCGTTTAAATTTCCTGCCGCGAGACAAACCGCGCATGCGCGGCCGAAAAAGACCAAACCGCGGCCGAAAAAGACCGAGCCGACTGTTCGGCTCCGCTCGGAGTCCCGCCTCCCTGCTGTTTCGGGAGCGAGCGCAGGGAGGCGGGACTACGAGCAGAGCTGAACAGCCGGCTTCAGTCTTTTTCGGCCGCGCTTCGGCTTTTTTCGGCCGCGCTTCGGCCTTTTTCGGCCGCAGTCGCCATTTTTCGGCGCCGCAACCGATTTTTGTCTTTTTTTTTTTTTTTTTGGGGTATCGGCGTATAACACGCACCCACGACTTTCCCCCGATTTTAAGGGGGAAAAAGTGCGTGTTATACGCCGATAAATACGGTAGTTAGTCAGGTTGAAAAAAGACACAAGTCCATCCAGTTCAACCACACAAAAAAAAAAAAAAAAAATGATATCATACAATCCCATATACCCAATATAGAATTGGGGATATGGGATTGTATGATATTATTTTTTTTTTTTTTCAACCCACAGTTGGAAGGCGAAAAACCCCAGCAGAGCACAATCCAATTTGCTAAAGCAGGGGAAAAAATTCCTTCCTGATCCCCGAGAGGCAATCGGATTTTCCCCTGATCAACTTTACCTATAAATGTTAGTACCCAGTTATATTAGGTACATTTAGGAAAGTATACAGGCCTTTCTTAAAGCGGAAGTAAACCCATCGATTTAACAGTCTAAAAAAAAAAGGCATGCCGTGAATGCTAACTGCACATTGGCTGTGCTCTCAACCAAACAGTCAAACCATCCAATGGCTGGTGTCATAACGGATCACATGTGCAGCACTGTGGCAGTTGAAGATTAAACAGAGGCAAAGATGGCAGCTTCCTTGGCTGAAACCGATAGGGGGGTTTACTTCCACTTTAACCACTTTAAGACCAGCCTCGTTTTGGATTTTAGGTGTTTACATGTTTAAAACAGTTTTTTTGCTAGAAAAAAACTTGGAACCCCCAAACATTATATATTGTTTTTTTTCTAACACCCTAGAGAATTAAAATGGCGGTCGTTGCAATACTTTTTTTCACACCGTATTTGCGCAGCGGTCTTGCAAGCGCACTTTTTTTGAAAAAAATTCACTTTTTTGAATAAAAAAATAAGACAACAGTAAAGTTAGTCCATTTTTTTTATATATTGTGAAAGATAATGTTACGCCGAGTAAATTGATACCTAACATGTCACGCTTCAAAATTGCGCCCGCTCGTGGAATGGCATCAAACTTTTACCCTCAAAAATCTCCATAGGCGACGTTTAAAAAATTCTACAGGTTGCATATTTTGCGTTACAGAGGAGGTCTACAGCTATAATTATTGCTCTCGCTCTACCGATCGCGGGGATACCTCACATGTGTGGTTTGACCACCGTTTTCATATGCGGGCGCTACTCACGTATGCGTTCGCTTCTGCGCACGAGCTCGTCGGGACGGGGCGCTTTAAAAAAATTTTTTTTTTTGTTTTTCTTATTTATTTTTCTTGATTTTATTTATTTTTACACTGTTTTTAAAAAAAAAAATTTAATTGGCTCACTTTTATTCCTATTACAAGGAATGTAAACATTCCTTGTAATAGAAAAAAGCATGACAGGTCCTCTTCCGCCCTCCTATGGTATAGAGATGAGTGACGGCCATCTTAGCGTCACTCATCTCTATGCACAGGAGGGGAAAGGACCCGATCGCCTCCGCCGCTGCCAACGGTTCCGGTAAGCGGCGGAAGGCGCAGGAGAGCGGCGGGAGGGGGGGCACCTCTCCCGCCGCCGATAACGGTGATCTCGTGGCGAATCCGCCGCGATGACCACCATTATCGGAATGCCGACCGGCGCCTGAAGAGATGGATACCTCGGTTGTGGCAGCAGCTGCTGCCGTTACTGAGATATCCCTCTTCAAAAAAGGGACGTACATCGTCGTGCGCCGGTCGGAAAGTGGTTAAAGCAACATACTGAGCTGGCCAGAACCACCTCTGCAGTGAGTCTATTCCACATTTTCACAGCTCTTAGTAAGATTTTTGTCTGACACTGGTGTTGCATACACACGGTCGGACAAAGTTGTCGGAAAATCTGATCATTCTGAACGTGGTGACGTTCGTTGTGTATGACGGAACTACGCAGAGGCTAGTAGCCAATAGCTTTGGTCTCGTAATTTGATCTGAGCATGCGTGGCACTTTATCCGTTGGATTTTCCTACACACGATCGGAAAAAGTTTGATTGGATTTTGTTGTCGGAAAATTTGAGAGCAGGATCTCAAATTTTTTCCGTCGGAAATTTTGACGGAAAAAGTCAGATGGCGCTTACACACGGGCGGATTTTCCGACAACATGGTCCGAGCGGACATTTTTCCGTCGAAATTTCCGACCTTGTGTACGGGGGCTTACTGTTGTACTTCTGCAGAATGGCACGGCTGGGCAAAGCGATGTTATGTAACATTGCTTTGCCCTGTGGCTACTAGGGGGTGCGCGCATGCCCCCTGCTTGCCCCCCGAGCCGATGCGAGTGCCCGCCCGGCTCCCATGATCGCTCGGGGCACACCGAGAACTTTGATCTGTGTGTGTAAACACACAGTTTCTGGTTCTCTAAGGGGAAAATAGACAGATCGTCTGTTCATACAAAGTATGAACAGCGATCTGTCATCTCCCCTGCAAAGTCCCCTCCCCCTTCAGTTATAAGACAAACTAGGGAACACATTAACCCCTTGATTGCCCCCTAGTGGTTAACCCCTTCACTGCCAGTGGCATTTTTATAGTAATCACTACATTTTATAGTAAGCACTGATCGCTGTAAAAATGCCAATGGTCCCAAAAATGTGTCAAAATTGTCCTCCGTGTCCATAATGTCGCAGTCCCAATAAAAATCGCAGATTGCTGCTATTACTAGTAAAAAAAAAAAAAAAAAAAAATTAATAATAAAAATGCCATAAAACTATGCCCTATTTTGTAGACGCTATAACTTTTGCGCAAACCAATCAATATACGCTTGCTGAGTTTTTTTTATTTTATATTTATTTTTTGCCAAAAATATGTAGAAGAATACATATCGGCCTAAAATGAGGGAAAAAAAATATTTTTTTTATATTTTTTGGGGGATATTTATTATAGCAAATAGTAAAAAATATTTTATTGCGTTTTTGTTTATTTTTTTCTTCAAAATTGTCGATTTTTCTTTTTTGTTTATAGCACAAAAAATGAAAACCGTAGAGGTGATAAAATACCACCAAAAGAGAGCTCTATTTGTGGGAAAAAAAAGACGTCAATTTTGTTTTGGTGCAACATCGCGCGACCGCGCAATTGTCAGTTAAAGCGACGCAGTGCCGAATTGCAAAAAAAGCTCTGGTTAGGAAGGGGGGTAAAATCTTCCGGGGCTGAAGCGGTTAAACCATCAGTAATTGGAGATTTTAACAAATTGGTGTTTGGCTACTACACCAGCAACCGAATACAGTCTGGTGCACGATATTATGAGCGGAGATTGTTACTCCGCATTGATACTAGCCAACAAAATGGCCGCCTCAGAGGTGGCGACAACTTTGTCCTCGTTAGCCTCTGTGCTGTCAAAACAGCTAAATCTTCCTGTACCGGACTGTATGTATTCAGTTGCTGGTGTGTCCAAGCAGCAATTCATCAAAATCTCCAATTACTGATGGTTTAACCGTTTGCCGACCAGCCGCCGTCATTATATGACGGCAGGTCGGCTCTCCTGCACGAATCGCTGTAGCTGTACGGCAGCTGGCGCGGATGCAGTTGTGGGTGAGCTCCGCTGCCGGTGTGCTTCTGTTGCATGCTGCGGGAGTGTGCCTGCAGGTTGGGCGGACTCTATGTCCACAGACGACCCGCGGTCGCTTAGTACAGAGGATGAAACAAGGATCTGCCAGTGTAAATGAGCGGATCCCCATTCTGACAGGAGACATGACGGAGATCTACTGTTCCCAGTGATCGGGAACAGTCATCTGTCATGTCCCTGGCAGCCCACCCCCCCCCCCCCCCACAATTAGAACACGCTGAGGGAACACACTTAACCCCTTGATCACCCCCTAGGGTTTAACCCCTCTTTTGCTAGTGTCATTTTTACATTGATCAGTGCATTTTTATAGCACGGATCAATGTAATAATGTCACTGGTCCCCAAAGAGTGTGATTTGGGGGCAGATTTGTCCGCCACAAGGTAGCAGATCGCTGCCATTACTAGAGAAAAAAAAGTCCCTAAATCTATCTTATAGTTTGTGGACACGATGACCAATCAATATACGCCTATAGCGATTTTATTTTTGGTAAAAAATGATAGATACTTTTTTTTTTTTTTTTTTTATGTATATTTTATTGGGCATATGTATTATAGCAAAAAGTAAAAAAATAATTATTTTTTTTCTAAATTGTCGCTCTTTGTTTATAGCGCAAAAAAAAAAACTGCAGAAGTGATCAAATACCACTGAAAATTTTGTTTGGGTACAACGTCGCACGACCGCGCAATTGTCAGTTAAAATGACGCAGTGCTGTATCGCAAAAAAATGGCCTGGTCCTTAAATGGTTAAAGAAACCGGTAGTGACGTGGTTGAAATTTCTGATGAGTTGGCTAATTTGACAGAACACTCTGTTTCTTATGTTTTTAACAACAATAAAGCTTTTGTAAAAGAAAAATGACAGGCGATCAAATCCATATTGGCTATAGATACAAATGTTTGGCGGTCAAGGGGTTAAAATGAGCCCAAGGCTGCAATAGCAGCTGTGAACTTGTATGAAATGCGCTCTCCCAGCTATGCACTGACGGACTTGTACACAAGGCCTCCTGGGGCGGTATGACGTAAAATTCAGGTGTATTTCCCCGCCTGAGCCACAGGTGCTGCATACAGCCGCCCATAGAAAGCTGGTCTCTCCTGAAGAACGGGTACCAACCCCAAAACCTTGAAACTCTGCAGACCACACTCCTTGTTCTGGGCTGAGTATTTGTAACTGCTCTGTACGTAGTTGTTTTATTATGCTATTTACACTAATTGTATGTTCTGTAATTCGGTGTTTGCTACAGGACTAATGTATTTGTATCTAGAACTTGATGTTCTAGTGTTTGTAAACCCATATACACTCACCGGCCACTTTATTAGGTACACCATGCTGGTACCGTGTTGGACCCTCTTTTGCCTTCAGAACTGCCTCAATTCTTCATGGCACAGATTCAACAAGGTGTTAGAAACTTTCTCAGAGATTTTGGTCTATAGTGACATAATAGCATCGCACAGTTGCTGCAGATTTGTTAGCTGCACATCTACGATGAGACTCTCCAATTCCACCACATCCCAAAGGTGCTCTATTGGATTGAGATCTGGTGAGTGTGGAGGCCATTGGAGTACAGGGACCTCATTGTCCAGTGGGGAGATGATTGGAGCTTTGTGACATGGTGCATTATCCTGCTGGAAGGAGCCATCAGAAGATACCTTGGTTGTAACGAGAGGTTATTTGAGTTATCATCTTGAACCAGTCTGCCCATTCTCCTCTGACCTCTACAAGGCATTTTCCTCCACACAACTGACACTCACTGGATATTTTCTATTTTTCGGACCATTCTCTGTAAACTGTAGAGATGGTTGTGTGTGAAAATCCCAGTAGATCAGCAGTTTTTGAAATACTCAGACCAGCCCGTCTGGCACCAACAACCATGCCACATTCAGCCTAGGTTCACACTGATGACTGTTGACTGTTCAGCTGAAGTCACACGATTTCAAAATTTACATTTCAGTCCAACTTCGGGGGCGATTTGAGAGACATCAGTGCGAGTTCATGCACCGATGTCTATTGAAATCACCTCCGAAGTCACCAAAAGTAGTGCAGGAACTACTTTTGGGAATCAGTGCGGCTCTGCAAAGTTAGTGCCGCTGCTGGCAATAGCATCACATAGTTGCTGTGCGATTTGGCATGTCAAATCACCCCGATGTGAACGGAGGCTAAAAGTCACTTAAAGCGGAGTTCCAGCCATTTCCGTGTTTAATAAAAGTCAGCAGCTACAAAAAGTGTTTAGCTGCTGACTTTTAATAAACACTCTCTCACCTGTCCCACGATCCATCGATGCAGCTGCCCAAAACTTCGGTTCTCTTCCCCCGCCTCTCACCGGCGCCGGCATCACTAGTGTGGGCACCCGACTGTGACTGCTTGTGGCTTCACAGCCAGGCACACACTGCGCATCTGCGTGTCTTGAAAGGACGGGCAATCTTCTGGGAACTGTGACGTGTCGCAAAAGATTGCTGATTGGAGGGAAGGGACACATGCCCCTTCACACAGGAACAGAGCTGAGGCTGTTAATCAGCTGGAGATCCCTCTGGGGTCTCTGGAACCAAAGGGTCCCCAAAATGACATTGCTGCAGATGGACACAATAGACTGACTTTGAGGCTCCGTATCTAGGGCCACTTGGTGCTAGGAACCCAAAATTGTGTGCAAACCCAGTGGAACTAGCGCCACAACATATCCAAAGTGGGGGTTCCTAGCACCAAGTGGCCCCGAGATACGGGGCCCCAAAGTCGGTTCGGAAAATGTCATTTTCTGCTGCAGAAAAGTGCTTGACTCCAGTATAAGCCAAGGGGGGCACTTTCAGCACAATAAAATGTGCTGAAAAACTCGGCTTATACTTAAGTATATATGGTATAGTGTGCTAGTCTGATTTACTTTCAAAGCCCATAGAAACCAGTGGCTGTAGGTGGCACTATGGGGGTATAGCCAGTACCATCAACACATGTATGTGTACCTCGTGTGCCCCCACCGGACCGGAACGGTTTTCAGGGGACCGCAGTAAGTTCCGCTCCTTCAGGAATGCCTGTCGGCTCTACTTCCTGCTACAACCCCGCACCTTCTCCCTGGAGAGCACTAAGGTGGGGTTCATAGTCTCCCTACTCCAAGGGGAGCCTCAGACCTGGGCCCACCGTATGTTGGAACAAGCCAGTCCTCTTCTGGATACCCTGGACTCATTTTTGGATGAAATGGCCAAGCTGTATGATGATCCTCAGCGCACCACAACAGCAGAGGCCAGCCTCCATGCCCTCCAACAAGGGCGCCGGCCAGTAGAGGACTACGTAACAGACTTTAGGCGGTGGAGTTCCGACACCTCTTGGAACGACGCCGCACTCCTCTATCAGTTCCGCATAGGCCTCTCCGAAGCTCTGAAGGATGAGCTAGCCCGAGTGGGAATCCCTAGTTCTTTGGAGGATTTGATTCAGCTGTCTATCCAGATAGACCGTCGTTTAAGAGAGCGGAGGTCCGAGAGGTCCAGTTTGACACGCCCCACATGGGTGTTACCCAAGGGTCCCAACTACCCTCCTACTCCCGTTTCCAACGTGCCTGCTGCCAACTCAGGAGCACCAGAGCCCATGCAAGTCGGCCTACTCCGCTCACCATTATCACCCGAGGAGAAACAGCGGCGTCGCCAGAACAACCTCTGCCTCTACTGTGGGGAAGCTGGGCACTACGCCAACACATGCCCGAATAAGATCCGTAAGTTCAATTCATCATCCCGTGTGCCTTTCGCCTTGTCTCTAATAAAAGCCGCTCACATCGCTGTTCCTATTTCCTTACAGCTCCCAGGAGAAATACTCCAGAGTCCAGGCTATAATTGACTCTGGCGCATGTAGCTGCTTTGTGGATCATGCCTTCGCTCTACAACATAACATCCCATTAACACCTAAGCAGCATCAACTCTCCATACGGCTAGCAGATGGGTCAAATATCAAGTCCGGGCCTATTACCCTGGAGACACAACCCCTGTTCACCAGCATCCCACCAGGTCACCAGGAGCTACTCCGTCTAGATGTCATCTCCTCACCTTTGTTTCCTGTCATCCTAGGAATGCCTTGGCTACAGGCCCACAATCCCCAGGTCAACTGGGTCACCGGTGAGGTGACTTTTCAGTCCTCTTACTGTCTACAGAACTGTCTCAAGACCTTCCACCAGATTCCACCAGTCATTGGGTGCCTAAGAACGGACTCTGAATTCAAAGAGTTGGTGCCACCAGTGTACCACAACTTCCTGGACGTGTTCGATAAACAGAAAGCAGACACCCTTCCTCCCCATCGGGTCTACGACTGCCCGATTGAGTTACTACCTGGGGCCGAAATTCCTTTCGGGCGGATCTTTCCCCTGTCCGAACCTGAACTCCTGGTTCTCAAGGAGTACAACGATGAGAACCTCAAAAAGGGATTCATCCGACATTCCTCCTCTCCAGCAGGAGCCGGAATATTCTTTGTGGAAAAAAGAGATCACTCGCTCCGCCCATGTGTGGATTACAGGGACCTGAATAAAGTGACAATTAAGAATCGGTACCCCGCTTCCACTAGTCCCGGAATTATTTCAGAGACTCCGCTCAGCAAAAATATTTACGAAGTTGGACCTACGTGGGGCCTATAACCTGATCAGAATACGCAAAGGTGACGAATGGAAGACAGCATTCCGAACACGTTTTGGCCACTTCGAATATTTAGTCATGCCATTCGGACTATGCAACGCCCCGGCCACTTTTCAGCATTTTGTTAATAATATTTTCAGAGACTTTCTAGATTCCTTTGTAATCGTCTACCTGGACGATATCCTGATATTCTCCACCTCTCTAGAAATTCATCGTGATCATGTCAAACAAGTTCTGGGCAGATTAAGGCAACATGGACTTTACGCAAAGGCCGAAAAATGTGAATTCGAACGCCAGACCATTCACTTCCTCGGCCTGGTTATATCAACGGGGGGTGTAGCCATGGATCCCCAGAAGGTCTCTGCCATCATGTCCTGGCCGCCCCCAAATGACAAAACGGGGGTACAACGTTTTGTCGGGTTCTCAAATTTTTATAGAAAATTTATCAGGAACTTCTCCAAGATCATCGCACCTATCACTCAGCTCACCAAAAAGCAAAGCCGCTTCCAGTGGACTTCAGCGGCCCAAGCCGCCTTCGACCAATTAAAAAGGGCATTCACCTCCGCTCCAGTACTAAAACACCCTGACCCTGCATTACCCTACACTCTGGAGGTCGATGCTTCGGAGAGTGCACCCGGTGGCTTTCTTTTCCAGGAAACTAGGTGTATCAGAAAGGAACTATGACGTAGGCGACCGAGAACTCCTAGCAATAAAACTAGCCCTGGAAGAATGGCGGTATCTCCTGGAAGGGGCAGCACATCCGATACTGATCTTCACAGATCACAAAAAATTAGAATACCTCAGAACTGCCAGACGCCTTAGACCCCGACAGGCCAGATGGGCTCTGGAGTCCTGGACTCAGACAGTCTGTGTTCGGGGTCATACTTCCATATGCATGTATGCTTCTGCACAGAGCTGCACGATTAATCGTTAAATAATCGTGATCTTGATTCAACCCCCCCTCACGATCTCTATGCAGATCCGCCAGGACCCGCGGGCGAGCTACCGCAGCGGGAGCGCTCCTGCCGCCAGGATTCTCCCTAGGCAAAAGCTAGTGTGGAGACCGATGTACCGGTAGGTTGATTTGTGCAGGGGAGCCAACCTGCCTCAGTATATCTGGTCGGGAACTGGTTAAGGCCCCTTTCACACTTGTGCGACTTCAAAGTCGCACAATTTTACCGCGATTCGCGGCCACGATTTCAAGGAATGTCTGTGTAAGTGGCATCCAAATCGGACCAAAGTAGTGCAGGGACTACTTTGAAGTCGGAAAGGACTTGAAGTCGTACTAATATGAATGGCTGTCATTGGAAATCATGGGGAACGACTTGTCATGCTACTTTGCAGTCCCAAATCGTGGGACAAGTCGTATAAGTGTGAAAGGGGCCTAAAATCATAATTTTTAAAGCACAACTGTCATCTCTGTCCTGCAGCGGCTCCTCCTCTGACCCGCTGTTGACTCATTGACAGTCCCATTCACTTTAATGGAAGGCTGGTGATACGGCAGTGACACAACAAGGTGAGGAATGTGGCGGCAGCAGGTAAGTGGATGACCACTAACAGGCGCTGCCATGATGGATCTGAAATGACAGGTGCTTTTTAAATGTAAGGACTTATTCCTGCTGGTTGTTAGAATCTTTAATATGTGCAAACAAAATTAAGGTTTTCTATTTAGAATAATAAGCTGTCAGGTTAGTAAAACAGCGATATCAGAACTGATTTTAGTTTAATCACAAATAGTTGGAGAACTACTAAAATTATTTTATTTCATTAAAACAATAACATTATATTACCTGCTTTACCCATAGGTAGAGGAACTTCAAAATATTCCCAAACTGGGTCTCTTTTACAGCCTGCTGCCAGTTTGCTCCTCAAGGGAGGAATAAAGCACTTCAAGATATGTACAGAAAGATCACAAGGTTTATAAGCTGTTTGGAAGGTTTCACTTTCATTTTTACTGCTTGCCCTTCCTCCTCACACTTCGAGCCTGGTACAGATGCATTTCTCTTCAAACAATCATATAGTTTGTAATGTACATTTGAAAAACAATGGGATAAAAGAATATTCCTGAACTTTGTTTTATCTCATGGTTACTGTGACATTGTGTGAATGCATCAATGCAGTGCATGTTATCTCACTTTGGAGAGCTTGGATTCATTAAATGAATGTACCAAAAATGTAAATATTGCAGAATTTACAGCCTTATGCTACATAACTAAGCCCAATTTCATGCCAAGTAAACTAAATTAATTAAAAACTAAAACTATTAATGTATCTTAAATGGAAAACTATCTTTTAGATCAATTTTTACTTCAAGAGAATTTTATTTAAAAAAATTGGATTTAAATCATCGATTTTTATCCACCCCTGATTTTAACTATTCTGGTCACTTCTTCTTGTAAACTATCTTGGGGATATTTAAGCTTGTAGACAGGAAATCTGTGGTACTAGCCCGCAAAAATGGGTCAGTGATTCCTTTAATTTTCTAGTCTGCTCGAAGAAATAGCTGTAACCTGATTAGCTATTGGAGGAGCCATCTCCACATATCCAGCTCTGGTTTGCTTAAGGGAAATCTGTAGTGATGAAGTCTGCAGGCTACCGTTGTTGACCTCTCCTAAAAATACTAATTTCCTGACTGTCTTGCTGATCCAGAAGCTTGAGTACTTTATTTAAAAAAAAAAAAAAAAACAACATGTTTTTTACTTACCTGCTCTGTGTAATGGTTTTGCACAGAGAAGCCCTGATTCTCCTCTTCTTGGGTCCCCTGTTGGCACTTCTGGCTCCTCTCTCCACAAAGTGCACTCTAGTACTCATGCTCACTCCTGAGCTGGCTGAGACACACAGAACATGGCTTGGTCCCGCCCCCTGCTCCCTCCTCATTGGCTGTGATTGACAGCAGCGAGAGCCAATGACCCCCATTGCTGTGTTTTCACCAATGAGGAAAGCGTGAGCTGAGAGGGCCTTTGCTCTTGTGCACATTGCTGGATCAAGATTGAGGTGAATATAAGAAGGTGCTGGGGAATGCCGAAGGTTTTTTACCTTTAAAGTGGGAGTAAACTCCTATGCATGACCTTTACCTATAGGTACAGTAAATATCTCCTAAACATGCACCGTTGATGCAGCTGGTGACATAACTAGCGCATGCGCTCTGAAGGAACAGCATACCGTGCCGTTTCTTCAGAGTCCTGTGCCATGAATGGCGGCTGCTGCGTGCATACGTGAGAGTGACATCATTGTGGCTTCAGGCGCCTTCAGTTCCCGGTCTTCACCTGAAGACCGGGTGAAGATGGAAGCGCCTTCAGTGGTGACAGCATGTTGCTGGAGGGCTTCGTTTTAAGATAAGTTTCACATAATATGCTAGTATGCGATGCATTATGGCTTTACCTTGCAGGATCAAAAAAAAATCCAAAAAAAACAGCGGTTTACTACCGCTATAATGCATAGAATGCATTAAGATAAAAAACTTTCTGCCTTTTAGGACCACTTTAATGTAATGACTTTATTAACCACTTCTGGACCGCCGCACGCCGATATACGTCCTCATTTTGAGGATGGATATCCTTGTTATGGCAGCAGCTAGCTGCCATGACCCCGGTATCGGCGTGTTCGGCCGGCAGCCCGGTACAAGATAAAAGTGGTCTCTGCAGGTATTTTTGACCCCAGAACTCATATTTAAGAGGTCCTGTCATGCTTTTTTTCTATTACAAGAGATGTTTACATTCCTTGTAATAGGAATAAAAGTGTCACATTTTTTTTTTTTTATAACCGTGTAAAAATAAAAGGTAAAATAAAAAGACTTTTTTTTTTTTTTTTAAACCTCCCTGTCGCACTGAGCTCGTGTTCAGAAGCGAACTCATACGTGAGTAGCGCCCGCATATGAAAAAGGTGTTCAAATCACACATGTGAGGTATCGCCACAATTGGTAGAGTGAGAGCAATAATTCTAGCCCTAGACCTCCTCTGTAACGCAAAACATGCAACCTGTAGAATTTTTTAAATGTCGCCTATGGAGATTTTTAAGGGTAAAAGTTTGTCGCCATTCCACAAGCGGATACAATATTTAAGCATGACATGTTGGGTATCAATTTACTCGGCATAACATTATCTTTAACAATATAAAAAAAAATTGGGCTAACTTTACTGTTGTGTGTGTGTGTGTGTGTTTTTTTTTTTTTTTTTTTTTTTTTTACTTTTTTTATTATTAAAAAAAGTGTATTTTTTTAAAACTAAGTGCGCTTGTAAGACTGCTGCGCAAATACGGTGTGACAGAAAGTATTGCAATGACCGCCATTTTTTTCTCTAGGGTGTTTTTTTTTATAATGTTTGGGGGTTCTAAGTAATTTTCTAGCAAAAAAAAATGTTTTTAACTTGTAAACAGCACATCTAAAAAAGAGGCTCAGTCCTTAAGTGGTTAAGGTAGATTAGGAGTTTTGACTTTCCTGATCTGCATGCTTTTTCCAGTCAATGGCTTGACGTACTAACAACTTGACAGGCGTTTAGCATTATCACAAAGAAGTCACCAGTGGCATTCTGACAGGTATCACATCACTGGTTTTCTTTGAAGCCTAACTATGGGTATTCACTAAATGATATACCCAAGCTGATGATTTTGTCTTTTTTTCTTGCATTCCTTACCTTAAACCAGGAAGCCACTGTCCTCCTCGCTGCCAGTTCGTTATGATGACCTGTCCGCTGACGCGGCTCTTCTTGCTGTTCTCCAAGCAGTTTTGTTGCTGCTCTCCTGCTGACGGCATCATGTACAATGTGGAACCAGCAGCCACTGCTGTCATGGTGTAGTAGTGCCCATTCACATTCCGTGAAAAGAGAAAGATCCAGCTGCCGCAGGATCCTTGAATAAATGAGCATTGATCCTTTATGATGTAGCAGGGGCATTTTAGATAGTTTTAAAGGCCTAGTTCATCTTTAGGGAAAAAATTAAGACATATTTTTGCAAAAAAAAAATGTGTGTGTTATTTTCCCTCCAAGAGCCTGCAGTGGATCATGGGTGCAATGTCAGGCTCCAGCAGACGTGTCGTCCAGCTTTCTTGCGCGTACCTTTTTATACAGGCTTTCTGTTAGAAAGCTCAAGGGAGTGTCAGTGGACTACGAGGGTGTTCATCAACATTTGGACCTGAGTGACCAATTGCCAAGGCTGAATACTGTCACAAGGGGAAAGGGCAGTGAGGTCATCTACTCGGTTAAGCTCTAGCATCTGGAGCTTACCCAGGGTCCATTCCTTTAGCCAGAAGGCAGTGTGGGAGTGTGGATTGGGGAGTATACCTTGCTCTGGCCGGAGACTTGTCTCCCAGAGTTGCTTCCGGGTATCGCGGGCTTCGGCACTGTGATTGGCCGGAGCCATAATAATGTCACTCCAGCGCATGCGCGTGGGAGCCGTCGGTAACGGCACACTAGCTGAAGAAGTGGCATGTACGAGCTGTCTCTTCGGTGCGCATGTGCCGATGTTGTTGGCACATGTGTATACAGT